>OY997274.1:185125780-185638280 GCA_963921465.1 Triticum timopheevii | reverse complement strand
AAAAAATAAATTGATCATCAACGATCTTTTTGTATAGAATCTAAATCGTCAATAGGAATCTACCACCGATTTAAGAACCAGCGAAGACTCCTATTGCAGCCACAGATCCTACACATAGAGTTCAATGAAGACCAAATGTTTGGGATAGTTTGAGAAGTAACATACTTAAGGTGGCCAAATTCTTGTTAAGGGAGCGAGGTGGGACTAAAAATAGCGCCTGCGACAACCTATTTAGTACCGGTTCGTGCCACAAACCGGTACTAAAGGTGCTGGCTGGGCACCAGCATCTTTACTACCGGCTCGTGGCACGAACCGGTACAAAAGATTCCCAAAGAACCGGTACTAAAGGTCACCTCCCGCCAAGTCATTTGAACCGGCACTAATGGGAGCATTAGTGCCGGCTCATATGCGAACCGGTACTAATGTTTCACATATTAGGTCCTTTTTCTACTAGTGTAAGAAGCTCCCTAGACTCCTATCCTATTATGCGAGCGCCATCCGAACCGGTTGAATATAGCCCGAGCTACCATCTCCCATTGGTTGTACCCAGTAACCAAAGGCTCCATGGAGTCCATAGGAGTGAGTAAGGACCACGTACAGATCCAAGCTGTAGCCCTGAAGATAACCTGTAAGAAAGTTAAAGTGTGTTGTCTGTTAAAAATCATGTCATTCCTGCCGTTCCATATAGCCCATAATGGTGCACATATTCCAATCCGAATAAGAGACGCAGTACTCTGTACAACTCCAGCTAACTACGTCCCAAACAAAGATGCAATATGAACTGGAGGGCTAATGTTGAAGGCTATATGAATCATTCTCCAAAGTAATTTGGCAAGTGGGCAATCAAGAAATAAGTGTTAAATTGTTTCATCATGATCACAAAAATAACATCGTGAGTTGCCTACCCATCGCGTTTTAATTAAGTTATCCTTTGTGAGTATCACTTGTTTGTGGACAAACCACATAAAAATTTTAATACACAAAGGAACGTTGACCTTCCAAATGTGCAACGACCTTGAGAGTGGGCCAGAATTAATCAAATCCGTATAAAAAGTTTTTTTACCGTAAAAGTCCCATTCTTAGTTAACTTCCATTGTGACGCATCCGGTTGATCGGAGAGTTGAGCGTCTATCAGGCTCCCAACAAAAAGCATCCAGGCAGTCCATCTCGCACCAACTAACACCTGTCTGAACTGGATGTTGAAGGGAATAGTTTGAAACATTATGGCTACATAATCCTCCTTACGTTGCACAATATTATAAAGGATGGGATATTGAATGGCCAGGGGTGTCTCTCCTAACCATGTATCCTCCCAAAATCTTGTTGACATCCCATTGCCCACCAAGAATTTGACCCGGCGAAAAAACAAATCCTTCGTTCTCATAAGTCCCTTCCAGAATGGCGAGTCAGTCGGTCGCATGGTAACCTGAGCTAGTGTCTTCGAGTGCAAATACTTATCACGCATGATTTGGGACCACATACCCTCCGGCTCATGCTCTAGCATGTATAACCACTTACTCATAAGACACTTATTCTTAATTTCTAAGTTCTCAATACCAAGAGCTCCTTGGTCCTTCGGTTGGCACAGAATGTCCCATCTCGCAAGATGGTATTTCCTCTTGGCCTCATCAAACTGCCAGAAGAAGCGAGATCTATAGAAATCAAGTCGTTTTCGAACCCCTTTCGGAATTTTGAAGAACGAAAGTAAGAACATCGGCATACTAGTCAGTACTGAGTTAATCAGAACTAGCCGACCTCCATACGACATAAGCTTGCCCTTCCAGCAGCTAAGTTTTTTTTCAATTCGTTCTTCAATGCATTTCCATTCTTTATTGGAAAGTTTACGGTGATGAATCGAAATACCCAAGTAACTGAAGGGTAAAGAGCCTAATTCACAACCGAACAATTGTCTGTAAACTTGTTCCTCCTCTTTGGCCTTCCCAAAACAGAACAATTCACTCTTATGAAAGTTTATTTTTAAGCCAGACAATTGTTCGAAAAGGCATAGGATAAGTTTCATATTACGGGCCTTTGCCAAGTCATGTTCCATAAATAAGATAGTGTCGTCCGCATATTGTAGAATGGAGACTCCTCCATCGACTAGATGAGGAACTAAACCGTCTACATGGCCATGCTGCTTGGCCCTGCCAATAATGATGGCCAACATATGTGCCACAATATTGAACAGAAGAGGAGATATGGAATCCCCTTGTCTCAACCCCTTATGCGTCTGGAAATAATGACCGATATCATCGTTCACCTTGATTCCGACACTACCCTTCTGGACTTGGGTATCCACTTGGTTTCTCCAAGCTTCACTAAAACCCTTCATACGCATTGCCTGCTGAAGGAAAGGCCACTTTACTTTGTCATACGCCTTCTCAAACCACTTTGAAGATAATCCCATCAAGTTTCTTTGAATGGATCTCATGAAGCGTTTCATGCATCACGACCACCCCTTCCAGTATATGTCGTCCTGGCATGAACGTTGTCTGACTTGGTTGGATCACCGAATGGGCAATTTGTGTCAATCTATTAGTTCCAACCTTTCTGAAAATTTTGAAGCTCACATTCAACGGACATATGGGCCAGAATTGCTCGATCCAAACTGCCTCATCTTTCTTGGGTAGCAACGTTATCGTACCGAAGTTGAGATGAAACAACTCCAAATGACCGTTGAAAAAATCGTGAAACATAGGCATAAGATCATCTTTAGTGATATACCAACATTTCTTATAGAATTCAGCTGGAAACCCATCTGGTCCCGGTGCTTTATTCGGCTTCATTTGTGATATTGCTTCAAGAACCTCTTTTTCAGTAAATGGTGCAGAGAGAATGTCATTCTCCGTTGTCTGTAATTGAGGAATATCCTCAATGACAGACTGATCTAGCGTCACCGTAATGTTATTCAGGGGTCCAAAGAGTTGCTTATAATAATTTGAAATATACAATTTCAGATTTTCGTGTCCCACTATTGTCCCCTCGTCCTGTTCAAGCTGTATAATTTTCTTCTTCCTATGTTTGCCATTTGCAACCATATGAAAGAATTGTGTATTGTCGTCCCCTTGGACAAACTTAAGCGTTTTAGCCCACAAAGCCCACTTAAGCTCCTCCTCTCTCAGGAGAGCTCGTAAGCCGTGCTTAGCCTCGGACTTAGTTCTTTGCTCATTAACAGAAAGAAGAGCGTCCTCGGCCTTTAACTGTAGTGCCTCAATTAATTGAGTAAGACACTCTTTTTTCTGTTTGTAGATCCCACTCTCATTTCTGGCCCATCCTCTCAAAAACTGTCTGAGATGTCTAATTTTATTTTGCCATCTCTCAACATGAGTTCTCCCACTAAAGGGTTTGGCCCACTCACATGCAATAAGCTCCAGAAAACCTTCTTTCTCGAACCAGCTTTGTACGAAAGAGAACGTATTTTTATTTGCCACATGAGTAGCCTCACCTTGTTTGAAAGGAATGTAGCAAAGGAATCTTTGATCTCAATTTCAATGAAAAACACAGGATTTTTACAACCATTTGGACCTCCTTTCAATTATGAAAAACGAGACTCCTCTGAGTGACAGACTCCCTCGGTCTATGTCCCCCTCGTACAGTCCCAACAGGCAAAAGCCGGGCACAACGCACATCACCGGTCCGAGGCACCTCTGAGTGACAGACCAGCGCGTTCAGGTCAGGTCGGCGACGCTACAAAAGCGCATGCGAGCGAGCCTACGAGGAACGAGCTGGGCTCCGCCATTTTTTAACAGCAGATGGTTCCATTCCAGTTACACCTGTCGTAGACGGCACACACCCACACGGCCACACCTCCCTTCTTTTCACCTCACCTAGCTCAGCCAGTGCTTTCGTCGTCGAAGCACTCGTCGATGCTCGAAAAGAAAGACGTGAAGACAGCTACTAGCTGGCCGTGATGGCGCTCTCGTCTCCTCCTCTTCGCCACGTGTAACGACGGAGTGCCCGGTGCCGACAACGGCACGCACATATGCGCCCCCAGTGCCCGGCCCGTTTAGTCTACTGCTTACACGCAGCTCCGGTTGATATCAGCATCGCGTCGTCGTCGCCGCCCCGTTCGTTCCCATGACATTACTACTGTTGAATCGGACTCCCGCCACAAGCTCCACACCATGTATCCATCCAGATTTGCTGTAGCGCCGGCCGGCAAAGTCGGTGTACCCTCTCCGTCTCCGACGTTTGGAGCGTGTTTGGTTGCCCGCATTGCGTCCACCCAGGCCCGCGTGGTGCGGCATCTTTTCGGACCTCGGTTGTTTGTTCCTCGCATACACTATAGAGTCCGCATAGCATGGTTCTTAAAGCCCCCGGGCTTGGCCCGTTGGGAACGGCCGAATCGGCAGTTTTCTGAGAGCCAGGCCGGAGCGATGCTACGAGGCTCACGTGGGTGCCTCTCTGGAGACGTGTGTCTCGAGTTAATCCTTCTCTCTCTCCCTAATCCTCAATCCCCTCTATCTCACGCTACACCATGCGCCGTTGATCCCGTCCGTCGGCGTCCGGGGCGACGGCGATGACAGGTCCTCCAGATCAAACGACCTTCCCGCTCCCGCCGTTGCGGACGGCGTGGGGGTGGCACTCACCGACGCGGCCACCAGCAGGCTCTACAGCTCCTTGACGCTGTCGCGCGCCGCGTCCTCGCTCACCCGGAGGCACTCCAGCTCCTCCTTGCTGCACTTGACGATGGTGTCCTTACTCCCGACCATCTCCTTGAGCATGGCGTTCTCGCTCCTCGCCTCCTCCAGCACCTCCTTGACGAACTTGGTGTCCTTGACGGCCCGCTTCAGGATGTCCCGCAGCTTGGCCACCTCGTGCCGCCCGGACCGCTGTGGACTCGAGGAGCTGCGCGTTCTCGCGCCAGGACGCGGCGAGCTCCGCCTGCGACGACTTCATGCACGCCGTGAACCCGGCCTCCTTGCCCCGAAACGTGGCGAACGCCTCCTCGGTGTCGGAGCGGAGGCGGGCCACCTCGTCGGACAGCGCGCGGACCTTGTCGTCCTTGCGCTTCAGGGACACGTGCAGCCGGTCCGGCTCCAGCCTCGCCGTCTCCGACTCGTGCTGCGCGCGCGCCAGCTGCTGCCGCGTGGTGTGCAGCTCCGCGTTCACCTCCTTGAGCGCCAGCACCAGCTCCTCCATGGCCCGCTTGTTCTTCTCCTTCACGGTCAGCGCCACCCGCAGCTCGCCACTGACCCGCTGCAGGTGGTGGTGGGCACGATGCCGGGAGCTGGTGGTGGGCATGATGGGCAGTGAAAGCTCCGGCGCGCTCAAAGTGTTTGACGAGATGTCAAGCCTGAACTGATGGCTGTTAAGTTTTGTTGTTAACGCTGGTAATCATATGCATGTATGCAACCAAACGCCGGGTAAAAATTGCATCTCGATTACAAGATCATCAATGCAGGCAACCAATCAACTAATCATCTATATTTTCTACCCTATTTTTGCTTACCCAGACCCTGCTCAGCCTTGCTCGTTTTCCCTCTCTAAGCCAGGCCCGGCAGCGAAAGCAACCAAACATGCCCTTGTAGACACCGTTGCGGTCTTCCACGTGAGCTGATCAAGACGCAGATCGAACGTAAAGTAACGTTTGCGCACAGGAGTTTCCACCATAGCTCGGTCAGGCATGTTCTGTGAGAACATGCATCACGTCCGCGTCCTTTTTCCTTGCCTTTCAAAACTTGTGAATCTTTTCTGGGACTCGACGGCGCTCCTGCAGGATCGGGAAGGGAAAAGGGGACCGTCTATGTGTGCTGCATTCATGTGGGTGGCACTGAACGACCAAGAGTTTTTGGGCACATCGGGCGAAACCAACTCGCTCGAAAAAAGGATCGCATCGGGCGATCAAGGAGGCGACCGGGATCCCTTGCGCGCCGCCGGTGACGCCGCCGGTTCCCTCTCTCTCCGTCGGCCGCACCGGCGGCGGGAGGGAGGGGGAGCCCCGGGTCTGTTCGCTAGGTGGGTGTGTGGTAGGGTTAGGGTTGAGGGAGACGCTGCCGAGGCCATTGCGGTGGTGTCGCGTCAGAATAAGTTTCTCCGGGCTCCGTTCGCGGTCAGGCGAGACTTTTGCCTTCGTCTAGTAGCCAGCGGTGTTGGGGATCCCCGGATCTCGTCGAGGTCGCGAGCTATGGTGGTTGAAGGTCCATCGGCACTGGCCGTTTGGATCTTCAGATGGGCGATGGATGCAGGGAGACGAAGACCTTTCTTCTTCCTTGTTGGTATGATTTGTTGCTGCTGTTTTTCTCCTTCCTCTGCGCTGATGCTGGTGGGAGATCCTGCTTTGTCCGGGCGGATGGCCCGGCCGCGGTGCTGGACCGGTCGGATGACTCGAGTTCTCTTCCTTTCGGAAGGGACACTTTTCGCGGTACTCAAAGCCAAAGATGGCGACGACTGTTGCAGGTGTGTTGGATTGATGTCCATGCCCTCTCAGCGCTGGTGTCAAGAAAGGAGGAAACAGCGTACTGTGGTCGAAGATGATGACCTGTTTGCGATTGGTTGCAGATCCTTCTGCTGCAGGGGTCTTCTCTCAAGATTCAGGGATGATGACACAGGGCTCCGGAGATCTTCTTATGTTATGGTTGTCTTAGGGTACTCTAGGTCAGTGGCGTAGCTAGGATTTTATGCCAGGGTGGTCCAATTGCCAAGAAAAATAATTGTACCACAAATTCAACAAACCAATATATGCGTACAGAATATATCAACTAGGTCTTTCAAATAATATAAAATTCATGGTTATGTCTTAAATTTGCATAAAAAAAGATAACACGTCTTATTTGCCGGGATAACGCCTTCTCAAGACCATGAAAGTTCTACTCTAGTATTTATCAATTATTAATTGTAAAAAATAAAACTAAATCTTGCACTCTTATGTCTCAGCTTAACTTGTTCAAATCCTCGTAGCAAGAAATTTTATATTTTGAATTTATGAATTAACAGAGAACAAAAATCTTACTTTAGATCGGAGTAGTAGGATGGAAAACTGAACAACTGGTTCTCAACCAAACTAGATTGTGCGTGCTTCGCCGGCTGCCTGTTTGCCGCCGGCGGCAAGTGTCCTTCGCCCGGTCGCCAGTCCGTCGCCGTCGACGAGTGCCATGTAGGCCGGCGGATGCCCGCTGGGGGCTGCTAGGCAATGGCTGATGGCGATGGCCGCTCGCTGCTAGGGTTCCCGAACTGAAAGAGGCGGCGGGAATCAGGAACGTCTTCTCGTGTCGATCAATCAGCGCACAGACGCAGAGACTAACGAGCCAATCCTTCACGTGTACATGGGCTGAGTTGGGCTTGCTTTTTTTTCTTTTTTTTACAGACTAAGTAGTATACTAATGGGCTGAATTCCAGGGTGGTCCATGGACCACCCTGGCCACCCTACAGCTACGCCACTGCTCTAGGTGTTCATGGTCCTTTGTGTTTGCGTTTTAGTGTGATTGTAAGAGTCAACTACTTTGTACTGATTCGTAATTGGAATGAAAATTTCTCAAAAAAAAAAAACATATTAGCCATCAAAGGAGCCTTTGTTAAAAGCATGCAACCGGGTCTACAAGCCAGGTGTTCTTTCCGTACGCGCATATGTATATCTAGTTCCTTGGCCGTGTTTCCGTTCCTGGTTAACAAAATTTAGATCGACTCGAGTGTAAAAAGGTTGCAAAATACGTGTGCTATAATTTGTTTTCCCTGGATTCGGTTTTAGACTAGCGTGTTCTATCAATACTTGAATTCATATTCAACCGAAACAGCAGTGTCCAACGGTCACTATGGAACTGTTCCCTCGAAGAACACTCCCAGGGAACGCTCGCTCAATAAGATTCCTGAAGCTAATTCCACGCTAGTAAAAAAAATCGTGATGCACTTTCCAAGACTAGGTTAGATCCCTTGACCTCTTGCTGGCTTCGTGAAAAAATAGTGTAGCAAGGATACATTTTGTTTTATGTCCTAGTCCTAGTGTGAGAGTAGTGTAGCAAGGGCCATGAATTCCAGACCTAGCTAGCTGGCCGTTGAGGTGCCCACGTCGAGCTACATGCTTGGAATTCAGAACAGTCGGTGCAACGACCCCGTTGCACTCCTTTTGACTTCCTTTAAAGAACCAAATGCCGTCCACGCACGCACAAGTATATTGATCAATGCTTGTATCACTGCACACACTTTTTTTTTGCGGGGTATCACAACACACACTTCATCAGTCAGCAGAACGCAGGGGTTCGATACTTCTGTAAACTAGTATGCGAAGTTTTTATATTTAGTGGTGATAGATTAGTTTTTTAAATAGATATACATACAAAATTAAATGGTTTTTTCTTCCTGAAGACATGCTCTGTGATTTGGTACACGAACCTGTCAACGAGAACCGAACAGGAG
The DNA here is from genome assembly GCA_963921465.1 of Triticum timopheevii. NCBI lineage: Eukaryota > Viridiplantae > Streptophyta > Magnoliopsida > Poales > Poaceae > Triticum > Triticum timopheevii. The sequence goes on along the minus strand of OY997274.1, from coordinate 185,629,928 downwards.
GAAGATTTTTGATGCCCTAGTATGAACAAGGCTTTCTCCTCTCCATTTCCCACTACAAAAAATGTCATGAACCTTTAAAGGAGTGTACACAACAAGAGCACATAATTACTGAACTTTTCTTCTCCCCGCTTTTGACAATGAACACGAATAAAAAGTGGTGCAATTAGGGCTCTGCATGAACTGGCTCCAACTAGGGATCAGCTTTTACGGGAATTATTTTCTTTTGCTTGCTTACTTGCAATGGATTGGGTCCTCCTGTCTTCCATATATATAGACAAGGAAAAATGCTGGTGCTGTGCTGCATTTTGTTTGTGTGGACCAAATCTTTAGCCAATTAACCCGATTATGATTCGATGTACATATTCACCTACTGACTGATTGGTTGATTGATTTGGTCCACTGATCCTGCATACCCAAGGCAATGGCTCCACTGGTAATCCTACTAGGCACCGCGAATGTGATGATTAGGAACCTTTTAATTTGGAATGGAACAGTTCAATGTACAGAACATTATCCATAATCTAATCAAACCTCTTGGAGTCTCCCCTCTCCCTCCCTCGCGTCGTCCCCACGGGCGACACGAGGGGAAACCCTAGCCGCCGCTCCTCGCACTTTCCTCCGCCCCTCTCCCTCCTCGCCGCCGTCCGCAACGCCGCCGGGCGAAGCCTGGCCGGCTGGGCGGCGGCGGGGCTCCTTCCCATCCATCTCGTTCTGGCTGGCGCGGGACAGTGGGGACGAGGGGAGCGCCGGGCTAACGTGGGGTTCAGCGGCGCGGCGGCGGGTCTCCCGACGACGTCGTGTGGCGCCGTGGTGGCGGTCTGTGAGACGCGAGGTGGTGGCTGCGTTGGTACTGCCCGGTGGTCGCGGGTGTCGCCGGATCCGGATCGGATCCATCTGGATCCTGGCTTCGGACTCCGTCGGCCGCCGTGGGGTGATGTTGGTCGTCACTGGCAACGTCGGACTGCTGGTTTCGGCATCTGGAGATCTACAACGGGTTCTTCTCGATCCTCCTTTCCGGTGGGTTGAGCACCCTGGATCTTCCATCTTCGCAAGGTTTTGGATCGTGGCTTGTCGCCGGATCCGGAGCAGGCGGAGGATTGGTGGCATAGGATGGGGACCGGAGGAAACTTTGGTCGGCTAGGCCGGCCCGGCATCGGCTACGTCGCTCAACGCCGCTATCCTCCGTGGAGGCGAAGCCGAGGTCTCTCCTATCCACCTCCGAACCCATCCCGGACGAAAGTACAAAATTCATTCTGGATTGGGCGGCGGCGGCGTCCTACGCGTCGTATCCTCCATGGAGGCGCCATCTTGGGAGGACCAGCTGTTCGGGGGAGAGATGATGTGGATGGTGGGCTCCGAGTACCTCCAGCAGTGGCGACGGTGTGGAGGTTGCCTGGTGGTGCGGCGTTGTATCTTCCGCGTCGATGACGATGATTTTGGCGGCATGGTGCGGCTACATATCGTTGATGGAAGCGGCTGGATGGACGAGCGCAAGGCGGTGGAGCTGTCTGGTGCCATGGTGGTGTCGACGGCAGCGAGACCGGGCAAGGTTGATGCAGCAGTATAGCTCTGAAGATGGATTAGTGGCAGGTGGCTGCGGAGGCCTCATACCCGGCAGGCGTCCTGGTTGAGGAACACGCCAGACTAGTGGGTGCCCATACCCGGCAGGCGTCCTGGTTGGGACCTCAGGTCTTAGATGTTAGGTTTGGCTGCGAGGTATGTTGGGTAGTACACCTAGACTATCTGCGCCCCTTCATCAACTGGATAGGAGTAGCGACATATGTTGCTTAGACGGTGGCTTTAGTCTTACTGATGTATAACTTTGTAAGGTCTTGTGTCAATAATTAATAAAATGGCCGTGTGCATTGTCCAGATGCAGAGGCCGGGGGTCTTCCTCCATTTCCAAAAAAAAAATGTACAGAACTCCCTGTAAGTTGCAGAGGACTGTATTACAGTGGAGCTGGTTGTACGACCTGGTACTTTTGTGCAGCTTTGGTTGATTAACTAAGACAGTATGATGAACTCACAAAGTAAATATAGGTTAAGGATCTAAGTGGCACAACCAAGCTGGTTTTAGGATCTTCAGGCTGCAATTCTAAAGCCAGTATAATATGGTTTCTGATGTATCTCTTGGCCGCCTAAGCAAAGAATTTCCTGTATCAGGTGAGTAATATTTAAGTGAGCTGAGGGTAGCCAATTGCGTAGCTTTGTGGAGGTGACGTCCGTTGAAAAGAGGCTTGCTAACCATACTGGAGAGTAGCTAGTGAGTGTCATCAGGAGGGGAGGAAAAGAAGAGCTGAAAAAAGAAAGGAAAGATATGTGTCATCTAACATAAACAGAATGCCTGCTTTTCTAAAAGCGATGGAGCGTAGAACGTCATAACGACTTTGATAAGATGTTGTGAGGGGCCATATGAGCATCACTGGCTAAATCTTGATCATTAAGCTAACGGAGAAGAGCTTATAATATTAAGAGAACAGGTTGTATATATGGCTAGCTTTGCTTACTTAATTGTTTCACTTGCTCTACCAATCCAGGAAAATATGATGGCCACAGTAATTTGTAAATGCAGCAAACGCAAATGTTTCTACTTTAACTAGCTTGCGAGGGCATCCTAGTGAGTGTGTCGGAATGATCAAGTATATATATTGTCATGTTGATACTTTGTTACTACTACTACTCCCATGCAGTGCATAACAGACGATAATAGACATTTATACTATCCTCTACAACACTAAGCCTCCTAGTTTTGAAGAGCGCACATTCAATTGAGTTCTCCAATTAGAATTAGGTTAGGGTCACATTTTGCTAAAGCTCTCTTATCCAATTCTTTTATACAATACGCTATACTTTCTAATTTTTAAGTTCTCACAATTAATTGAGATATTCAATTTAGAATTGGGTCAACCGATTTTTGCTGGGTCAACACTTTCTTAAGATGTCTCATTCAATTCTTGTAATTCACTATGTTCCCTAATTTTAAAACTCTGTGATTCAATGGAGGTATTCAATTTTGGATTTGATTTACGATTTTGTGCGGGCCAACAATTTGTTAAATCAATCAGCAGCAACCGGCCTATAAAAACATATCAACCTGCGCACCCTTCCATCACCTGGAAAAAGAAGCGCCATCATGTGATATTGTAGAACCAATATAGTAGTACATGCGACGACCGACATAAAAATTTCCCCACATAAATATAGATTTTGTTGGCGGATAACACCGAATCACACCATAAAAGGCCCACCAAATAAGCGCATAATAAAGAAAAATAAAACATACCCGAAGTTCAGAGCAAAAACATCGACATCCATAATATTAAACAAAAAAGTATGGAGATTTATTTCATGATGAATTTAAATTATGGATTTTGATACATTTCTCTATAAATTTGATCAAACTTTAAAAGTTTGACTTTTCAGAAAAGTAATACATCTTATATTTTGAAACTAAGTGATTACTTTTTGAAGAAACCAACCAATACCAACGGCGCAGCAAAGAGTGTCCAACCCTTCTAGTCCTCTATAACACTAAGCTCCCTAATTTTAAAGGGCTCACAATCAATTGAAGCTTAAAATTGAAATTGGGTCATTTGATTTTGACCTGGTCAATAATTTCTCAAAACTATCTCATTTAATTGTTTTATACTATACACTGTGCTTTCTAATTTTTAACACCTCACAATTAATTGAGGTCTTCAATTTAAAATTAAGTCACTAATTTTGACCGGGACAATATTTTCTCCAGGAGCTCCTCCATTCAATTATTTTAATTCACCATATCCCTAATTGCGAAGCTCTTCAATTCAATAGAGGTATTCGATTTTGAATTTGATTTACGATTTTGGTCGGGACAATGATTTTTCAAATCAATCAGTAGCAACCGGCCTATAAAAACATATCAATCATGCGCTTCCTCCCAGCACCTAGAAAAAAGAAACACCACCATGTGATACTGTAGCACCAATATAATACATGCAACTACCAATGTAGAATTCCTCCCCATAAATATGGGTTTATTAGCGGATAACACAGAATCACACCCAGAAAGACCCACCAAATATCGTATTATAAACAAAATGCAGCCCATCATCTCACTGCCACCCAAACTAAATATTCCATCAATTCCAAAATATAAAGGGTATTAGTTTTTTGGAAAGTCAAATTCCTTTAACTTTGACCCAAGTTCGGATGCGGCTCAGATGAGTTAGGGTTCATGTAAGGGTGAAAATGAATCAAATTTCTAAGATGAATCATAAAACGAGTAAAATTTGACCACTTATTTCACTTTATAGTTGGATAGTTGGATTATTTCTAGTATGCCTCTATTTATAGTAAGTTTATTGTTAGTAAGAACTAGTTGAATTAATAGAACTAGTTAGTAAGAACTTGTTGCTATTTTTAGTTTAAGCAATTTTTCCCGCCTCGACGTGGACGATGCCTATCCCGCATCCTCGTCGTCGAGTCGGCGGAGGACGACACCTGCTTGACCAGATCGGCCATGTCCAGGACTGGGCTCCGCCGGGGTGGTACTGGGAGGCGCTACCTACCGGGGGGCGCAGGTTGGTGAGGAGCCAGCCTGTCGTTGACCCAAACCTTCTTTGGTGGCGGTCGCGTGGGCCAGTGACGGTCCAGAGGCTCGAGGACTCCGCGGAGGTGGTGCGTCACCGTGTCAGTGAGGAGGACGCGCACGTCCGTTGCTACTTGTTTGCGTTGGAGCACAGGTCATTCTCCAATACCTGGCAGGTTCTCCGGGGATCTCACTGGAGATGTGATCCCGTGATGGTTCCTTCTCTGTGGGTGTCCACCGCCCGCGCCGATACCCGTCGTGTGCTAGGGTTTTAGTTGTATTAGTGATGTTATATGTATGACACTATTCGTGATGTATTAGTGATAATATTCGACGATGTACGGACGCATGAGATGATTTACTTTTGCTTATTGAATGCATGCTAATTTGAGTCCTATAAGATATTTTGAAATGTATATCTTGTGTTGCTCAATATCCAAGTGGCCGGTCATGTTTGCAGGTTACACCTCCGAGTGGCCTATGTTTTGCCGGAGTGTTGATTCATTTCTGTTCCGGCAAATTCAGGCGCTCGATATGTCCTATTTTAGCAAAGGTCATGCCGGATTTTTCAGTGAATTTTGGCATGACTTGTGCCAGAATATGTAGGAAATATCGAGTGCCCCGGATTTGTGTGTTGAGTATCCTGGTAGTTGTCTTCGATCGATTTTCAATTAATGTTTTAACTATGAACATAGGAAATGTCTGATGACGAAAAGGATTTCGGTATTTGCAAATACTGCGAAGACGAGGGCGGCCTGTGCGACGGAATCTTCCTAGACGATGATAGGCGCTTCAGCATCAAGCTGGATGAGAACTTCGAAGTGGATACAGTAAGTCACAAGAACAAGTCTTTTTTCGTAATTAAGCATGACATATGCTTCATTTGCTTCAACTTATATTTTTTTACTATTCTACTAGCGTATCCCTTGCCATGCAAGAGTTTTTGTATTGGATAAGATAGGTTTCAGTCATACTTAGGAGGAAAAAAAGTTTACTTGAAGACCGAGCATGGTTATATTTTCCATGCAAAATTATACAATCCAGACGACTACACCTATTTTGGATGCAAAACATGGCGAGCACTATGCAAGACTTATGCATTTGAGCCTGATATGGTTATCACCTTTGATATTCGTCCGGAAGATGATATTGAAGATAATACCGACATCTGGGTCGATGTGCAGATGCCTCCAGTTATACCATTATGTAAGTTTCTCAACCATATTTATGTCTTTGATATTGTTTATTCAAAAATAGTTGACAACTAATTTGTATTGTCAGCTTATTTCGGTGCAAGCAAACATGTCCAGCGCTTGGTAGACAGGACCGTATACTGTCCTGGGGCTAAATTCAACTGCGAGGAGCTCAGTTATTATGTTTCATGGCTTGAGGATCTTGATACTGTCAAGACAAATTTTCTTCCTGCATTTAGAAATGTTAGTACTGAAAATGTGCGACCAATAGTGTTCGTAATGAACTACGGTCACATCTATTTAGGAAGGATGGTAAGATTTTTACTATTTGTCCTCAGTGCACCTTTTTCATACATTATTTTTAAAGCTAAACTTCATTGCTAAGTATGTTACCATACGATGTTCTTCAACAGGGACTCCCGATGAATGTTGTGCCTTATGGGATCGAGACTAACGGTACCATGAGTATTATCAGCTTACGGCCAAGATATCCTACAGATTACTTTAGTGCATTCAAGATTAGCGACGGATGCTTAATAGTGCAAGACTGGACCGAATATGTGTTGAGGGAGCGCAGAGAAGTACTAGGGGGCAGCAAACAGATGCGCTACCCACGATTAGGAGACAGGTTCATCTGCATGCTCCAACTTGATCAAGGAGGAGAGCTATACATGTTTTATATTATTTTACCTAAGAGAGAGCAGCAGGAGTGATTAGCTAGCTAGAAATGAGTTTGAGGATGATGATGTGCTACACTATTACTATGATGATAAAATAGCTAGTGTTGGTGGTAATGACTATGATGATTATTATTAGCTAGTGTTAGTGGTGATTAAATAAATACTGTTGGTGGTAATGACTATGATGATGATTAAATAGCTTGTGTTGGCGGATTAGATTCAAGTGGAGGCAACATGTGGTGCACATCGAAAGTACTACTAGTCCAAACTAGATCAAGTTTGGATTAGTAGTATACTTTTGACATGCACCACATATTGCCTCCACTTGAACCTAATCCACCTTCATTTGACACACTGTTATGGACATAATGATGTAAACCTCATAACTGGTATTGTACCAATATTTGTACGATGGCGCATAAATACACTAAAAATAAAAAAAATAAAAAAGAGTACTAGTGGCGATGGACAGAAAACACGCTGCAAGTAGTTACATTAGCAGTAGCGTGGGAGTGAACAAACGCTGCAGCTATTTGTCCTAGCAGTAGCGCGTGCGGGCACGCGTTACTGCTAAGCAATAGCTGTAGCGCCTTATTAGTAGCGCGCCCACCCGCACTACTAGTGAGCACAAAACCAACGCTACTCCTAGGGTTTTCCCTAGTAGTGATAGAGTATTCTAAGAAATTCCAATTCATGTATGGCTGTCTCAAAAGATGTGTACCGAAAGAATGATTGTGGTAGACTAACAACCAAAGACACAAATAATACAAGATGCTCCAAGCAAAACACATATCATGTTGGTGAATAAAAATATAGCTCCAAGTAAATTACCGATGGAAGTGGACGAAAGAGGGGATGCCTTCCGGGGCATCCCCAAGCTTTGACTTTTTGGTGTCCTTGTATTATCTTGGGGGTTCCATGGGCATCCCCAATCTTAGGCTCTTGCCACTCCTTGTTCCATAATCCACAAAAATAATTCACCCAAAACTTGAAAACTTCACAACACAAAACTCAACAGAAATCTCGTGAGCTCCGTTAGAGAAAGAAAACAAAAGACTACTTCAAGGTACTGTAATGAACTCATTCTTTATTTGTATTGGTATTAAACTTACTGTAGTCCAACTTCTCTATGGTTTATAAACTAATTTACTAGCCATAGATTCATCAAAATAAGCAAACAACACACGAAAAACAGAATCTATCAAAAAACAGAACAGTCTATAGCAATCTGTAACTAACGCAAACTTCTAGAAATCTAAAAATTCTACCAAAATAGGAAGTCCTGGAAAATTTGTTTATTGATCATAAGCAAAAAGAATAAACGCAAAATCATGTTCCTGTGATTTATCATAACTAAATTCGTGCGTGCAAAGTTTCTGTTTTTCAGCAGAATCAAATCAACTATCATCGTAGGTTATCCTATAGGTCCTACTTGGCACAAACACTAATTAAAACGTAAAACCACATCCAAACAGAAGGTAGATGGATTATTTATTCCTAAACATAAGCAAAAACAAAAAACACAAAATAAAATTGGGTTGCCTCCCAACAAGCGCTATCGTTTAACGCCCCTAGCTAGGCATAAAAGCAAGGATAGATCTAGGTGTTGCCATCTTTGGTAGGCAATCCATAAGTGGCTCTCATGATAGATTCATATGGTAATTTTATTTTCTTTCTAGGGAAGTGTTCCATACCCTTATTTAATGGAAATTGGAATCTAAAATTCCCTTCCTTCATATCAATAATTGCACCAATCGTTCTAAGGAAAGGTTTACCAAGAATAATAGGACATGAAGGATTGCAATCTATATCAAGAATGATAAAATCTACGGGCACATAATTCCTATTTGCAACAATAAGAACATCATTAACTCTTCCCATAGGCTTTTTAATAGTGGAATCCGCAAGATACAAGTTTAAAGAGCAATCATCAAAATCACGGAAATATAGCAAATCACATAAAGTTTTGGGAATAGTAGAGACACTAGCACCCAAATCACATAAAGCATGAAACTCAAAATCTTTAATTTTAATTTTAATAGTAGGTTCCCACTCATCATAGAGTTTTCTAGGGATAGAAACTTTCAACTCAAGTTTTTCTTCATAAGATTGCATCAAAGCATCAACAATATGTTTGGTAAAGGCCTTATTTTGACTATAAGCATGAGGAGAATCTAGCACGGATTGCAACAAGGAAATACAACCAATCAAAGAGCAATTCACATAATTAAATTCCTTGAGATCCAAAATAGTGGGTAGCAACATCACGGTTTTTATTTATTTCAATCCCACTTTCATCAATTTCATCATCAAGATCTAGAAACTCCGAATTCTTAGAACGCCTTCTAGGTAAAGGAAGATCATATTCAGATTCATCAAGATTCATATTGCAAAACAAAGATTTAATGGGGGACACATCAATAACTTTTAGATCTTCATCTTGATTTTCATAGGAATTGGAAGAACACGCTTTAATAAAGGCATCTTTGGAAGCACGCATCCTAGCGGTTCTTTCCTTGCACTCATCAATGGAAATTCTCATTGCTTTGAGAGACTCATTGATATCATGCTTAGGAGGAATAGATCTAAGCTTTAAATAATCAATTTCAAGAGAAATTCTATCAATGTTCCTAGCCGAATCATCAACTTTAAGCAATTTCTCTTCAAGCAAAGCATTAAAATTCTTTTGTGAATTCATAAACTCTTTAACACTACTCTCAAATTCAGAGGGCATCTTATTAGAATTTCCATAAGAGTTATTGTAGGAATTTCCATAATTATTAGAAGGATTACTAGGATAAGGCCTAGGATTAAAATTCCTTCTATAAGCGTTGTTTCCAAAACTATTCCTACCAAAAAAATTCACATCCATAGATTCATTATTATTCTCAAGCAAAGTAGATAAAGGCATATCATTGGGATCAAGAGGAGTATTTTTAGGAGCAAACATTTTCATAAGTTCATCCATCTTTTCACTCAAAACATTGATTTCTTCTATAGCATGCACTTTCTTACTGGAAGATCTTTCAGTGTGCCATTGAGAATAATTAGCCATAATATTATCAAGCAATTTGGTAGCATCCCCTAACGTAATTTCCATAAAAGTGCCTCCCGCGGCCGTATCTAAAAGATTTCTAGAAGCAAAATTCAATCCGGCATAAAAATTTTGTATGATCATCCATAAATTCAAACCATGAGTAGGGCAATTGTGAAGCATTAATTTCATTCTTTCCCTAGATTGGGCAACATGCTCATGATCAAGTTGTTTAAAATTCATAAAATTGTTCCTAAGAGTGATAATCTTAGCGGGAGGAAAATACTTAGAGATAAAAGCATCTTTGCACTTGTTCCAAGAATCAATACTATTTTTAGGCAAAGATGAAAACCAAACTTTAGCACGATCTCTAAGTGAAAACGGAAATAACTTCAATTTGACAATATTGTTATCCGTATCTTTCTTCTTTTGCATATCACACAAATCAACAAAAATGTTTAGATGAGTAGCGGCATCTTCACTAGGAAGGCCGGCGAATTGATCTTTCATAACAAGATTCAACAAAGCGGTGTTGATTTCACAAGACTCATCATTATTAAGAGGAGCAATCGGAGTACTAGGGAAATCATTATTATTGGTATTCGAGAAATCACACAATTTGGTATTATCTTGCGCCATGGCAACAAGTAATCCAACACACAAGCAAACAGAAAGGCAGCGGGAAAAAGGCAAACGGGAAAGAGAGTAGGAGATTGGGAAAGAGAGGGCAAATAAAACGGCAAGGGTGAAGTGGGGGAGAGGAAAACGAGAGGCAAATGGCAAATAATGTAATGCGATAGATAGGGATTGTGATGGGTACTTGGTATGGTTGACTTGCTTTCGTGAGCCTCCCCGGCAACGGCACCAGAAATTCTTCTTGCTACCTCTTGAGCACTGCATTGGATTTACCCGAAGAGGAGAGGATGGTGCAGCAAAGTAGCGTAAGTATTTCCCTCAGTTTTTGAGAACCAAGGTATCAATCCAGTAGGAGACCACGCACAAGTCCCTCGTACCTACACAAAACGATAGCAACTCGCAACCAACGCTTAGGGGTTGTAAATCCCTTCACGGTCACTTACGAGAGTGAGATCTGATAGAGATAATATTTTTGGTATTTTTGATAGATAGATGCAAAGTAAAAAGTAAAAGGCAAAGTAAAAAACAAAGCAAGTAAATAAAGTGATATAGATTGATATGATGAGAATAGACCCGGGGGCCATAGGTTTCACTAGTGGCTTCTCTCAAGAGCATAAGTATTCTACGGTGGGTGAACAAATTACTATTGAGCAATTGACAGAATTGAGCATAGTTATGAGTATATCTAGGCAATGATCATGTATATAGGCATCACGTCCGAAACAAGTAGATCAAAACGATTCTGCATCTACTACTATTACTCCACTCATCGACCGCTATCTAGCATGCATCTAGAGTATTAAGTAAAAACAGAGTAACGCCGTAAGCATGATGACATGATGTAGAGGGATAAATTCATGCAATATGATAAAAAACCATCTTGTTGGCCAAACCAAAAAGGATAATTCGAAGAGACTTGCAAAGATAACTCAATCATACATAAAAGAATTCAGAGAAGAATCAAATATTTTCCATAGATAATACTGGATCATAAATCCACAATTCATCAGTCTCAACAAACACATCGCAAAAAGAAGATTACATTGAATAGATCTCCACAAGAGAGGGGGAGAACATTGTATTGAGATCCAAAAAGAGAGAAGAAGCCATCTAGCTACTAGCTATGGACCCGAAGGTCTGAAGTAAACTACTCACACTTCATCAGAGGGGATATGGTGATGATGTAGAAGCCCTCCATGGTGGATGCCCCCTCCGGCGGAGCTCCGGAACAGGCCCCAAGATGGGATCTCGTGGATACAGAAGGTTGCGGCGGTGGAATTAGGTTTTTGGCTCCTGTTCTGATCGTTCGGAGATACGTAGGTATATATCGGAGGAAGGAGTACGTCGGTGGAGCTCCGAGGGGTCCACGAGGTAGGGGGCGTGCCCAGGGGGGCGCGCCCTTCACCCTCGTGACCTCCTCGGGCACTGCTTGGATTAGGGTCCAAGTCTCCTGGATCACATTCGGTTGGAAAATCACGATCCCGAAGGTTTCATTCCGTTTGGACTCCGTTTGATATTCTGTTTCTTCGAAATACTAAAAAAGGCAAAAATAGCAATTCTGGGCTGGGCCTCCGGTTAGTAGGTTAGTCCCAAAAGTAATATAAAAGTGGAAAATAAAGCCCAATATAGTCCAAAACAGTAGATAAAGTAGCATTGAGCAATCAAAAATTATAGATACGTTGGAGACGTATCATCCAGCTGCCCACATCACTCCCTGTGGATATTTCTCTACTTCTTTGCCCCGTACATACCTGATACCTCTACTGGCTTCTATGTACTGTATTTGTGATGAGTTTATGTCTCATCAACTAGTCCCAGTAATCTTATTCTAGTCACGCTTCTTCAAATTATTTGCCACACGGATGCTTATCTCGATTTTGGTGAAACTGCACAAAATGATCCGATGGTCAAAAGGTTGCAAACTTCATTTATTAGGAAGCTTGAATGTTGCCAGCAAATTGAAGCCTAGTCAGGGTTCACGATTCAAGGGCTAGGGACTGCATGGATCGTTTTTTTCTTTAGCTGCCTCTGTTCCAAAATAAGTGTCAACTTTAGTAGTAGTACAACTTTGTACTAAAATTTGCACAAAGTTGAGACACTTATTTTGGAACAGAGGGAGTAATATTTGCTATGATCTGTCAATCATTGAGATGCAATAGCATGCATGTTAGTCTCCTTTGTATTTGATGAAATGTTGCAACGGGCAACCTTGGACGCAAGATACATGTAACAGGAGATGGAAGCTTCATAGCATTGTACAAATTTATCTCGCTGATAAATTAAAGTACGTACTAGTACTATACTAGTACTTCCTCCGTTCCTAAATATAAGTCTTTGTAGAGATTTCACCATGAACCACATGCGGATGTATATAGATGCATTTTAAGTGTAGATTCATTCATTTTGTTCCATATGTAGTTCACCTAGTGGAATCTCTACAAAGACTTATCTACTAGTAATAGCTAGCCCCCACTACTAGGAATTCTCTATCCTCTCCATGAGCCACATCATCAAAATTGATGTACTACCTCCGTCCCGGTTTACAGGTCCCCTTTGTAGTTTGTGTCAAATTTTGACCAAGGATTTAACTAATAAAATGTTAATGCATGTCAAAAAAAATTATTTCATTGGATTCGTATTTGAACATAGTTTTCAAAAATATAATGTTTGGTAAAATGTGTAAACATTTTGTTAGTTTAATCTATGGTCAAAATTTGACACGAAATACAATGAGTACCAATAAACCCGAACGGAGGTAGTAGCCGTTAGATGAAGTAAACCAGTCATAATAGCCGACTGATCTAGACGTTGAGGGGCTCTGCACTAAGCCACATGCAAGCATGCAGAAATACCGTGACACATGCATGTGAGTGGGTTTTAAATCACATCAACATGTCTTAATGCAAGCATGCACCGGCAGCATGCATGTAAGTGAGCTTTTAAGTCCCATTAACATGTCAAAAAGAAAAATATAATCCCATTATGCAGTAGGAGTTGGCTGATATTTTTTCCTTACGTGGGATGATCTAAATGATGATGTGAGTTTATTTAGTTTGGCTACCACATTTGTCACGCGGTTATAGATTTTTTTTAGTTCTATGAAATCGATAATTTTGCGCAAAGAGATATACCGCTGTTCCGCGGCAACGCGCGGGGACTCATCTAGTAATATTTAGGAACGGAGGGAGTACTATGTAAAGAGTTAGGTGTCGCACTGTGATAGTGTGAGGTGGGCCATGTAATCACTGAGCCTGCGTGTTTTCACTGCTCTTGCACTCCTCCGTTGTAAGAATGGAGAAAATTGTAATCTACTACCTCCTTTCGCCGAAAGCGTGGGACATCCAGCAGTCCTACCACCTCAGTAATAAAGACAAATGAGCCGTCAAATCACATAGACCCAGCAGTAAGTTGGACGGACGAAGCAACCATCACTCTTGTGCCAGCGAGAGGTCGCGTCCGCTCTGCCCAGGCATGAATGCGGCACCGAATCTTTGGAGCGGCGCTGACTGTTTCGGACGGGAAGCGCGTGCGGGCGATGGAGGGGCTTTAAGTGGGCCAGGCTGGTCAGGAGCGGGTGTGGCAGCTGTCCGCATGTCCCTACCGGACACGCCCGGAAACGAGAGGATGCACCGACTCTCGTGGCTAAAATCATACACTACACACCATCTCTCTGTAGGAGTAGGTCGATCTGTCGCACTCTCTAACACACAAATGGTGTTAAACACACACACGCACACACACGCACCTTGGTCCCATTGCACCTTCTAACATGACTTATTACACCTAGACGGAGGGAGTAGTAAGTATACGAGATACAGTGGCACACTGACTTAAGTCGTATACAAGTGCCCAAAATTTGTGTGCATGTTATAACTAGGATTCACTTAAAATAGTACGTGAGCGAACAGAGGGATCAATTGGACAGTGTTCCCGAGCAGTAGCGAGATGTGTGAGGTAGTAACATACATCGCTGGCGCTTTTAATTTTTCTTATTAATTTTTTTGTTTCACCCTCTGACAGGTGGGACCCAACGTACTACGTGGAGAGAGGTAAGGTGACTAAGGCTGCATTATTTCTGCACCACTGTGGATAGTCTTACCACCAAAGCCACATGACACGATTATGATTGAAATCCTAATGACTCCCAACACACACAAAAAAACACGTCATTCCTGTCAGACGAATGCAGGAATGTATAAAAGGTTATTTTCCTCTCGTTGAACATAACGGGAGGGTTGTGTAGCTGGTTAGTCTGTTTGCTCATCAAACTTGAGGTCACGAGTTCGATAACTACACTTGAGCATAATTTTTGCCAGGAGGATTCTTTGACTGGTCAAAATGTTTTCTAGGGTTTGCACGCTTCAGACTCTCTCTCCAATATATATATATACACGCCGGAGCCTCAGCGCTTGTAGTTGCTCTCTTCACTCTCTTGCCCTCTGCCGCTGGAGCCTCAACGCTTGTAGTTGCTCTCTTCACACTCTCTCGCCCTCTCCAGATCTAAACAAGACTTCGTTGGCCTCTCTCTCTCCCCTCACTGCTGCTCAAAGAGCCGGCGTCCACCGGGAAGGGAAGGAGGCTTAACGCTGTCGCCGTCGGCGAGGGAGGGAATCCACTACCGGCGCAGTTGTTCACTTTCCACCCAGCGGCAGCGCGGGAGGGCCTCTGACCCCTTCTTCTTCGCCGCCGTCCCGTCGCCCACCGAACCACGCCCCAAGAACCTTAAGGTATATTTTACTTACTCCACATGCATTGCTCTAGCTGCATGTATACCATGAATCTAGGACGTGGTTCAAAGAGGAAAGGAGTGGGGGAAAGTAGTGGGCAAAGTTGTATATAGCATGAATCTAGGACGTGGTTCAAAGAGGAAATGAAGGGGGAAAGTTGTATAGCATGAATCTAGGATGTGGTTCAAAGAGGAAAGGAATGGCGGAAAGTAGTGGGGAAAGTTGTATCGCATAAATCTAGGACGTCGTTTAAAGAGGAAAGGAAGGGGCGAAAGTACTAGTTCAAAAAGGAAAAGAAGGGACAAGGCTGTAGAGTTTGGGCAGGACTAGATTTGTTGCGCTCACATAGGGAAAGGTGTCTAAAGATAACAAAACTGGGACCAACACAAATATTCTCCTTGGTTGTTTGTTCTTTGTTGCAATAGACTATGCATGACCACAGTACATCGGTAGATGCACATGGTGCTGGTGCGTCCACTGTCGCGTGCAACTCATTAGCTGTTGTTAATCTAAGGCCCTGTTTGGTTAAAAACTCCCTAGTCCCTACCTGCTTGGTTCCAGGGACTAAACATGGACTAGAGGTTATTAAATGACATGATAAAAGACCATGTTACCCCTAGTAATGAACTAATAGAAACAAGGTGCGATGCGTGGCAGGGGCAACTGTTGGAAAAAGTCCAAAAAAGACTCCCTCGGGGTCTTCTTTCTTTAGTCCCAAATGCCCACTTTTAGTCCCTAAAAGTCCCTCCTGTTTGGTTTAGATGTGACCGACACGGAGTTTTTTTAGTCCCTACACCAAAATGTCCCTGTAAACAAACACCCTCTAATAATGCCGCTGGAAAATTGATGCAATGCCACAGTTAAAAGCAAATTACATGTTTAACGAATTTTATTGTTAATATAATCTCTATGTTAATATTAATCAATGCCATCGTTTGAGAAATGCTACCGTCTTGCTTTCTTTCCCATTTAGATAAGGTAGAAGCTTCTTTTTGTTGGCTTCTGTGTCATCCACCGTTATTGACCACTAATTGTTTCCTTTGCACCTCTGTGTAAACAGGGTTATCTACTTCACCTCGTTGCCATTGTGACCTTTTGTTGCACTGCACAAAGCACTTTTGTTTTAGGAGTGTTTTGTGCAGTTCAACCAAAATGTCACACCGACAACGTTGCTTGATTGCTTGATCTTAGTGGAACTGTACAAGACGAGATCTTACTTCCTATCCATTAAGGCAAATTTGGTTCAGATCTTCTTCTTGTGAGTTGTTTGAATTCCGCATCATGAGAGGTCAGTACTAGCCTTCTTTCACATGATTCTGCAGTGTGCTTTCATATGTTGTACTACTTGTACGATAATGTTGCTTGATTTTAGTGAACTGCACAAATGGAGACAAGACTTCCAATCTGTATGTGCACCATAATATCCCATTGAGGTAAGATAAGGATATTTCACAACTGCTGGCCTGTATTTTGCCACTTTCATCAGAAAATTAAGTTTAGTACTATACTTGTGCTCCCTAATTGACATGCCAAATCTTACATTGAAGGCGGAGCTTGTCTGTTATTGAACCAAGTGATGAAGGGGAAGAACAAGCGGAAGAAAAACAAAAATCAACTTCCGGTGATGTAATGAAGCACTGGAACTATGATGACACAAGTAATGATATAGTTTTGCATCTTAATTTATTGCTATGGCTGGAACGAGCAATTGTTTTGCCACTGATTTGATGCCATACGTAATTATCTACTTGTGCAAACAGGGATCTTCTTTGAAGATACCATATATTTTAGTGGAACTGCACAAGAAGATGTTGAAAACATTAAACTAATCGAGGAGTATATAGTAAGCATGGCCACCCTTGTAGATAGCAACAGATGGTTCCGGAGAAGTGCCTCATCTATATGCTCTACACAATCAGCCTCCTGACAAATGTTGGTACTCGCCCACTGATTTCATCCATATGATTGAGCTTTGTCATCTCTATTGGTGTTGTGCTACTATTTATATACTATCATGAAAAAGTGGAATTGTCCTTGAGAAGTGCTTCATCTGTGTTGTTTTAAATATTTCCTTTCCTTTTTTTCGAGCAAACAGGGATGCTAGCATTTATTAGTCCTCTTGTCTTTGCACAACAGGATCATCTTCCTCTGAAGAAGAATATGGAGTACGTGAAGTGACTAGTTCTGATTATGCCAGGATGAAGAAGCCCTATCTATCTTCTCATCAGAAGGAGCAGTTGAAGGATGGTTACATTACTCCCCACAAGACCAAACTAACTTCAGCTCAGAAGGACTGACAAATCTCCATTTTTTTGCTGTGATGCGCGAGTACAATGTTGTTCTAGGATTCTTTCTCGTGAGTTCCATTTTTCTAAAAGTGTGCTCTACATGGACCATGTATGTGCCTGTTGAAACTGTCAATTCATAGTACAATTTGCTTTATACTAATCACTTTTTTTGTATTTGTGCAAACAGGGGTGCTCAGCTTGATTTCAACGGGAACTGCACAAAATATTCATAAATACATCGAATCATTCATTTCCACCACAAGAAAGGAGGCGCCCATAAGTTCAAGGCGTTGCAACATATAAGGGCGAAATCATACAAGCTACGCGTGAATTTGGTTGATTTTGGTGGAACTGCATAAAAAGAACAGCTGGTTTATTTAGCACGAGGTGCCATGTCAATGTCCGAACTGATGGCAAACCCTGCCCATTCCACAATCATAGGCATTTGATATTTTGGAATGGGACAACCTTGTCAAATTTTGCATATTGATTTTAGCAAGATATGCGTTTGATATTTTCGAATGGGACGCCCTTTGCTGTCAGCAGTGTCGATCATTTTTCTCTTTATTCTTTAGTTGTGAAGTAAATATTGCCTCTGACTTGTGAGTCACTAAGATGCATAATCATCGATTGTTTTGAATGTTCTCTATGAATTGCCAGGCCTGTGTGTTTGATTGCAATGTACAGAAACGCTAAAAAGCAGCTCAAACTCTTTGTACCCCTTCTGTTCCTTTTTACTTCGCACATTGTGAAAGTGTATACTTTTTTGTATAAGATTGGTCAAAGTAGAGATACTTTGACTGCAGACAAAACTTGTATGCAGACTAGAAAGGACCGGAGGGAGTACATGTGAAACTGCTGCAAACGTGGTGATCACCCTGGGAATAATGCTAGTACGTATTGTTTTGCATGTTCATCCAATGCGAGTGACACAGGAATTCGAACTAATCGAAATAAATTCATTCATACATGGTCGGATTTCATATAAACATGCCGGATTTCATTACATTTCATACATTCTTCAACTAAAAAGGGGTGTTTGTGGCCGCATGCATCTTCCAGATGTAGAGGCCGGGGGTCATCCTCCTTTTCTAAAAAAACTAAAAAGGTGTGCACTGGAGGTATAATTAATTAACTGAAGCTACCCACCTGTGTCCCGCTGACCCGAACAAAAGCTTCAGTGACTTAACTGCAGGTGCAGTTGCGTAACTGACATGTGGCCTGTTGGGCCCACGTGTCAGTCAGCCAACTGCACCAGCAAATAAGTAGAAGCAACGTTCTTCTCCAGCGCAGCTCTCCGACTCCACGTTGCCGCCAAGAAGCTAACCGGCCGTCAATGGTCAACCCACCTAGCTTGGCTTCAACTGGAGGGTAGCAGTGGTCGCCTTACTTGGACCCAAGCGGCGGCGACCTACCCTGTTCTACTCTTCCTCGTTTTATGTGTGGCGCGGCCTCGTTGGCAGCGGGGCAGGGCCTTGGCGGAGCCGATGATGTCCTCTGTATCGTTGCCGGCGGGCGGCGCCTCAGCGGAGCGGTGGAAATCCTCCCCCATGTTGCCGGCAGGGTGGGGCCTCGGCTGAGCTGGCGATGTCCTCTGCCTCGTTGCTGGCGGGGCGAGGCCTCGGCGGAGCCGACGGTATCCTCTGCCTCGTTGTTGGTGCCGCGGGGCCTCGGCGGAGCCGGCGGTGTCCTCTGCCTCGTTGTTGGTGCCGCGGGCCTCGGCGGAGCAGGGCGTCATCGACGCCAGCGGAGCGGGGACTCGTCGGAGCCGGCATTGTCCTCTGCCTCATCCTCGGTCTCGCCAAACAGCGCCTCGCCCGCTTCGTCGCCCTCTTTGCTAGCCTCTTTGTAGGCGGCCGCAGGCTCCGCCACCCTCATGCAGTACCGTCAGCATTCGAGGCGGCCCTTGCGGGCAGAGCGATACGAGTCGAGCAGCGCCTCCTGCTCCGCCTGCTCCGCGGCGATCTGCTCCTCCGCCTGCAGGTGCTCCTGGAGGAGATGGTGGTTGTAGGCGGCGTCGGCCTGCGCCTACCGGAACTGCTCCTCACGCATCTGCCTCACCCTGTCCATATATTGGGCACGTGCCTCGCCGATGGTCATGATGCAATGCACCGACGAGGATGGCGCGGAGGAGGGGGTTGGCGCCGGATCGTCGACTACCATGTTCTCCATTGGGACATCGTCGTCCTCCGGCTGCCTGCCGGCCAGCAGGTCGGCAGCAATGGCTGCCATCTCCTTGTGGTCCATCGTCCGCCCGTCCCGAAGAGCGCTGGAGCGCGAGGAAGCCATGGTGGGCAGTAGTGGTGTGGACAAGAGAAAGGGAATGGATGCAGATGACTGCGGCTATGGCCGGCGCAGCAGTTTATATAGCAATGGTGGGCGGGTGGAGGGACGAACGTGTGGCGCCAGAGTAGCCGCCTCGGCTACCGCGTATCATTAATGTGTGCGGCAAATGGGCGGACGGACGACACTTGTGTCATTTGAAGGCGGAGCAATCGCCTGCACCAGGAAGCGGGGCGGCCGGCGCTGACTGTTTCGGGCGGAAAGCGCGCGCGGGCGAGGAGATGACTTTACTTGAATAGGATGACAATGGGGACCCACCAGGTCCATAGCCTCATGTACGCAAGTGCCTCCTTATTATATATATACATATAACTATAATTTATTTTGCTTCCTCCTGGTTTCCTGACATCACGGTCCCACACCAGTGTCAACCTATGTACTCCCTCCTTTCCGGTTTTGGCTTATCTCAAAATTCTAGTTTTTCCATTTTATAAGGCTCAATTTGGTTGTTTTCCATCACATGTTCAGATTAAAAGGTGCATTAAATCATTGCATGCAAGTATTAAGAGAAAATTGACCAATGCATGTACTTTATGCATGCATGCATTGCAATTAATGCATTGATAAACATATTTTTTTGAGGATAACAAGAGCATTAATTAGGTGATTTTGCAAAACTACAAAAAGTATTCCACCACTCGCCATCTACCTTGATTGCTGAGATTTTTGAATTGAGCATTATAAACCGGAAAGGAGGGAGTAGTCAATAAACGAGAGAATTGCACAAGAAGCGGCCGGCAGCTGGGACCAAGCAGCTCGAGCAGTATTTGTGTTTTTGAGGTGTGAGCATTGCAGAATTTTTCGATGTTTACCCCAGATATTAATTTTTCTCCTCTAAACAACAACGAAAACATCGTTGCGGGTATTAACTGGGCGGGCTGTGGCCCTTCTAGCCCAGGCCAGATATCCAGCCTCAAATATTAATCTTTTTCAAGCTGAAAATGGCTAGCCCAGCTATACTTTTTTTAGCAATACCCAGGCAAGGTCAAGTTGTTATTCTCCGCCCCGCTGGGCTGCAAATCTTTTCTAGGAGGGATTCATTAGGCTTAACAAGAAAATGGGCTTTAATAAATAATAAATGGGATGTAATTACAAAAACTGGGTAGTAACTATAAAAAATGCACCAAACAGTGATTACTTTATAAAATATTATTTTTGGATATTGAAATTTTTTAATTTCATTAATTATTGTGAGCGCAATGTTTCGTTGGATTTTTACGTAATATAAATTTATATTGAAATTGTATTTAATCTGACTAGAAATTTCGGGATAAAAATATTCGGATCCCATCAAAATGTGGGAAGTTTTATTGAATTCTGTTTTGAACGGTTGGTTGAAATGGACTGTACTTTTAACAAACTGTAAATGGGCTGTAGTAAATTCCATTAGAATTCAAAAATGGGCTACACATTCTTACAAATCTCAAATGGGCTATAAGTTCTCTGCCACACACTTCTGGCCTTACTAAGTTGACGTGTCCCCTAAAAAAACAGAGTTGACGCGTATGCAACGCTTTGTCAACTTATAGTCAACACACGGTTCTAGCAGCAGTGGTCGTGGGATGTCCATCCAACGGATACCGTGCTTCTTCTTCAATCTCGGATATTCTAGCTTCACCCGCCCAAAAAATGATTCCTCCCCCTGACATCTGGGGCGCACCGTTTCGGAAGCTGACCCGTGGGCCTACTAAGTTGACGTACCAAGGGCTTTGTCAACTTAGTCAATATAAACAATTCTAGCTGCAGCGACAGTACGAAGTCCATCCAACGGCCGTCGTGCTTCTTCAACCTCTGGTCTTCTTGCTCCAGCCGCCCAAAGCAGCGCCGGTCGTGCCGCCTGCTCCTGCCTCCTGTGGCCGGCTGTGCTGCCGCGGAGGCCTCACCGCCCCTACTACTCCCACCGTTGGCCAGGCAATCCCTCCACTCACCCACACCCCCTATTATTCTATGGCGACGGCAGCGCAGCCGAACCAGTGAACCCTTGTACTCCTCTCCGCATGTGCATCCACTGCTGCGTCTTCCCCGGCTCCGCGTCGTCCCCTTCCTAGCCTCGTCGTCTTCCACCGCCGTGGTGCTCTCGGCGCGGCGTGGTCAACGTGGTCAAGGAACGACTTCCATCGGACGTGGACTATACGTGGAGAGGTGATACGTCTCCAACGTATCTACTTTTCCAAACACTTTTGCCCTTGTTTTGGACTCTAACTTGCATGATTTGAATGAAACTAACCCGGACTGACGCTGTTTCAGCAGAACTGCCATGATGTTGTTTTATTGTAGAAAAGAAAAGTTCTCGGAATGTCCTGGAAATCCACGGAGGCACTTTTCAGAATTAATAAGAATTTTTGGCGAAAGAATCAAGGCCAGGGGGCCCACGGGCTGTCCACGAGACAGGGGGGCGTCCCCCCCAAGGGCGCGCCCTCCTATCTCGTGGGCCCCCTGGACACCTCCCGACCTCAACTCCAACTCCATATATACCGTCTTGGGGAGAAAAAAATCAGAGAGAAAGTTTCATCGTGTTTCACGACATGGAGCCGCTGCCAAGCCCTAATCTCTCTCGGGAGGGCTGATTTGGAGTCCGTTCGGGGCTCCGGAGAGGGGGATTCGTCACCGTTGTCATCATCAACCATCCTCCATCACCAATTTCATGATGCTCACCACCGTGCGTGAGTAATTCCATCGTAGGCTTGCTGGACGGTGATGGGTTGGATGAGATTTACCATGTAATCAAGTTAGTTTTGTTAGGGTTTGATCCCTAGTATCCACTATGTTCTGAGATTGATGTTGCTATGACTTTGCTATGCTTAATGCTTGTCACTAGGGCCCGAGTGCCATGATTTCATATCTGAACCTATTATGTTTTCATGAATATATGTGTGTTCTTGATCCTATCTTGCAAGTCTATAGTCACCTATTATGTGTTATGATCCGACAACCCCGAAGTGACAATAATTGGGATACTTCTCGGTGATGACCGTAGTTTGAGGAGTTCATGTATTCACTATGTGTTAATGCTTTGCTTCGGTTCTCTATTAAAATGAGGCCTTAATATCCCTTAGTTTCCGTAAGGACCCCGCTGCAACGGGAGGGTAGGACAAAAGATGTCATACAAGTTCTTTTCCATAAGCATGTATGACTATTTACGGAATACATGCCTACATTACATTGATGAATTGGAGCTAGTTCTATATCACTCTTGGTTATAACTATTGCATGACGAATCGCATCCGGCATAATTATCCATCACTGATCCATTGTCTACGAGCTTTTCATATATTGTTCTTCGCTTATTTACTTTTCCATTGCTACTGTTACAACTACTACAAAACCCCAAAAACATTTATCTTTACTTTTGCTACCATTACCTTTATTATCATAGCACTTTTGCTACTAAACACTTTGCTGCAGATACTAAGTTATCCAGGTGTGGTTGAATTGACAACTCAACTGCTAATACTCAAGAATATTCTTTGGCTCCCCTTGTGTCGAATCAATAAATTTGGGTTGAATACTCTACCCTCAGAAGCTGTTGCGATCCCCTATACTTGTGGGTATCAAGTCTAATTTCTGGCGCCGTTGCCGGGGAGCATAGCTCTATTCTCTGAGTCACTTGGGATTTATATCTTTTGATCACTATGAAGAACTTGAAAGACGATCGAACTACTATTTTGCCCTCAACTACGAGGGGAGGTAAGGAATTGCCATCTAGCCTTGCACTAGATTCTCCTTCTGTTATCAGTAGGCTTGCTACACCTAAACCTACTACTGCTATGAATTCTGATATGTCGCATGTTATTGATGATGCCACTTCTGCTATGCATGATGAAACTACTTCTGTGCGTGATACTACTTTGCCATTAGGTGAATTTCTTGATGAACAACTTGCTAGATTTAGGGGGAATGAAATTACTGAAGATCCTATTACTGATGATAGTGATGATGAAGGTCCCCCCAATGGAAATTCTTGCTTGCAATGATAGAAATGATCTTAAGAAATTATTAGCTAAATGGAAGCAGCAGTCTCTTAATGCTAGAATGAAACCCGATCCTGCTTTTGCTACTTCACCTATTTGTGTTACTGATAAGGATTATGAATTCTCTGTTGATCCTGATATTATTACTTTAGTTGAATCTGATCCTTTTTATGGCCTTGAATCTGAAACTGTTGTGGCACATCTTACCAAGTTGAATGATATAGTCACCCTATTTACTCATGATGAGAAGTCTCGCTATTTATATATCCTTAAGATATTTCCGTTCTCATTAAAGGGTGATGCTAAGACTAGGTATAATTCTCTTGCTCCTGGTTGTGTGCGTAGTCCCCAGGATATGATTTATTAGTTCTCTGCTAAATATTTCCCTGCTCATGAGAAACAAGCTGCCTTGCGGGAAATATATAATTTTCTGCAAATCAAAGAAGAGAGTCTCCCACAAGCTTGGGGGAGGCTTCTCCGGTTACTTAATGCTTTGCTTGATCATCCTCTTAAGAAAAATGAAATACTTGATATCTTTTATAATGGACTAACCGATGCTTCCAAGGACTACTTGGATAGTTGTGCTAGTTGTGTTTTCAGGGAAAGAACAGTCGACAAAGCTGAAATACTATTGAATAATATGTTGACTAATGAAAATAATTGGACTCTTCCTAAGCCAATTCCTGAAGTAATTCCTGAACCAATTGAGCCAACTCCTGAGCCTATTCCTAAACCCACTCCGAAGAAGAGAGGTGTCTTATTTCTCAGTCCTAAAGATATGCAAGATGCAAAGAAATCAATGAAAGAAAAAGGTATTAAAGCTGAAGATCTTAAGAATTTACCTCCTATTGAAGATTTACAAGGTCTTAATTTACTGCTTGAAGGACCGCATTGTCTTGATAACCCGTCACAGGTAGTAAAGGTAAATTCTCTCTATAGATATGATAAAGTTGAAGTACCCTCTACTAAATTTCATAGCCCATGCTTAGATGAATTTGATGACTTTATGGCTAGGCAAGAAAGTTTTAATGCTTATGTTGGTAGAGAGTTAAAGAATAATGCTTTCAAGATAGGACGCGTAGGTGATAATTTGGCTAGAGTTAAAGATGAACTTCACCGCGTTAGCAAATATGCTTCTATGGTTGCTACTCAAGCTGAGCAAGTACTTAAAGCTCAAAATGATTTGCTTCATAAATTAAATAATAAAAATGACTTTGCGGTTAGAGTGGCTACTAGAACTGGTAGAATGACTCAGGAACCTTTGTATCCTGAAGGCTACCCTAAGAGAATCGAGCAAGATTCTCAGAGAAACAATTTAGAGACACCTAGTTATTCTAAAAAGAAGAAGAAGAAAAACGATAGAGCTTTGCATGCTTCTAGTGAACCTACTGTAGACACACCTGAGAATCCCAATGATATTTCTATTTCTGATGCTGAAACACAATCAAGTGATGAACATGAACCTAGTGATAATGTTAATGATAATGTTCATGTTGATGCTCAACCTAGAAAGACAATGATGTAGAGATTGAACCTGCTGTTGATCTTGATAACCCACAATCAAAGAATCAACGTTATGATAAGAGAGATTTTGTTGCTAGGAAGCATGGTAAAGAAAGAGAACCATGGGTTCAGAAACCCATGCCCTTTCCTCCTAAACCATCCAAGTCAAAGGATGATGAGGATTTTGAGCGCTTTCCTGAAATGATTAGACCTATTTTCTTACATATGCGCTTAACTGATATGCTTAAAGTAAATCCTTATGCTAAGTATATGAAGGATATCATTACAAATAAAAGAAAGATACCGGAAGCTGAAATTTCCACCATGCTTGCTAATTACACTTTTAAGGGTGGAATACCAAAGAAACTTGGAGATCCGGGTGTACCAACTATACCATGCTCTATTAAAAGAAATTATGTTAGAACTGCTTTATGTGATCTTGGAGCCGGTGTTAGTGTTATGCCTCTCTCTTTATATCATAGACTTGAATTGAATAAGTTGACACCTACTGAAATATCTTTGCAAATGGCCGATAAATCAACTGCTATACATGTCGGTATTTGTGAGGATGTGCCTGTTGTGGTTGCAAATGTCACTATCTTAACGGACTTTGTTATTCTTGATATTCCCGAGGACGATAGTATGTCTATTATCCTTGGTAGACCTTTTCTTAATACTGCAGGGGCTGTTATTGATTGCAACAAAGGCAATGTCACTTTTCATGTTAATGGTAATGAGCATACGGTACACTTTCCGAGGAAATAATCTCAAGTTCATAGCATCAATTCTATTGAAAAAGTTCCATTTATCATTTTTGGGGGTTTTGAATTTACTCTCCCTACTGTCAAGAAAAAGTATGATATTCTTATTGTTGGGGATTTTCATATCCCCGTTGAGGTAACTTAGTGTTAATCAAAATTTCTCCGGTTCCGTGTTATTCGGAATGAGTTTGTTAACAAGACTTGACCAACCTTGTTAGTGGGTTCATTTTGATGATCACGAGATGGATGAAACTAGAAGGCACAACCTTCTATACCCTCTCTTTACTTTCTGTTATTTAGAATAAATAAAGCAAAAAATAGCATAATCCGTCTGTTTTCTGAATTATCCGTGCATTAAAAAATAGTCCGAAAATAAAAGTGCTCCAAATGCCCTGCTAATTTAGTATGATTTTTTCTGGAATATTTGAGGATTTTAGGCACTGAAAACACTGCAGGAGGGGCAAGCACCAGGCCACGAGAGAGGAGGGCGCCCCCCCCCCCTGTAGGGCGCGCCCCCTATCTCGTGGGCCCCTGGTGGCCCCCCTCCACTTATACCAGCACCCACACACTTCATCTTCTACCCCAAAAAATCCCCATCCAGCTCAAGCCCGAGTTCTAGCTCGTTTTGTTGCGATTTTCGATCTCTTAGCTCAAAGCTCCATTCGCAAAACTGCTTTGGGAGATTGTTGCTTGGTATGTGACTCCTCCATTGGTCCAATTAGTTTTTGTTCTAGTGCTTTATTCATTGCAAATTTTTTCTGCATAGGTGACCAAGTTCTTGAGCTTGCATGTTAAATTTTTGAGGTCCCAAGCAATTCCAATGCATGATATAGGCTCTAGGCACTTGTAGGAGTAGTTTCTATCAATCTTGTTTAGTTTTATTCACTTTTATTTTGAAGTTACTAAAATTTCAGAAATTTTCAGAAAAAGAAATATGCTTAGAAGAATGTACCAAGGTGGTTCCTCGGCAAAGAAAGGGCCAAGGATCGCTATACGTGAACAAGATGTTAATTTGCCGAGGGACGCAAATGTTCCGGCTTGTGAGTGGCCATCCGATGATTTTATGGTCGAAGCAGGCTTCAAGGATGAATTTGACGCGTATGTGCGTAATGCCGAGCTGGAGGACTTCTTACAAGATAAGTGTTCTCAATATTATCAATTGACTGATTTCTTTGTGCGGAGGTTCGAATATATTTCTTCGCGTAGTTCTCCTAGTGTTATGTTTGATATTTATGACACATCTTATACCATGGATTTAGAGGATTTTACAACTGCTTGCAAACTCCCGCATTGGGGTAATATTAATAATCCTCCCAAATCTGAAGTTAGAGATTTTCTTGCTAGTATTACTGTGGGAGAATCTAGGGACGTGACACAAGCTACCATAGGTAGCATCCATTTTTCTGCTATACATTACTTTGCTCTCTTTATTGGTAGATGCATTAACGGTAAGGACGAAGTATGTCACATGTGTGCCCCTGATCTTTGTGTCCTCAAGAGTGCTGTGTCAGGTTATAGAGGTTATAACTTGGGGGCAATAGTTGCACGTAGGTTGCATAATAATAATAAAAAGGGAGATTTCTTTGGAGGAATTTATGCAACCCGTGTGGCTAATTTTCTTAATATAGCTCCACGAGAGGGGGATATGCTTGTACCTCCTGTTTATTTGGATAAATAAGCTATGTTTGTTCATCATTTTCTTGAGAGAAATGAACAATTCCTCCATTATCGACTAACCTATGACAGACGCCACGTCGTCCCTGTTACTCTTCCTATCCCTACCTTTTTGATTATCAGGCAAAAGGAAGATATGTTGTCACCAGGGAAGAAGCAACCGAATATGAGAGGGGAATGGAGGCAGCTCGCCAACACACTGCTGCTCAGGAGGCGGTCGCCTCTGCATCTCAGTACAACCCCAGTTTCACTTATGGATATCATCCAAGCGATCCTTGGTACTAGACCAACTTAGGCCAAGAGCCTAAGCTTGGGGGAGTACGTACTTCTCACCGACTTTACATTCATGTTCACACACTAGTCGTCGGTGCTCATACTCTTTCATTGTATTATCCATGCTAGTTTAAATTTCTTTTTCTAGTTTTCTTCTTGTGTGTTTGATAAACCTTTAGAAAAACCAAAAAAAATTAGTTAGTTTAATTTCATTGCCTGTAGTAGAAATTAAAATGAAAACCCAAAAAGATTTCTTGATCTTCTTTTACTTGTTGGAGTTTTCCCGTGTAAATAGTTTTATTTTCTTTTCTTTCTTTTGGGGGTCGAGAAGACTATATTGAAATTGCTTAGTGGCTCTTATATGCATGATTGTTTATTTAATTTAGAGCCCATATCACTTGTCTTCTCTCTTGAGTTGAATGCTTGCAGATTCCAGCGTAGTCCAATGCACGTGCACTCTTATTATTATACACATCGTTCGGTCGTGCAAGTGAAAGGCAATAATGATGATATATGATGGACTTATTGGGATGAGAAAGCTGGAATGAACTCGACCTCTTTTGTTTTTGTAAATATGATGATTCATCGTTCCTGAGTCAGCTATTATGAAGTAAACATATTTGCAATGACATTTAGAGATTATAGTTGCTTGTGCCATGCTTGATTAGCTATGAGGTATAATGGTTTACCTTGCATGCCTACATGCTATTAGAATGATTATGATGTGGTATGATGGGATGGTATCCTCCTTTGAATGTATTAAGTGACTAGACTTGGCACATGTTCATGCATGTAGTTGAATCAAATCAACATAGCCTTCATGATATTTATGTTCATGGTAGATTATATCCTACTCATGCTTGTACTCGGTGTAAATTAATTTTAATGCATGTTTACGACTGTTGTCGCTCTCTCAGTTGGTCGCTTCCCAGTCTTTTGCTAGCCTTCACCTGTACTAAGCGGGAATACTGCTTGTGCATCCAAACTCCTTAAACCCCAAAGTTGTTCCATATGAGTCCACTATACCTACCTATATGTGGTATTTACCTGCCGTTCCAAGTAAATTTGTATGTGCTAAACTCCAAACCTTCAAATGAAATTCTGTTTTGTATGCTCGAGCAGCTCATGTTTCAACTAGGGATGCCTATATCTTCCATGCTAGGTGGGTTATTCTCAAGAGGAGTGGACTCCGCTCTTCATTCACGAGAAATGGCCGATAACCGGGATGCCCAGTCCCATG
The DNA here is from genome assembly GCA_963921465.1 of Triticum timopheevii. Taxonomy (NCBI): domain Eukaryota; kingdom Viridiplantae; phylum Streptophyta; class Magnoliopsida; order Poales; family Poaceae; genus Triticum; species Triticum timopheevii. The sequence goes on along the minus strand of OY997274.1, from coordinate 185,601,035 downwards.
ATCCAAAAAGATCAAAGCAAATCAAAATAATTAAACAAAACTCCCCCAGGGCTGTTGTATCTTGGAGGCACTCGTTGTTTCGAGCAAGCCATGGATTGATGCTTGTTGGTGGTTGGGGGAGTATAAACCTTTACCATTCTGTTTGGGAACTGCCTATAATGCATGTAGTATGGAAGATACAACCATCTCATAGTTGTTGCGTTGATAGCAAAATTATGCCGCTCAAAATGTTATTCAATCTCTATTTTAAAATCGAGCTCTGGCACCTCTACAAATCCCTGCTTCCCTCTGCGAAGGGCCTATCTATTTACTTTTATATTGAGTCATCATCCTTCTTATTAAAAGCACCCGCTGGAGAGCACACTGTCATTTGCATTCATTATTATTGGTTTATATTGGGTATGACTTGGCTGGATCTCTTTTACCATGAATTACAATGTTTAGTCAGTCCTTGATCTTTAAAGGTGCTCTGCATTTATGTTTTGCGGTCTCAGAACGGGCTAGCGAGATACCATTTTGTTATATCATGTTATAATTATTTTGAGAAAGTGTTGTCATCCGAGTTTTATTATTATGGCTCGCTAGCTGATTATGTTATTGATATGAGTAATTGTGAGACCTATGTGTTATTGTGAGTATGGTTAGTTCATAATATTTGCTGAAACTTGAATGCTGGCTTTTCATGTTGCAACAACAAGAGCAAACAGAGTTTGTAAAAGTTTTTCTTTATCACTTTCAGTTTATCAACTGAATTGCTTGAGGACAAGCAAAGGTTTAAGCTTGGGGGAGTTGATACGTCTCCAACGTATCTACTTTTCCAAACACGTTTGCCCTTGTTTTGGACTCTAACTTGCATGATTTGAATGAAACTAACCCGGACCGACGTTGTTTTCAGCAGAACTGCCATGATGTTGTTTTATGTGTAGAAAAGAGAAGTTCTCAGAATGTCTTGAAAATCCACGGAGGCACTTTTCAGAATTAATAAGAACTTTTGGCGAAAGAATCAAGGCCGGGGGGCCCACGGGCTGTCCATGAGACATGGGGCGCCCCCCCTAGGGCGCGCCCTCCTATCTCATGGGCCCCCTGGACACCTCCCGACCTCAACTCCAACTCCATATATACCATCTCGGGGAGAAAAAAAATCAGAGAGAAAGTTTCATCGCGTTTCACGACACAGAGCCGCCGCCAAGCCCTAATCTCTCTCGGGAGGGCTGATCTGCAGTCCGTTCGGGGCTCCGGAGAGGGGTATTCGTCGCCGTCGTCATCATCAACCATCCTCCATCACCAATTTATGATGTTCACCGCCGTGCGTGAGTAATTCCATCATAGGCTTGCTGGACGGTGATGGGTTGGATGAGATTTACCATCTAATCAAGTTAGTTTTGTTAGGGTTTGATCCCTAGTATCCACTATGTTCTGAGATTGATGTTGCTATGACTTTGCTATGCTTAATGCTTGTCACTAGGGCCCGAGTGCCATGATTTCATATCTGAACCTATTATGTTTTCATGAATATATGTGTGTTCTTGATCCTATCTTGCAAGTCTATAGTCACCTATTATGTGTTATGATCTTGTGTGCTAGATGGCTTCTTCTCTCTTTTTGGATCTCAATACAATGTTCTCCCCCTCTCTCGTGGAGATCTATTTGATGTAATCTTCTTTTTACGGTGTGTTTGTTGAGACCGATGAATTGTGGGTTTATGACCCAGTATTATCTATGGAAAATATTTGATTTTTCTTTGAATTCTTTTATGTATGATTGAGGTATCTTTGCAAGTCTCTTAGAATTATCCTTTTTGGTTTGGCCAACTAGATTAGTATTTCTTGCAATGGGAGAAGTGCTTAGCTTTGGGTTCAATCTTGCGGTGTCCTTACCAAGTGAAAGAAGGGGCATCAAGGCACGTATTGTATTGTTGCCATCGAGGATAACAAGATGGGGTTTTTATCATATTGCATGAATTTATCCCTCTACATCATGTCATCTTGCTTACGGCGTTACTCTATTTTTACTTAATACTCTAGATGCATGCTGGATAGCGGTCGATGAGTGGAGTAATAGTAGTAGATGCAGAATCGTTTTGATCTACTTGTCTTAGACGTGATGCCTATATACATGATCATTGCCTAGATATACTCATAACTATGCTCAATTCTGTCAATTGCTCAACAGTAATTTGTTCACCCACCGTAGAATACTTATGCTCTTGAGAGAAGCCACTAGTGAAACCTATGGCCCCCGGGTCTATTCTCATCATATCAATCTATATCACTTTATTTACTTGCTTTGTTTTTTACTTTGCCTTTTACTTTTTACTTTGCATCTATCTATCAAAAATACCAAAAATATTATCTCTATCAGATCTCACTCTCGTAAGTGACCGTGAAGGGATTTACAACCCCTAAGCGTTGGTTGCGAGTTGCTATCGTTTTGTGTAGGTATGAGGGACTTGTGCGTGGTCTCCTACTGGATTGATACCTTGGTTCTCAAAAACTGAGGGAAATACTTACGCTACTTTGCTGCATCATCCTCTCCTCTTCGGGCAAACCAACGCAGTTCTCAAGAGGTAGCAAGAAGAATTTCTGGCGCCGTTGCCGGGGAGGCTCACGCAAGCAAGTCAACCATACCAAGTACCCATCGCAATCCCTATCTCTCGCATTACATTATTTGCCATTTGCCTCTCGTTTTCCTCTCCCCCACTTCACCCTTGTCGTTTTATTTGCCCTCTCTTTCCCAATCTCCTCTCTCTTTCCCGTCTGCCTTTTCTCGTTGCCTTTCTGTTTGCTTGTGTGTTGGATTACTTGTTGCCATGGCGCAAGATAATACCAAGTTGTGTGATTTCTCGAATACCAATAATAATGATTTCCTTAGTACTCCGATTGCTCCTCTTAATAATGATGAGTCTTGTGAAATCAATACCGCTTTGTTGAATCTTGTTATGAAAGATCAATGCGCCGGCCTTCCTAGTGAAGATGCCGCTACTCATCTAAACAATTTTGTTGATTTGTGTGATATGCAAAAGAAGAAAGATACGGATAAAAATATTGTCAAATTGAAGTTATTTCCGTTTTCACTTATAGATCGTGCTAAAGTTTGGTTTTCATCTTTGCCTAAAAATAGTATTGATTCTTGGAACAAGTGCAAAGATGCTTTTATCTCTAAGTATTTCCTCCCGCTAAGATTATCACTCTTAGGAACGATATTATGAATTTTAAACAACTTGATCATGAGCATGTTGCCCAATCTTGGGAAAGAATGAAATTAATGCTTCGCAATTGCCCTACTCATGGTTTGAATTTATGGATGATCATACAAAATTTTTATGCCGGATTGAATTTTGCTTCTAGAAATCTTTTATATTCGGCCGCGGGAGGCACTTTTATGGAAATTACGTTAGGAGATGCTACCAAATTGCTTGGTAATATTATGGCTAATTATTCTGAATGGCACACCGAAAGATCTTCTAGTAAGAAAGTGCATGCTATAGAAGAAATCAATGTTTTGAGTGAAAAGATGGATGAAGTTATGAAGATGTTTGCTCCTAAAAATACTCCTCTTGATCCCAATGATATGCCTTTATCTACTTTTCTTGAGAATAATAATGAATCTATGGATGTGAATTTTGTTGGTAGGAATAGTTTTGGAAACAACGCTTATAAAGGGAATTTTAATCCTAGGCCTTATCCTAGTAATCCTTTTAATAATTATGGAAATTCCTACAATAACTCTTATGGAAATTTTAATAAGATGCCCTCTGAATTTGAGAGTAGTGTTAAAGAGTTTATGAATTCACAAAAGAATTTTAATGCTTTGCTTGAAGAGAAATTGCTTAAAGTTGATGATTTGGCTAGGAACGTTGATAGAATTTCTCTTGAAATTGTTTCTTTAAAGCTTAGATCTATTCCTCCTAAGCATGGTATCAATGAGTCTCTCAAAGCCATGAGAATTTCCATTGATGAGTGCAAGGAAAGAACCGCTAGGATGCGTGCTTCCAAAGATGCCTTTATTAAAGCGTGTTCTTCCAATCCCTATGAAAATCAAGATGAAGATCTAAAAGTTATTGATGTGTCCCCCATTAAATCTTTGTTTTGCAATATGAATCTTGATGAATCTGAAGATTATCTTCCTTTACCTAGAAGGCGTTCTAAGAATTCGGAGTTGCTAGATCTTGATGATGAAATTGATGAAAGTGGGATTGAAATAAATAAAAACCGTGATGTTGCTAAACCCACTATTTTGGATCTCAAGGAATTTAATTATGAAAATTGCTCTTTGATTGGTTGTATTTCCTTGTTGCAATCTGTGCTAGATTCTCCTCATGCTTATAGTCAAAATTGTTGGAAATATGCCCTAGAGGCAATAATAAAAGTATTATTATTATATTTCCTTGTTCATGATAATTGTCTTTTATTCATGCTATAACTGTATTATCCGGAAATCGTAATACACGTGTGAATACATAGACCACAATATGTCCCTAGTGAGCCTCTAGTTGACTAGCTCGTTGATCAACAGATAGTCATGGTTTCCTGGCTATGGACATTGGATGTCGTTGATAACGGGATCACATCATTAGGAGAATGATGTGATGGACTAGACCCAATCCTAAGCATAGCACAAGATCGTGTAGTTCGTTTGCTAGAGCTTTTCCAATGTCAAGTATCTCTTCCTTAGACCATGAGATCGTGTAACTCCCGGATGCCGTAAGAGTGCTTTGGGTGTATCAAACGTCACAACGTAACTGGGTGACTACAAAGATGCACTACAGGTACCTCCGAAAGTGTCTGTTGGGTTGACACGGATCGAGACTGGGATTTGTCACTCCGTATGACGGAGAGGTATCTCTAGGCCCACTCGGTAATGCATCATCATAATGAGCTCAAAGTGAACAAGTGGTTGGTCACGGGATCATGCATTACGGTATGAGTAAAGTGACTTGCCGGTAACGAGACTGAACAAGGTATTGGGATACCGACGATCGAGTCTCGGGCAAGTAACATACCGATTGACAAAGGGAATTGTATCCGGGGTTGTTTAATCCTCGCCATCGTGGTTCATCCGATGAAATCATCGAGGAGCATGTGGGAGCCAACATGGGTATCTAGATCCCGCTGTTGGTTATTGCCCGAGAGTGGTCTCAGTCATGTCTACATGTCTCCTGAACCCGTAGGGTCTACACACTTAAGGTTCGGTGACGCTAGGGTTATTAGGAAGACTTGTATGTGATTACCGAATGTTGTTCGGAGTCCCGGATGAGATCCCGAACGTCACGAGGAGTTCCGGAATGGTCCGGAGGTGAAGATTTATATATGGGAAGTTGTCATGCGGACACCGGAAAGTTTCGGGGGCATATCGGTATTGTACCGGGGACACCGGAGAGGTTCCGGGGGTCCACCGGGAGGGGCCACCCCTCTCGGAGTGCCACATGGGCCGCAGGGGGCAGGGAACCAGCCCCTGGAGGGCTGGGTGCGCCCCCACCTTGGTCCCATGCGCCTGGGGTTGGGGGGGAAACCCTAGAGGGGGCGCTCCCCTTGCTTGGGGGGCAAGTCCCCCCTCCCTGGCCGCCGCCCCCCCTCTAGATCCCATCTAGAGGGGTCGGCCCCCCTTGCCCCTTCCCCTATAAATAGAGGGGTGAGGGGAGGGCTGCTGGACACAACCCAAGGCGCAGCCCCTCCCCTCCCCAACACCTCTCCTCCTCCGTTACGTGCTTGGCGAAGCCCTGTCGGAGTACTGCTGCACCAACACCACCACGCCGTCGTGCTGCCGTTGGAGCAATCTTCCTCAAGCTCTCCTTCCTCCTTGCTGGATCAAGACGGAGGAGACGTCGTCCGTCCCGTACGTGTGTTGAACGCGGAGGTGTTGTCCGTTCAGCACTTGGTCATCGGTGATCTGAATCACGGCGAGTACGACTCCATCATCACCCTTCCCTTGAATGCTTCCGCACGCGATCTACAAGTGGTATGTAGATGCAAACTCACTCTCTTGACTCTTTGCTTAGATGAACTCATAGATGGATCTTGGTGAAACCGTAGGAAAATTTTTAATTTTTCTGCAACGTTCCCCTACAAAAATAAGCCCTTTACCGAACATATTGTTGATGATTTCATGCAATCTTATGAAGAAAAACTTGAGTTGAAAGTTTCTATCCCTAGAAAACTCTATGATGAGTGGGAACCTACTATTAAAATTAAAATTAAAGATTTTGAGTTTCATGCTTTATGTGATTTGGGTGCTAGTGTCTCTACTATTCCCAAAACTTTATGTGATTTGCTATATTTCCGTGATTTTGATGATTGCTCTCCAAACTTGCATCTTGCGGATTCCACTATTAAAAAGCCTATGGGAAGAGTTAATGATGTTCTTATTGTTGCAAATAGGAATTATGTGCCTGTAGATTTTATCGTTCTTGATATAGATTGCAATCCTTCATGTCCTATTATTCTTGGTAGACCTTTCCTTAGAACGATTGGTGCAATTATTGATATGAAGGAAGGGAATTTTAGATTCCAATTTCCCTTAAATAAGGGTATGGAACACTTCCCTAGAAAGAAAATAAAATTACCATATGAATCTATCATGAGAGCCACTTATGGATTGCCTACCAAAGATGGCAACACCTAGATCTATCCTTACTTTTATGCCTAGCTAGGGGCGTTAAACGATAGCGCTTGTTGGGAGGCAACCCAATTTTATTTTGTGTTTTTTATTTTTGCTTATGTTCAGGAATAAATAATCCATCTACCTTCTGTTTGGATGTGGTTTTATGTTTTAATTAGTGTTTGTGCCAAGTAGGACCTATAGGATAACCTACGATGATAGTTGATTTGATTCTGCTGAAAAACAGAAACTTTGCACGCACGAATATAATTTTGTTAAATCCCAGGAAGGTGCTTTTGCGTTGATTGTTTTTGCTGATGTTCAACAAACAAATTGTCCAGGACTTCCTATTTTGGTAGAATTTTTAAAGTTCCAGAAGTTTGCGTTAGTTACAGATTGCTACAGACTGTTCTGTTATTGACAGATTCTGTTTTTCGTGTGTTGTTTTCTTATTTTGACGAATCTATGGCTAGTAAATTAGTTTATAAACCATAGAGAAGTTGGAATACAGTAGGTTTAACACCAATATAAATAAAGAATGAGTTCATTACAGTACCTTGAAGTAGTCTTTTGTTTTCTTTCTCTAACGGAGCTCACGAGATTTCTGTTGAGTTTTGTGTTGTGAAGTTTTCAAGTTTTGGGTGAATTCTTTTGATGGATTATGGAACAAGGAGTGGCAAGAGCCTAAGATTGGGGATGCCCATGGCACCCCCAAGATTATTCAAGGACACCAAAAGGTCAAAGCTTGGGGATGCCCCGGAAGGCATCCCCTCTTTTGTCCACTTCCATCGGTAATTTACTTGGAGCTTTTTTTTTATTCACCAACATGATATGTATTTTGCTTGGAGCGTCTTGTATTATCTGTGTCTTTGCTTGTTAGTCTACCACAATCATACTTTCTGTACACATCTTTTGAGAGAGCCATACATGAATTAGAATTTTTTAGAATACTCTATGTGCTTCACTTATATCTTTTGAGCTTGATAGTTTTGCTCATAGTGCTTCACTTTTATCTTTTGAGCGTGATAATTTTTGCTCTAGTACTTCACTTAGATCTTTTAGAGCACGGTGGTGGATATGTTTTAAAGAAACTATTGATCTCTCATGCTTCACTTAGATTATTTTGAGAGTCTTTAATAGCATGGTAATTTGCTTAATGTTAATATACTTGGTGTTCAAGATATGTGAAACTTTCTTTTGAGTGCGTTGAATACTAAGATAAGTTTGATGCTTGATAATTGTTTTGAGATGTGGAGGTAGTAATATCAAAGTCGTGCTAGTTGGGTGATTATGAATTTGATAAATACTTGTGTTGAAGTTTGCAAGTCCCGTATCATGCACGTATGGTTAAAGTTGTGTAACAAATTTGAAACATGAAGTGTAGCTGGCTTGTGCATCCTTATGAGTGGCGGTCGGGGACGAGCGATGGTCTTTTCCTACCAATCTATCCCCCTAGAAGCATGCGCGTAGTACTTGAATTTTTTATGACTTCTAAATTTTTGCAATAAATATATGAGTTCTTTTGACTAATGTTGAGTCCATGGATTATACGCACTCTCACCTTTCCGCCTTTGCTAGCCTCTTCGGTACCGTGCATTGCCCTTTCTCACCTTGAGAGTTGGCGCAAACTTCGCCGGTGCATACAAACCCCGTGATACGATATACTCTATCACACATAAACGTCGTTATATCTTCCTCAAAACAGCCACCATACCTACCTATCATGGCATTTCCATAGCCATTCCGAGATATATTGCCATGCAACTTCCACCATCATCATCATGACATACATTACTTTTGTCATATTGCCATTGCATGATCTTGTAGTTGACATCGTATTTGTGGCAAAGCCACCATGCATTATTTTCCATACATGTCACTCTTGATTCATTGCACCATCCCGGTACACCACCGGAGGCATTCATATAGAGTCATATCTTGTTCTAAGTTTCGAGTTGTAATCCTTGTGTTGTAATCAATAGAAGTGTGATGATCATCATTATTAGAGCATTGCCCAAATAATAAAAAAGGCCAAAAAGAAAAAAAAGGCCAAAAAAAGGGCAATGCTACTGTCTCTTTTTCCACACTTGTGCTTCAAAGTAGCACCTTGTTCTTCATGTAGTGAGTCTCATATATTGTGCTTCAAAGTAGCACCTTGTTCTTCATGTAGTGAGTCTCATAAGTTGTATTTTTATACTAGGGGGGATTTTTCATTATAGAACTTGTCTTTTATATTCCTACAATGGGCTTCCTCAAATGCCCTAGGTCTTCGTGAGCAAGCGAGTTGGACGCACACCCACTAGTTTTCTTTTGTTGAGCATTCATAGCTCTAGTGCATCCATTGCATGGCAATCCCTACTCCTCATGTTGACATCAATTGATGGGCATCTCCATAGCCCGTTGATTAGCCTCGTCAATGTGAGACTTTCTCCTTTTTTTGTCTTCTCCACACAATCCCCATCATCATATTCTATTCCACCCATAGTGCTATATCCATGGCTCACGCTCATGTATTGCGTGAAGGTTGAAATAGTTTACGATTATTTAAGTATGAAACAATTGCTTGGCTTGTCATCGGGGGTATAGAAGTTGGGAACATCTTTGTGTGACGAAAATGAAGCATAGCCTAACTATATGATTTTGTAGGGACGAACTTTCGTTTGCCATGTTATTTTGAGAAGACATGATTGCTTTGATTAGTATGCTTGAAGTATTATTATTTTTGTGTCAATATGAACTTTTGTCTTGAATCTTTCGGATCTGAATATTCATATCACAATTAAGAAGATTTACATTGAAATTATGCCAAAGTATCACTCCGCATCAAAAATCCTTTATTTTGTCATTTACCTACTCGAGGACGAGCAGGAATTAAGCTTGGGGATGTCTGATACGTCTCCAACGTATCTATAATTTTTGATTGCTCCATGCTACTTTGTCTACTGTTTCAGACTATATTGGGCTTTATTGTCCACTTTTATATTACTTTTGGGACTAACCTATTAACCGGAGGCCCAGTCCAGAATTGCTATTTTTTGCCTTTTTCAGTATTTCGAAGAAACAGAATATCAAACGGAGTCCAAACGGAATGAAACCTTCGGGTCGTGATTTTCCAACCGAACGTGATCCAGGAGACTTGGACACTACTCCAAGCAGTGCCCGAGGAGGTCACGAGGGTGGAGGCGGCACGCCCCCCGACCTCGTGGGCCCCTCGGAGCTCCACCGACGTACTCCTTCCTCCTATATATACCTACATATCCCCAAACGATCAGAACAGGAGCCAAAAACCTAATTCCACCGCTGCAACCTTCTGTATCCACGAGATCCCATCTTGGGGCCTATTCCGGAGCTCCGCCGGAGGGGGCATCCACCACGGAGGGCTTCTACATCATCACCATAGCCCCTCCGATGAAGTGTGAGTAGTTTATTTCAGACCTTCGGGTCCATAGCTAGTAGCTAGATGGCTTCTTCTCTCTTTTTGGATCTCAATACAATGTTCTCCCCCTCTCTCGTGGAGATCTATTCGATGTAATCTTCTTTTTGTGGTGTGTTTGTTGAGACCGATGAATTGTGGGTTTATGATCCAGTATTATCTATGGAAAATATTTGATTCTTCTCTGAATTCTTTTATGTATGATTTGAGTTATCTTTGCAAGTCTCTTAGAATTATCCTTTTTGGTTTGGCCAACTAGATTGGTAGTTCTTGCAATGGGAGAAGTGCTTAGCTTTGGGTTCAATCTTGCGGTGTCCTTACCCAGTGACAGAAGGGGCAGCAAGGCACGTATTGTATTGTTGCCATCGAGGATAACAAGATGGTTTTTTTATCATATTGCATGAATTTATCCCTCTACATCATGTCATCTTGCTTACGGCGTTACTCTGTTTTTACTTAATACTCTAGATGCATGCTGGATAGCGGTCGATGAGTGGAGTAATAGTAGTAGATGCAGAATCGTTTCGATCTACTTGTCTCGGACATGATGCCTATATACATGATCATTGCCTAGATATACTCATAACTATGCTCAATTCTGTCAATTGCTCAACAGTAATTTGGTCACCCACCGTAGAATACTTATGCTCTTGAGAGAAGCCACTAGTGAAACCTATGGCCCCCGGGGTCTATTCTCGTCATATCAATCTATATAACTTTATTTACTTGCTTTGTTTTTACTTTGCCTTTACTTTTTACTTTGCATCTATCTATCAAAAATACCAAATATATTATCTCTATCAGATCTCACTCTCGTAAGTGACCGTGAAGGGATTGACAACCCCTAAGCGTTGGTTGCGAGTTGCTATCATTTTGTGTAGGTACGAGAGACTTGTGCGTGGTCTCCTACTAGATTGATACCTTGGTTCTCAAAAACTGAGGGAAATACTTATGCTACTTTGCTGCATCATCCTCTCCTCTTTGGGGAAATCCAACGCAGTGCTCAAGAGGTAGCATCATGTTCATGGGGAGGCAACGGAATGCATCGTGTTCATGGGGAGGCAATGGAATGCATCATGTTCATCGGGAGGCAACGGAACACGTGGGAGCCAACTGGCTTGGACGGAACAGGCGATGGGAACGAGGCCTGGCGTACCGCAGAACGGAGGAAACGGCCTTGTGTTCGACCGGCACGTTCGGAACGGGGTCCTGTTGATCGGAAGGGGTGTGGCGTACCGAAAAATGGAGGAAACGGACCTCCTACAGTCGAAACAGGGTTCCTGTTGATCGGGAGGGGTGTGGCGTACCGCAAAACGGACGAAACGGATCTCCTACGGTCAGAACGGGGGTCCTGTTGATCGGGAGGGGTGTGGTGTACCGCAAAACGGACGAAACGGACTTGTGTTGGAGCGCTACGGTCGAAACGGGGGTCCTGGTCATCGGGAGGGGTGTGGCGTACCGCAAAACGGGACTCCACGGGATACTGTTCATCTCCACCGTCGACCTCCTCCAGCCTCCATGGGCTACCGTCGACCTCCTCCAGCCTCCACGGGCTCCTGTTCATCCAGCCTCCACCGCGCGCTACTCCACCGGCTACTGTTCAACCACCCCTCCACGGGCACCCCTCCACCCCCTCCACCGTCTACTGTTCATCCAGCCCTCCACACCACGGGGTCCTGTTCGACCCCCCCTCCACGGCCACCCCTCCACCGTCTACTGTTCATCCAGCCCTCCACACCACAGGGTCCTGTTCATCCATAGGCAACGCCACCGCTCACTGTTCATCCAACCCCCCCCCCCCCCCCGCAACTCTCACTGTTCATCCAATCGATCGACTTCAGTTAGCAACAGTAGCGAAGGAATCACTCCATCGGGTTCTGTTAACAGCCATCGATCGATCGCTCGGGTTCAGTACCGCGTAGCCTGCAGTGCAATCGCTCAGGTTCAGTTAGAGCCCAACGCCTCGCTCGGGTTCAGTTAGAGCCAACGCCTCGCACACACGTGCGTACGTGTACGAGAGAAACGCGCATCGCTCGGCCCCCGACCTCCCACCGTAACCGGCAACTCCCCGAAATTTTCCTCCCCCTCGCTTCTACCACGGTTTTTTCCGTCATGGACGGCCCAAAGAATGTCATGCAGCTGCATCTCCGGCCCGCCCAGGACGAAAAGCCCATTTTTTGTCATGATTTTTTGTCATAGAAGTAGGAGCCCACTACATCTATGATGATACCGGGTTTTGTCGTAATTATCGTCATAGAAGTGTCATATGTATGATAGAAAAAAATTTGTTCGGCCCAAAATGTCATGGATGTGTCTTTTTTTTGTAGTGAGTAATGTCTCAGTGTGTCAGGCACACCCCATATTTTTATCCACACTGAGTGTAGCTTCCCTTTAGCTTTATCATTTGGACTCCAGAAATCAACCTCAACCATTGCTCCTGTCCCCAGCAGAGTAAATTTTCTAAAGTTCTTTAATTCCACCAATTTAGCTTTATTGGGGAGCCTCATCAGAAAAGTTGCAGGACTTTGAAATTTGGCTCTCCAGGTCCATCCCCATTCAAACATCTTGGAGAATCCAAAGGCAACTGTAGTTTCATTCAACTGTCCAGAGTGAACAGTCACCAATGCCATGGGATTTGTATGCTCAGCAGCTACCATATCTTTTATGTGTTGCACTAGTAGACATCCCAGGCCCCTAGCTCCATATCCCACATACTTGGCCACAGGTTTAGCTTGTTTCAAGACTGTGCAATCCTTAGTATTGTGTGATGCTCTCTGGCACACCACACAAAATAACTTGTTTTTGCAGTCACTCTTCAGGTGGCCCTGTTCCTTGCACTTCACACAAAACATTTCCTTGATGTTGTTCCCTATATATTTCTTCTTTGATGCCCCTTTTTCCCTTCATCTTTTTGTTGTCCCTGCAGCTTCAAAGTCTCTTGTTTTGACATGTTAGATAGCAGATACTGGTATTGCTGTGCCATTTGCTCCTGTGGCATGAACCCAAATTGACCCAGGCCCATCCCAACTGGCACAAACTGAGGGAAGCTAGGGTTATTTATCACAATGAAACCACCTGCCATCTGCATTTGCCCCCCTTGCATACCCATCTGTGGAACATTAGGACTGACTATTTCAAAACCACTGCCAGATCCCATTTCTCCAATCCCCCCATGAACTCTTTCCTGTTGCCCCCCCCCCCCCCACTCTGCTTGGGCCAAAGTTCCCAACCTTGCTATCCAGATCCCTGCCACTCCCCATAGATGTTCCTTCACCTCCAAAACCACTGGTGTTGGTCCCAGACCCCCCTCTGTAGTTACCATCTCTATTTCTCCAATCAAAATTCTCCTGATCTATCGCTTCTAGCCTGTTGAAACCTCTCTCAGAATTGTTAGGCTTGTTGTAAAAGTTACCTCTTCCTCCAAAGCCTGCCCCTCTCCCTGGCCTGGTGCCCCAACTCTCTTGCCTGTTCGCCATGATCTCTTCTTCTCCCCCGGCGATCTCTTCTTCCTCAGTCTCAGCCTCTCTGCTCGCCGCCGCCTTGAAATTTTTAGGGTTTGGGGGGTGGAGGAAATCAGGTTCAGGAACCGAAGGTGGAATACCTCTGTTATATATGCCCATTCCCCCCACGCCCCTCTCTGGGCCCCCAAAACTTCTCTCCTTAATGGGTCAGGAGCCCTTAGGGCCCAACTTATCAGAACGAATCTGCAACCACTTTTTCCCCCTGCTATCATCCCTGTTTTTCCCCATCACTCTAAATCCCCTTTCTTCTCTGAACTTCACCAGCCACTTCCTCTAACGCATAATTCTCAGGAATATCTAACCTAATAACTTCCTTATCAATCTTATCTATTCTCCCCGCAAAGCCATTGCTATTTTTTGGGGGAGGATTAACATCATCAGGTTCAATGTCACTTAAAAATTCAGGAAATCTGGTATAATCCCAGATTTTTGGATTTCTGGGCTTCATTTTTATGAGCACCATATCAATGTTATTACAATGATAGTCTCCCCAACTAGGGGAATCAATATGTATCATGCCTCTACTAGATTCAGTCTGCATCCTATCATTTTTCTTCTTAATTGCATCTCCCTCATGTTTTAATAGTAAACTCTGCACATATCGATTCATTTTTTTCTTCACTTTCCTATTCACAAGCCTGATTCGGCTTTGTGTATCAACATCCTTAGAATTCCCGCTGTATTTACTGGCAGGAGGAACATATGAAGGAGTGGAGTCGTAATGATTACCTGCATCATCATCCTCATCGAAATCGGAACCTGAATCATCGCTAGCCAACATCCAGAAGCGGTTGTGGGCTAGCGAGGGCTTCAGGCATCGATTTCGGCGAGGCATGCCGAGCAGCGAGGAGTCGGTGTTGTCGGAGTTTGGGCGAGTCGAGCCGACCGTTGTGGGATCCGTGCCTCCATCTGCAACGCCTCCTCCTGTGGTGGCTGCTCTACTGGGTCTTCGCGGATCTCGATCGGCGCCATAGCCGATCCTAGAGTTGGAAGAGCCAGCACCCCCTCGTGGGATCTGAGCGCCAACTCACGCATGGCCGGGGCGAGGTTCGCCGTCTTGAAGGAGGTGAACGCCACCCACTTCCTCTACACCGCTCTCACCAGCGAGTCCGCCTGATCCATCGCCCACAACAGCACCTGGAGCGGATGCTTGCGCCCACCTCGCCCGAACAGAGACCGCTCCTCCGCCGCCGTCAGGCCCTCGAAGATCGCCTCCGCCTCCCCATACATCTCCTTTTTGCTGGTGTACCACAAGCCAATGTCTCTCAAGCGAGCGCGCAGGCGCGCATCCCTGCCTGCAAACCTCCTCAACTTCTCTTCGCTGATCTCCACCATCGCCACCGCAGTCGCCGATCTGGAGAGAGGGAAACGAGATGGCTGGGAGAGGAAGTGAAGGACCGAGAGGGAACGGAGCAACCCGGCCATTACTAGTGCCCGAATTTAATCCCCCACCGGCCGCAATTTCTCCCTCGCCGGCTCCCGAGGCATCGCTCCCTTCCGGGTCTTCCTCCTCTATGCGCGCGACGTGACAGGGGAACACAATTGTGACGCCAGGGGCCAACACAAGCCCTCTCCTGGTCCGCCTGTCGACCGTGCACCCCCCGCTCATCCATGAGATCCACCGAATCCAGGTGCGGGCCGAGCACTACCTCCCCGCGGCATGGCCTGAGAGTCGTCGGCGTCCGGAAATTGACGGCGAACCACGCCGGCCACCGCCGTGGGGCAGGCTTGCCCAGCGTGTGGCCAAGGAAACGTGTCGGGTCCGTCATCTCCCTAGAGAAAAAACTCATCAATCTTCTTCTTATTATGTAGGGGTAATACTTTTCTAAGTAATCAAGGTTACGTACAATGTAAATTGTTTGTATATACCGCAGCAAGATAAAAAAAAACTGCGTTCGTCTAGGCAAGAACTTTACAAAAAAATTATGCCACATGATAATGTGGTTTGCGACCAAACAAACACACATGTATGTAGTTCTAAAAGAAATACATGTTCCGCTAAAAAATACATGTGCATGTACGTAACTGGACCAATCGTTATTTTTGTTTTTCTGCCACGTGATAAGTTTGAACCAAACCAATTAGGCGACAACTCTAAAAAAAAAAAGAACACTGCCAACTGATGGGTGGCCGTAACAAAAGCAGAGTTAATTGAGATATGGACACGGGTCTGGTGTCCTGCTTGTTCACGTTTCCTTCCCACATATGGGTTGGTTATGGGGCTTGCCGATCAGTTTGGGCGCTTGGATCAGATATGGGGCGTTCGGTTGGGTCGTATTTTTTTCGTCCAAACAATTACTGAAGAGCCTGTCCGGGTGTTTAGAGTGGATATGAGGGTCCGATCGTAGATGCTCTTAAGCCATTCAGATTTAACATATTGTCGACTAAATGGAGTGTCGCGTGTCTCTTTTGTTCTTTGCCCTTTGATCATTTGATTTATATTTAGCGTTTGGGAGAGAAATAAGATTTAAAATACATGGTTGATGTTTTTATCATACATTAGAATACATGTGTTGCACGTGCATACTTACTAGTTTTATAGAAATTCTGGTTGTTCATGTTCAAGATCCATTGGGCAGCTACTATGCACCTAATTACCTGCCAAAAAAATAAAAAATACTATGCACCTAATTTTCAAAGGTCCACATGACGGACATTGTGCTGATATATATGGGACGGTTACACAAGTCTAATGGCTATATTTCTTTGTTTTAGAGGGGACCTCCAGATTAATGGTCGGATGTTTCTGATTAAGGTGGGATTTTCTAGACAATTCCTCTATTTTTCATCTGTGTTTTTTTCTTAGGGCATGTACAATGGTTCTATCTTAGGAGTGCCACGTAGGATAAATGATGAGGTGGGAGAGAGAGAACTCATAAGAAAAGACTTGTCTTCTCTTATTTAAGAGAAGACAAGAGATGATCTCTTAGCACAATATGTCTCACCACGTTTTTCGGAATTGCTAGTTATTGAAAATAAGGCTAAGAGATGACCCATTGTAGACTTTCTTTTTTATCATCTCTAGATTACATGCAAAACTTAAGATAAGACTATCTTATCAACCATTGTACATGCCCTTAGTATATAGTAATGGATAGATAGATAAAATAAAAAGATCCATCTTGAATTACTTGGTCTGACTTTTCCTTACGTAGGAAAATTTATAAAACCATGCTGGACTTTCTAAAACAGTTTTCCATAAATTGTAGGTCGGATTTGTATCCCAACACTTGCAGTAAATATTGAAAGGAATCATTGACTGGACTGGTGATTCTTTTTTTATCTAAAGGAAATAAGGTGGTTACACGCTTTCAGAATTACTCCCTCCGTGCCAAAATTCTTGTCTTAGATTTGTCCAAATATGGATGTATGAATTCACATTTTAGTACTAGGTACATCCGTATCTAGACAAATTTAAGACAAGAATTTTGAGACGTAGGGAGTATTTCAGAAATGTGGAACCGGGCTGTGCATATATCTACATCTACAATTCCTACATATCTTTGTGTGCAACTCAGTCAATTCGGAAATAGCAACCCTTGAAGTAGGGAGGCAAAAAAAAAACAAATTTTGCAAACCAAACAGTATCCTGCCAACTTTCTCTCTCATCTTACAACTAGGAGAAACTGCAAAAAAAATCGCTCAAACCATTTGTTCCATGTTCTGACTTAACCTATCACTAGAAACAAGAAGAGACACATAGTCGTACATTGGATAGTTTCGAGTTGCGACATGCCGACAAGAGAATCGAGATAGAAGCGCGAGGCTCAAGTTCTGCGTCAGTGCGTACGCATCAGTTCGTGTAGATTGTCCCTCGCTGCCAGTCCGCTTGCTCCATTGGCGGAGTACTAGCTAGCTAGCTCTGTCGCGTGAGGAGCAAGATGATTAGGCGAGCAGAGGAGGTCAGGCAGTGCGGTGCCGTTGAGGCGATGCTATCACACCAACCATTCGATGCGAGTGGAGATTATTGTTTGTTTAGCTAGCGATAACAGTATATTATCTTAAGAGCCAACGTAGTGCTGGTTTGGCGCATGAGATTTGCGTTTAGAGCGGTGCAGTATCCGCAGAGGTAGCGTTGTTTACTGCTGCTGAAGCTGATGGCAGGTAGTTAGCTCGCGGTGGTCAATCAGGTTGGTAGGCACCTTTATCCATCCATCAGCAGCTTCTTGTTGGTGCCCTTTCGGATCACAGTTCACAGGGATACAAATCTCTGGGGGTTGCCGGCCAAATACGACGAGAAGAAATGAAAACTGCACTGTTTTTGTTCATTCCAAGCCAGGATTGGAATGGAATGCCATCCATCTGTACGTGCCGTAATGTACCGACGCATTGGAGAGAGTAGGAGGTTTCAGTGGAGATATTTCTGAGCTTGGTTGGTCAGGGCGTAATGTACTCCCTCCTCCGGTTCTTTTTAGTCTGCATATAAATTTTGTTTGAAGTCAAAGTATCTCTATTTTAACCAAACTTATAGAAAGAGTATTAACATTCACAATGCCAAATCAATATTCTTAGATTCATTGTGAAATGTAGTTTCATAGTATATATTTTTTGTATTGTAGAAGTTGATATTTTTTCATATAAATTTGGTCAGACTTTGTAAGCTTTGACTTGGCAAAAATCTAATACGGGGACAAAAAAGGATCGAAGGGAGTGTAGCCCTTACGGCAACTCCAACGGAAGACCCCGAACGAACATCTTTCGTCCGGTCCCGTCACATCCGAAACTGTTTGTTTATTCGGACTTCAAATTTTAACACAAATAAACATCGCTAATAATATAAAAACATTAATATAAACATTAAGCCGTTCACAGTAGTCAAGTTCACCACATCAATATAAACAAAAACTTCAAAAACATTTAAAAACTTGATAAGGGTTGTCGCCGTCGTTGCCGCCATCGTCTTCCGTGGCCGCCGTCCTACTCGTCGTCGTCGTCGCCGGTGAGGTCGACGTATGGAGGTGGCTACAAGAAGTGGACTGGCGGCCCCTGCTAGGCCGAAGGCGTCTGCTGTAGCGGCTGCGGTCCCGCCTGCACCACCTCTTCCCGTGGCGAGGACGGTGACCACGGGCCGATGTCCACCTCAGACGTGCACGACACAGTCTCCATCCATGTCCAGGATAGCCCGACCAAGGCCGGGTTCCATCCGTCGGTTCCTCCTCCCTCGGCGCCTCTGCCCGAACGTCCTGCATGGCCTCCTCCTTAACATAGGCGTCAAGCTTCGGGAAGGCGACGTCATCGGACGCCAACAGGGCCATCATCTCCTGGAGGCCCTGCCATTGCTGCTCGTCGTGGGTGTGGAGGGAGTCCTCCATCACCTGCCTCATGATGTCCTCCTCCTCCTCAGCCGTCCTTGGCGCGGGTAGTGGCGGGGACGGAGACGACGACGGGGTAGGAGTCAGGCCATGAACCAGCCTGCGCCCGCGCGGCTGGGGCGTGCTTGGAGTGCGTGCGTGGCGGTCAGAGCGCGCCCTCGGCGGGCTAGGAGGACGGCTGTCAAAGTAAGATTGTCGGCGGATGTCGTGCTCATAGTGGAGCCACGTATCCCATAGTGGCGAGTCAACGACGTGCCTCTATTCGTCGATGGGGTCTGGCGGCAGGCAGGCGCGGCGTCGATTAATCTCCTCCCGGCGGGCACAGCCGCTCACAAGGATCGGGGGAATGGGCATCCAATCCACGGAAAGGTGCCAGTTGTTGGGGATGTGCACGCAGCTCCACGACAGCATCCCAGCACCTCTTGCAGATCTTCGGCTTGACGTATGGCGGCTGATGAGGCGGGGCGCCGTCCGGCGAGATATGGAATGGGGGGTGGAGGAGGTGGAGTGCTGGAGCGGCGACGGCGGTCGAACGACGACCCGGCCTCGTGGTCGTGCCTCGTCTTGCGATCGGGGAACCAGCGGCCCACCATTATGAGGGGAGGTGGAGGAGCGGCGGGTTAGGGTTTGGTTGTCGGGGCTCGAGGATGCACGTGTCGCCGAGAGTGGAAGTGTGGTCTCCCACCGGTCCACGGCTTTCACATTTAAAAGGACGGCGACCGCTCGGCGGGGGTGGCTGCCAGGTAGGTCCACCCAAGCTTGCGCCGTAAATGTGGACGATGGGAGATAGGTGGGTGGTTGCCACGCGGCCCCGAGGCGGACACGGAGCGGGTTCGTGAGCGTCCATTCGACGTCCGCCTGGACACAAACCAGGCGTAGGTTTGCAGACGACCGGACGCCAAACAAACAGAAAATACGAATGTGATAGCGCGTTGGGCCGTGCCATCCGTCCGTCAATGCCAAACGGACATACACGGACCAGATAGGCTGTGCGTTGGAGTTGCCCTTAATCAAGCACGAGGACAGCGCGAACATCAGGGAGCAGTTTGCTTAATCTTGAGAAGCACGAGGACAGCGGTATCATCAGGGAGCAGTTAGTTGATACTGTGCTTCTGACAATGATCGACCTGACAGGTGAGAGGTGACAGCCATTTCGGGACTGTAGGTTACGCAAGGAGAGGCTTATCTGTCTGTCTATCAACCCTTGGCTGCTTGTTGTGCCACTGATTTTTTTTTTTTTTTTTTTGGCGGGAATGTGCCACTGAATCTTCAGCACCCCACTTTACAGAATCCGTTGATCAAACATACGTTTTCGTAACCAGATCAATTATTCTGCCCCGCCATTGCCGTCGAGAACGCGATAGAGCACGAGACACACGGACACACGATTCAGGAAGGAGAGGTTGGGCTGCGCATTTCATGCACGTACACGCTATACACGAGCGCATCTACTTTCTTGTTATAATTTTTCTTACTCCTTCGCCGCTTTTTCGTGTCACTTGGACTCACAATCTTTCGACATCTCGGGTAGTTAGGCTGAAAACAATGTGGACCTGAAAGTAACGATGCTAAGCTGCCAATTATTACCGAGGATGCTAAGCTACTAACTAATCAAGCATCTCTGGCAATAATGCATGGGGTTAGGGAAAGGCATCTCATGTAAACCGTGGACTGATTAGTGTAAAGTGGGTGACAGGATCGTGACCTCATGTCGACAGTAAAACCAAGCACGTACGACTTTACCAGAATGTTTATGGTGAGTTTGGAGGAGGGATGGACTCCGCGCAGCTCGCCTCTGGCGACTGCGCCGCCCCTGCCGCCGCGCCCCTCGCCGGTGGCTTGCTGCCCGCCCCGGGCCCCTCCACGGCCCCTCCGGCGGCGGTGCCCCCCCTACCCCCCCCCCCCCCCCCCGCCCCCACCCCGTCCTCTCCCGCCCCTCGCGCGGACGGCGGCGTGCGGTGGGCGGATGTGGCCGCGGAGGAGGACCTCGCGGATGCCGTCGCTGCAGCGGCCGGCGCTCCCCTCCCTCCCCGGCGCTTCGGTGACCGGCTGGCGGAGGCCATCGTCGTGGCTCCCACCATGGCCTCTCTGGCTGGTGTTGCGACCCCCTCTCTCGGCTCCCTCCGCGCTGACCTCCCGCCGGTCTCCTCCCTGCTCCCCCTTCCCCGTCCCTTGCAGCGCGGCGTAGCCCGCCCGCTTGCACCACCTTCCCCATCTCCCCCTGGCGCTGGCACCGGTGCTAGTCGTCGGGGGCATGGGGCCCGGTCTTTGAATTGGGGGGTGGCCGGACGGGCCGATCTCGGAGCGGCGACAGTCTCGTGGCGGCGTCCTGCGGACGTTCGTCGGCCTCCACTGCTGATCTTGCCCCCGCCTGGCTTGGCTCCGCCCACCGCAGTCTGTGGGGGGCCAAAGTTCAGGGCTTTCCGGCCTAGCGCGGCTGCGCCTCGCTCCCCTCCGACGCCGGCGGCGCCCCGGTCGCAGGTGGAAACCCTTCCCTCCCCCCATGCGCCCTCGGGTGTTGGGTTGGGCCGGCGTGGGCCTTGTGGGCCGCCCACGTCGGGGGGTTTCCCTCCCCCGCCTTGGCCCACCTCGGTTGGGCCGGTCCAAGCTGGGCCTCGTGGGCCTCCCCTCGTCCCTGGCCCATCCCGGCTCCCCTCCTTAGGGTTCTCGTTGGACGCTGGTCCTTCCTCCCAGCCCCGTCCCGCACCCTCCTCGCCGCCACCACTCCCCCTCCCCGCGCCCTCCCCTACACCGCCCTCACCATCGGCCGGGTCCCGCACCCCCCCTCCCGCCTCCGTCCTCCTACCTCCCATGGCCCGCGACGCCGATGATGGCGAGCCGCGCCCGAAGCGCAACGCGCCGGGCCGCGATGTGGCACCCCGCCCGTCACCTGACGGCTCGCGTCGGGAGGCCGAGCTTCGGGACGCGTTGGTGCGCGACAAGGAGGCCGCGCCAGCCGAGGGTGGTGACTGGCGTTCTTCTCGCCACCGGGAGCGTTCCCCCTCCTCCTGGCGTGGCCGCGACCGGGATCAGGACCACCCGTCCCCTCGCCGTTCCCGCTCTCCACCCCGGTCTGGCCGGTCTGAGGCCTCCCCTCCTCGGCGCTACGATCCTCCTCGCCGCCAAGCCCAGTTCCCTCCGGCCGGCCCCAACAACGGAGGCAACCGCAACGGGCGCGGCGCTTTCGCTAAGAAGAAAAAGAAGCGCGGGGCGCAATCTCAGCTTGGAGGTCCGGCCTCCTCCGTTACTCACCCGCCTGCTGCGGCTGCTCCTCCGCCTGCTGCGTCGGCGGCCGCTTGCTTCAACTGCGGGGTGGCCGGACACTGCCAGGTCGAGTGTACCCGGCCTTTGGCCTGCTCCCGCTGCTCGCGGACTGATCATCCCGCCGCGCTGTGCCCTGACCACCAGCCCATTAGCGCCCTTGGGTTGTTCGGTTATGCGCTTGACGATCTGGGCTTCTTCCAGATGGACCTCCCTGCGACCCGAGCCGCACCGCCCATGTCCGCGCTCATCTCTGTCTTGGATGGCAAGACGGCATCCCCGGCCATCATCTCCGACGAGCTTCGCCACCTGTTCAACCCGGACTGGGATTGGGAGGTCACCACAATCTCAGACTGGGAGTTCACGGTGATCTTCCCCGACCCCGTGAGCCTCCGGTATGGCACTCACAGCGCCAGGCTCACGCTCGCCCTCAACCAGCTCTCAGTTCGCATCTCGGTCCCCTTGGTGGATCCTCTCGCCGTGGCCACCCTGTCCACAGTCTGGGTGCAGATTCGTGGGCTCCCGGCTCCTGCTCGCGACAAGGGTGTTCTCCGGGACTTATCCCGCCTCTTGGGCAAGTTTGTGGCAGTGGACGGTGCGTCTCTACCCAAGGGCCCGGCGGTGCGGTTGCATATCAAATCCCCCGACCCTTCCAAGCTCAAGACGACGATCCGCATGTTCTTGAATGATGTCGGCTACGACTTGCACGTGTCCGTTGAGGGTGGGACTCCCATTGATCCCCTCAACCCGGAGGCGGGCGGCGATGCTACGCCTGGAGCTGGTGGAGGTGCGGCTGCTCCGGACTCCCCTCGGGATCCCCATCGCCGCTCCCCACGCTCTGAGGCCTCTGGCGACGTCTCGTCCGGCTCGGAGGATGATGGGCCCCCTGCTGGCTCCTCTCACCCCTCGACCACTCACAGCGTGGGCCTTGGCATCCCCGATGCCGACCCTACCGACGACTGTAAGGACATCGCGGCGATCGCGGCCATGCTCGACGAGGCCGCCACCCTCCCACCTGGCGCTACCCTTCCTCCACCATTCCTACCTCCGCTGTCCGTCTCGGAGGAGGAGGAGAGCGAGGTCAGCCGGGGCAGCATGGAGGTCTGCCCCCCCTCCCCGCGGCTAGTGTCCCCGATGCCAGGCCGGGAGGACCCCCTGGAGCCGTCTCCCCCTGAGTCCCTGGTGGCTCCCCCCTTCCCCCACCGGCCCGGCTGCCCAGGTCTCGGGGTCGCCCTCGCTCGGCCTCTACCCCGGTTTCCTCTGCCCGGAAGAGTGCCAGGCTTGGGGCGACTGCGGGTCTTCCTGGGGCATCCCCGAACACGGTGGAGAAGGCTTCGCGACGTGCTGCTATCCGCAACCTTGATCCAGGTCCGTCTGCCTCCCAAGCCCCCTGTTCTGATTCCAATGATTTCTGTGGTGCATCCTTCTCCGCTCTTGCCGGGGTCCCTCTTGGGCACCTTGCCAAGGTAGCGGCTGATTCGGCCATTGTGTTCCGTGGCGAGAAGGGTCCGGCCCTTGAGTAGCTTGCGTCCCTCCAGGCTAAAGAAATCCTGGAGGGCCACCTCGCGGCCACTAGGGCCCACGAGGCGGCAGCACCCGCGGAGGCCCCCTCCGCTCCACCTCGCCGTCCCCGTGGTCGTACCTCCCCCGGGGCCGATCTTGGTGAGGTTCATGGCCGTACTCGATCCCGCACTGCTCAACTCCGCCGGGCTCTTAGCGCGGCTTCTACTGTTGGGTCCAGGGAGGACCCATTAGGCGAGTGATCATGCGTGCTCTTTTTTGGAACCTGCGGGGCTTCGGTCATGATGGCCGCCGCAGGCAGCTCATAGAGTACATGCGTGAGGAAGCTATTGATGTGGTGGCGATTCAAGAAACAATGCGCACTGATTTTTCTCTAGTGGAACTTGAGTGCCTCAGTCGATATCTCTTCGCCTGGCACTGGTTGCCGTCGAGTAGGGTGTCCGGTCACTCCGGTGGCATCCTTCTAGGTGTGAAGGATGCCACCTTTGAGGTGGGCTCCATGGACCGTGGATCCCACTTTGTTAGTATGGAAGTCTGGGAACGTGACGTAAACTTCAAATGGGAGATCATAGTGGTTTATGGTCTGGCCGACCACAGTCGTTCCACCGCCTTCCTGGCTGAGCTCCATGCCAAGATCTCCTCTGCGACCCTCCCGGTTGTGGTTGGAGGCGACTTCAACCTCCTTCGTTTCGCGGAGGAGAAGAATAATGCTCAGGTGGATTTAGCCGAGATGCGTCGCTTCAATGACTGGTTGTGGATTTGGGTCTCCGTGAGTTAGACAGGGTTGGGGCGCGTTTTACCTGGACTAACCGACAGATCTCCCCGACCCTTAGCGTGCTTGACTGGGTGTTTATCTCCCCAGACTGGGAACTTCGCTTCCCTTTGGTTTCCCTTCAGGCCATTACCCGTATTGGGTCTGACCACGTTCCCCTTCTCCTAGCTTCTATGGATGAACGACCACGCCCGCCCCCGCGGTTCCGCTTCGAGAACTTCTGGCTCCGGCAACCGGACTTTAGGGCTGCGGTCCAAGAGCACTGGATCTCAGCCCGTGCTGAGCCCCATAGACAGATGTCTATTCTTGATGAATGGCACCACTTATCCAAACGATCCCGACAGTTCATGAAGGCATGGGGGGAGAACATCGGGCGCGATCTGCGGGTGCAGAAGGCGTCCCTCCTTGAGGAGATCCGGACGATTGACCTTCGTGCTGACATCACCGGGATCTCCGCGGAGGAATGGATGCATAGATATTGCTTGGAGGACTCCCTTATGGAGATATACTCCAAGGAAGAGGAGTTCTGGCGCCAACGAGGCGCCAGTAACTGGGTGCTATTTGGGGATGCCAACACTGCCTACTTTCAGGCCATTGCCAATGGCCGGAGGCGACGTTGCTCCATCCCCCTCCTCTGGGAGGGTGGACAGTTATTCCAAGACCCTCAGGCTATCCGCCTGCTAGTTGACGACTTTTACAAGTCTCTATTTCAGGGCCGACAACGGAATGGTGTCGCCCTCGCTGATCATTTCTGGTCCCGTGACGAACAGGTTTCACCCGCCGAAAATGCAATCCTGCTAGCCCCCTTCGATGCTGCAGAAGTGGAGACTATTGTTAAAGCTATGAACCCGGCGTCGGCCCCTGGCCCCGATGGCTTGCCGGTTCGGTTTTTCCAGGCATTCTGGCCGTTGGTCAAGGATATCATCCTTGACCTGTTTAGCGAGTTCTCCAAGGGTACCTTAGATATGTCCCGGCTTAACTACGGGATTATCTCCCTGATCCCCAAGGTACCGGGAGCGGCGGACATTCGACAGTTCCGCCCCATCATAGTCCTCAATGTGATCTTTCGGATTCTCGCTAAAGGGTACGCCTCTAGGGCGGCCCTTGTTGCTCCCCGGATTCATCATCCGAACCAGTCGGCTTTCACGAAAGGGAGATATATCTTAGATGGGATTCTTGTTCTTCATGAGATTATCCATGAGGTTAAGAGCAAACACCACCGTGCGGTCTTCTTCAAGATCGATTTCCATAAAGCCTATGACACGGTGCACTGGTCCTTCCTTCGGGAAGTGTTGCTGAAACGTGGCTTTGACCCCCACTGGGTAGCACGGGTAATGCAATTGGTTATGAGTGGCCGGACTGCGGTTAACATCAATGGGGAGGTTGGCCCATACTTCTTGACTAGCCAAGGGGTCCAGCAGGGCGACCCGATCTCCCCATTCCTTTTCAACCTTGTGGTTGATGCGCTCGCCTCGATTCTGGATTTGGCCAAGCAGGCGGGTCACATTAGGGGGATTTGCCCTCATCTCGTGACATCTGGGGGTCTAACCCATCTCCAGTACGCGGACGACACCATTATGATGGTCGAGGGATCTGATGAGGATATCCAGAACCTTAAATTCCTCCTCCTCTGCTTCCAGGAGATGTCGGGCCTCAAAATAAACTTTGCCAAGAGCGAGGTAATGGTCATGGGATATTCCCAGAGGGAGGCCCAGCGGATTGCTAACCGTCTAAATTGCCGCCTGGGCTCCTTCCCGACGACCTATCTTGGCGTGCCTCTTAGCGATGCACGTCTCCTGGAAAAGGATTTCCGCCCAATAGTCGCCAAGCTCCAACCTAGAATGGAGCCTTGGCAAGGGAGATGGCTTTCTAAAGCCGCTCGAGTGATTCTGATGAACTCCTCCCTTATTAGCCTACTGATGTATATAATGGGATTCTATAGCCTTCATGAATCCCTTCATCAGGAAATTACCAAATTGCTCTCCCGCTTCTTCTGGGCGGGAGAGAACAATAAGCAGAAGTACCATATGGTCAAATGGTCTGAGATCTGCAAACCTAAGGACCAGGGAGGCTTGGGAGTCATCTCCTCCAAGCGTATGAACATTGCCCTCCTGTCTAAATGGCTTTGGTGGATCCAGACGGAGGAGGGTGGCCTGTGGCTTCAGATTATTCGTAGGAAGTATCTTCGTGGGCAACCACTCGCGTTTGCCTCTAGGTCCGGAGTATCACAATTCTGGCAATCGGTGATCTCTCTGCTTCCGGTCCTATGCATTGGGACCTCTATCCAGATAGGTTCTGGGTCGGCCACCCTCTTTTGGCTGGACCGATGGGCGGGACCCCGCCCTTTTGCAGAGCGTTTTTACGCACTATTCTCTATCTGTGTTAGCCCGCAGATTTCTGTGGCCGTGGCACTAGAGAACCTAGGCACGATTGCCTTTCGTCGCACCTTCGGGGCGCTCGAACTGGCGCAATGGGATGAGTTACTGGAATGCATTGCCCTTCATCCTCCTTCCCTGGAACCGGATTCGCTCTCCTGGCACCTCGAGCCAAGTGGTAGATTTTTGACTAGATCCATGTACCAGGCGATTATGCCTACGCCGGGTCCAGTGGAGCTCACGGTGCTCTGGGAGATCAAACTCCCCCTAAAGATCCGTATATTCTTATGGCAATGGGTTAGAGGACGCCTCCCCTCGGGCACTGAGGTCCGTAAGCGTAATGGACTCGGGGATGGTCTTTGCCCCATCTGTCTGGTTCCGGAGGATGGCAACCACATCTTCTTCCGTTGCCCGGCGGCGCAGTTCCTATGGAGTTGCTTTCGGGAGGTAGTTGGAGGCACATGGTGCCATGACAACATCTCGGATCTGTTTGGGGAGGCCCTCCGGCTTCCCGGATCTAGGCGCGCCCCCATCTGGGTCGCGCTAGGCACCCTTGCCTGGTCCCTTTGGTGTTCCCACAATAAATTAGTCGTCGAACGAGTGATTCCATCCCGCGTGACTGATGTGATCTACAAAATGTGTGGCCTCTTGCAGCTTTGGAGTCCGCTTAGCAAGCGGAGCGATCGAGCCGTCATCGACAACATCATGGCAGGTCTTCGTGCTTCGGCGGCATCCTTCGCTCCTCCTCCGCCTCCTCCACCACCTCCTCCCGAGCCAGATTAGCACCTCCGCGTACTCTTTTGGGGTTTGTCTTGCTGTGCCCCCAGCATGCTTTTATGACTTCTTGTACTTGTACTTGTTGTTGGATGCTTGATGTTGGATGCTTGGTGGTATGCTTTATAATATAAAGCGGGGGGAAACCCTTTTTCGGAATTTCCTCAAAGGACCGGAAGTGACGTTTGTGGGCTCTCTTTTTATCGAATCAACGTTCTTTTTAAACCTCGAAGTGGAGGGTCCGAGATCTTAAAAATATTGCTAGTACTATCTTTCTGGTACTGCGATTTAGTCACTGAGGCATCCACTAAAACATCTTACAGATCCGATACATTAGGGCATCTCATCACCTATAAATTTCCTCCCGCATCCGTCCATAGACAGACCAATCTGTGGACACGGATGCAGCAGTCGTCTATCCAATGCTATCCGCATATGTACGGTTACTTTTCAAAAGAATTATAACGAAAATAAACAAATTTTATGCATCTTTGAACGAACTAGACAATATTCATTCACATTTGGGTGATTTTTACAAAAACCGGATGCTTTTCATCTAAACCGAAGCAAATTCATTATATTTAGACATATTTCAACTAGGCCGGACTCCAAAGCTAGACAAAAATGACCGCCGGCGCCCCTATCCCATCTTCGGCCGGCCATGAGCCCTGAAAAATGAAGCCTCGCCTCCTCCGCAACCATGAGCCTCCGGAACTGTAGCTATCCGCCTCCTCCGTAGCCATAAGCCCCGTGAAGTGAAGTTGTCCACCTCCAATCGCCTTCAGGCGGCTAATCAGCTAACGATGTTAAGCCCACCAAGCTTGGCTTCAACAGGAGCGGAGGAGCGTGGCCTTCACGGATACAAGCGCCGACAACCTCTCATGCACTACTCTTCTTCGTTGCTGGCAATTACTTCCTTTGGTGATCCGAAATTGGAGCAAAAAGGATTCTCCCTTTTCCCCCAAAGGTGAGCTGAGTTATCGAACCCACGGGAGGTCGGTGCCCTTTAACCTAGGGTCTCAAACAAATTTTGCTTAAGAGTTAATTTCAACTTTTGATCGGATTGTAAATCAAACTTGACACTGCAAACACTTAATAAAAATATGCATGGGTATGAGGTCTTAATGCTTACAATAATATATTTGTGAAAGGACCAAATATGATTTTAATTTGTGCGCTGGAAGTCATCCATCGAGATGTTCTTGTTAAGAACTGAGTGATGAATGTGGTCAAATTACATCTTGACCGGCACGCATCCTGCATGAAGATTCAGTCATCGAACCGAAGGCCCTATCCGTCTCATGGGATTGCCTCGATAATTAAGATTGCAATAATCAGACAAAAGCATTGGGTGTTTAATGACTACACCTCTTGAATCCCCGGAGATAGGATCCATGTTATCGTAGTAAACATTTTTATCACTTGTATTTGGAATAACACTTCACGGTCTCCCTGCCCTTAGCCTCTCTGTGGCTCGTTCTCTAAGATCATAGGTACCTGCAGGGATGAAGAACGCGAAAGAGACAAAAACAACTATTGCCCGTGGTATTGTATTTTTGAAATATCCTTGTCTTCAATAATGATATAGCTTCATTGTTTTCAATGGCACTTGAGCAGGCCACCAAAAAAGTGGAACCCTAGAATCGGTGAACACATATGGCCACATAAACAACACTCCAACCACAGTCTACCAATCCGCTGATCCATCATCCTTCGCCCGACCACCAAGTATTAAAAGACCATTGGAGGAAGAATATGAGCCATGGGAACCAATAGCAGCATTGAGTTATGATGGGCACACTCCAAAAGGGGAGTTGAGAGCCTTTTACTAATCATGCATGAATCCATCACCACAATTGGGATGCCATCACAAATAGAGATGACACAAACCGGGTACTACCGATTAGCCGCCTCAAGAAAGCCCAAGCAGAGAAGAAAGTAGGAACTCCATGTTGCCGGGTAGGGATAGCAATGGGTAGGGTATGGGAGGGTACAACCTTCTTCTGCCCAAACCCATCCCATAGAAACTTTCTATACCCACCCACTACAATACCCATGGGCACAAGTTGACACCCATGCCCATACCCATCGGGTATCCAATACCTAATGGGTATCAAGTGGGTACAGCATATAACATTTATATTTTTAAGATAGAGAAACGGGTTTAAAATTCAACTAATGACGGGTGTGCAGTATAGCACCGACACTTCCTGCTTTGGTGGATGGCATCTTTTGGAGGCATTGAAGGAGTGAGCGGCGGTTGGTGGAAGACCGACACAGTGGTAGACAACGGTGGGAAATTGGGGATCACTAGATTAAGAGCTGAACATGAGTTTGGTGGTAATGAGTCGAGATTTCATCGCTTTGAGGAGTAACATAGGACGCAGGAGGATTGGTGAGTAGGTGATTGTTGGCTGATGAGCTATGGTAGGTTTAGAGAATAGATGTTTTAGGGTTAGGCCATAGGAGTTGGATGTTCACCCCACATGTCATAGGAGTTGGATGTTGACCTCACCAAACCCAGCCAGACCCACGCCCCCACACTGTTTGGTCGATAGATTGACCAGCCGCCGTATGGCGACGCTCCATCCGCGAGGACTCCGATGCTTCTTCCTCAACCTGCACTTGGCCTTGCGCGGTTGCGATCACGGAGAATGTAGATATTGTTAGGGAATCTCCAATGGCAACCTGCAATAAACCTCCCGCGTCCGTCCGCGGACATGGATGCTAGAGGCAGCCATCCAACGTTAGCCACATAAATTTCAAACTATTTTTCAACAAATGGATGAAATTCATGCAAACACGGGTGGATTTCATACAAACATGATGGATTTCATACAAACACGACGGATTTAAATACATTCTGAACATTTAGACAAAAATAAAGACCCGCCCCTAAACCTATCCTATGGCGGTGCTGCCCGGCGTCCAAGCCCGTGTCGTCC
Source organism: Triticum timopheevii (assembly GCA_963921465.1). Classification (NCBI taxonomy): domain Eukaryota; kingdom Viridiplantae; phylum Streptophyta; class Magnoliopsida; order Poales; family Poaceae; genus Triticum; species Triticum timopheevii. The sequence goes on along the minus strand of OY997274.1, from coordinate 185,570,524 downwards.
TCCTTCCTCCGTATCCATGAGCACTAGTGATAAGTGTTGGGGAACGTAGTAATTTCAAAAAAATTCCTACGCACACGCAAGATCATGGTGATGCATAGCAACGAGAGGGAAGAGTGTTGTCCACGTACCCTCGTAGACCGAAAACGAAAGCGTTAGCACAACGCGGTTGATGTAGTCGTACGTCTCCACGATCTGACCGATCAAGTACCGAACGCACGGCACCTCCGAGTTCAGCACACGTTCAGCTAAATGACATCCCTCGAACTCCGATCCAGCCGAGCTTCGAGGGAGAGTTCCGTCAGCACAACGGCGTGGTGACGATGATGATGCTCTACCGACGCAGGGCTTCGCCTAAGCACCGCTATGATATTATTGAGGTGGAATATGGTGGCGGGGGGCACTACACACGACTAATAGATCTCAAGGATCAATTGTTGTGTCTAGAGGTGCCCCCTGCCCCCGTATATAAAGGAGCAAGGGGGGGAGGCGGCCGGCCAAGGAGGAGGGCGCGCCAAGGGGGGAGTCCTGCTCCCACCGGGAGGAGGACTCCTCCTTTCCTTGTGGGAGTAGGAGAAGGGAAGGAAAAAGGAGATGGAAGGAAGGGGGCGCCCACCCCCCTAGTCCAATTCGGACCAGTCCATGGGGAGGGGTGTGGCCACCCTTTGAGGCCTTTCTCTCCTTTCCCGTATGGCCCATTAAGGCCCAATACGAATTCCCGTAACTCTTTGGTACTCCGAAAAATACCTGAATCACTCGGAACCTTTCCGAAGTCCAATATAGTCATCCAATATATCAATCTTTACGTCTCGGCCATTTCAAGACTCCTCGTCATGTCCCCGATCTCGTCCGGGACTACGAACTACCTTCAGTACATCAAAACAGATAAACTCATAATATAAATCGTCACCGAACTTTAAGCGTGCGGACCCTACGGGTTCGATAACTATGTAGACATGACCGAGACACGTCTCCGGTCAATAACCAATAGCGGAACCTGGATGCTCATATTGGCTCCCACATATTCTACGAAGATCTTTATCGGTCAAACCGCATAACAACATACGTTATTCCCTTTGTCATCGGTATGTTACTGGCCCGAGATTCGATCATCGGTATCTCAATACCTAGTTCAATCTCGTTACCAGCAAGTCTCTTTACTCGTTATGTAATGCATCATCCCGCAACTAACTCATTAGCTACATTGCTTGTAAGGCTTATAGTGATGTGCATTACCGAGAGGGCCCAGAGATACCTCTCCGACAATCGGAGTGACAAATCCTAATCTCGAAATACGCCAACTCAACATGTACCTTCGGAGACACCTGTAGAGCTCCTTTATAATCACCCAATTACGTTGTGACGTTTGGTAGCACACAAAGTGTTCCTTCGGTAAACGGGAGTTGCATAATCTCATAGTTGTAGGAACATGTATAAGACATGAAGAAAGCAATAGCAACATACCAAACGATCAAGTGCTAAGCTAACGGAATGGGTCAAGTCAATCACATCATTCTCTAATGATGTGATCCCATTAATCAAATGACAACTCACGTCTATGGCTAGGAAACTTAACCATCTTTGATTCAACAAGCTAGTCAAGTAGAGGCATACTAGTGACAGTATGTTTGTCTATGTATTCACACATGTATTATGTTTCTGGTTTATACAATTCTAGCATGAATAATAAACATTTATCATGAAATAAGGAAATAAATAATAACTTTATTATTGCCTCTAGGGCATATTTCCTTCAGTCTCCCACTTACACTAGAGTCAATAATCTAGTTCACATCGCCATGTGATTTAACACCAATATTCATATCTGTATATGATTAACACCCATAGTTCACATCGTCATGTGACCAATACCCAAAGGGTTTACTAGAGTCAATAATCTAGTCTCACATTTCTATGTGATTAACACCCAGAGAGTACTAAGGTGTGATCATGTTTTGCTCGTGTGAGAAGTTTAGTCAACAGGTGTGTCACATTTAGGGCCGTATGTATTTTGCAAATATTCTATGTCTACAATGCTCTGCATGGAGCTACTCTAGCTAATTGCTCCCACTTTCAATATGTATCCAGATTGAGACTTAGAGTCATCTGGATCGGTGTAAAAGCTTGCACCGATGTAACCCTTTATGACAGGCTCTTTTATCACCTCCATAATCGAGAAATATTTCCTTAGTCCTCACTAAGGATATTCTTGACCGCTGTTCACTGATCTATTCTCAGATCAAAATTGTACTCCCTTGCCAAACTCAGAACAAAGTATACAATGGGTTTGGTACACAACATAGCATACTTTATAGAACCTATGACTGAGGCATAGGGAATGACTTTTCGTTCTCTTTCTATTTTCTGCCATGGTCGGGTTTTGAGTCTTACTCAACTTCACACCTTGCAACACAGGCAAGAACTCCTTCTTTGATTGTTCCATTTTGAACTACTTCAAAAACTTATCAAGGTATGCACTCATTGAAAAACCTTATCAAGCGTCTTGATCTATCTCTATAGATCTTGATGCTCAATGTGTAAGCAGCTTCACCGAGGTCTTTCATTGAATTTTTTTTATTCAAGTATCCTTTTATGCTATCCAGAAATTCTATATCATTTCCAACCAACAATATGTCGTCCACATATAATATCAGAAATGCTACAGAGCTTGCACTCACTTTCTTGTAAATATAGGCTTCTCCAGAAGTCTGTATAAAACCATATGCTTTGATCACACTATCAAAGCGTTTATTCCAACTCCGAGAGGCTTGCACCAGTCAATAAATGGATCGCTGGAGCTTGCACACTTTGTTAGCACCTTTCGGATCGACAAAACCTTCATGTTGCATCATATACAACTCTTCTTCAATAAAATTCATTAATGAATGCAGTTTTGACATCCATTTGCCAGATTTCATAAAATGTGGCAATTTGCTAACATGATTCGGACAGACTTAAGCATCGCTATGAGTGAGAAAATCTCATCGTAGTTAACACCTTGAACTTTGTCAAAAACCTTTTTCAACAAGTCGAGCTTTGTAGATAGTAACACTACTATCAACATCTGTCTTCCTCCTGAAGATCCATTTATTTTCTATGGCTTGCCGATCATCGGGAAAGTCCACCAAAGTCCAGACTTTGTTCTCATACATGGATCCTATCTCAAATTTCATGGCCTCTAGCCATTTCGCAGAATCTGGGCTCATCATCGCTTTCTCATAGTTCGTAGGTTTATCATGGTCTAGTAACATGACTTCCAGAATAGGATTACCGTACCACTCTGGTGTCGACCATACTCTGGAAGACCTATGAGGTTCTGTAGTAACTTGATTTGAAGTTTCATGATCATCATCATTAGCTTCCTCACTAATTGGTGTAGGAATCACAAGAACTGATTTCTGTGATGAACTACTTTCCAATTTGGGAGAAGGTACAATTACCTTATCAAGCTCTACTTTCCTCCCACTCACTTCTTTCGAGAGAAACTCCTTCTCTAGAAAGGATCCATTCTTAGCAACGAATATTTTGCCTTCAGTTCTGTGATTAGAAGGTGTACCCAACAGTCTCCTTTGGGTATCCTATAAAGACGCATTTCTCCGATTTGGGTTCGAGCTTATCAGGTTGAAACTTTTTCACATAAGCATCGTAACTCCAAATTTTAAGAAACAACAGCTTAGGTTTATTGCTAAACCATAGTTCATACGTTGTTGTCTCAACGGATTTAGATGGTGCCCTATTTTAACATGAATGCAGCTATGTCTAATGCATAACCCTAAAACGATATTGGTAAATCGGTAAGAGACATCATTGATCGCACCATATCAAATAAAGTGCGGTTATGACGTTCAGACACACCGTTACGCTATGGTGTTCCAGGTGGTATGAGTTTGTGAAACTATTCCACATTATTTTAACTGAAGGCCAAACTCGTAACTCAAATATTCATCTCCACGATCAGATCGTAGAAACTTTATTTTCTTGTTATGATGATTTTCCACTTCACTCTGAAATTCTTTGAACCTTTCAACTGTTTCAAACTTATGTTTCATCAAGTAGATATACCCATATCTGCTCAAATCATCTGTGAAGGTTAGAAAATAACGATACCCGCCACGAGCCTTAATACTCATTGGTCCGCATACATCAGTATGTATTATTTCCAACAAGTCAGTAGCTCGTTCCATTGTCCAGGAGAATGGAGTTTTAGTCATCTTGCCCAAAAGGCATGGTTCGCAAGCATTAAATGATTCATAACCAAGTGATTCCAAAAATCCATCTTTATGGAGTTTCTTCATGCGCTTTGCACCGATATGACCCAAACGGCAGTGCCACAAATAAGTTACTCTATCATTATTAACTTTGCATCTTTTGGCATCAATATTATGAATATGTGTATCACTACGATCGAGATCCAACAAACTATTTTCATTGGGTGTATGACCATTGAAGGTTTTATTCATGTAAACAGAACAACAATTATTCTCTGACTTTAAATGAATAATTGTATTGCAATAAACATGATCAAATCATATTCATGCTCAACGCAAATGCCAAGTAACATTTATTTAGGTTTAACACTAATCTCGAAAGTATAGGGAGTGTGTGATGATGATCATATCAATCTTGGAACCACTTCCAACACACGTCGTCACTTCACCCTCAACTAGTCTCTGTTTATTCTGTAACTCCTGTTTTGAGTTATTAATCTTAGCAACCGAATGAGTATCAAATACCCAGGGGTTACTATAAACACTAGTAAGGTGCACATCAATAACATGTATATCAAATATACCCTTGTTCACTCTGCCATCCTTTTTATCCACCAAATATTCAAGGAATTTCCGCTTCGAGTGACCATTTCCTTTGTAGTAGAAACACTCAGTTTCAGGTTTTGGTCCAATTTTGGGCTTCTTCGCGGGAGTGACAACTGGCTTGCCATTCTACTTGAAGTTCCCTTTCTTTCCCTTTGCCTTCTTCTTGAAACTAGTGATCTTGTCAATCATCAACACTTGATGTTCTTTCTTGATTTCTACCTTCGTCGATTTCAACATCACGAAGAGCTCAGGAATCGTTTTCGTCATCCCTTTCATACTATAGTTCATCACGAAGTTCTACTAACTTGGTGATGGTGACTAGAGAACTCTGTCAATCACTATCTTATCTGGAAGATTAACTCCCACTTGATTCAAGCGATTGTAGTACCCAGACAATTTGAGCACACACTCACTAATTGAGTAATCCTCCTCCATCTTTTAGCTATAGAACTTGTTGGAGACTTCATATCTCTCAGCTCGGGTATTTGCTTGAAATATTAACTTCAACTCCTGGAACATCTCATATGGTCCATGACGTTCAAAACGTCTTTAAAGTCCCGATTCTAAGTCGTTAAGCATGGTGCACAAAACTATCAAGTAGTCATCATATTGAGCTAGCCAAACGTTCATAACGTCTGCATCTGCTCCTGCAATAGGTTGAAGGAAATATGCCCTAGAGGCAATAATAAAGTTATTATTTATTTCCTTGTATCATGATAAATGATTATTATTCATGCTAGAATTGTATTAACCGGAAACATAATACATGTGTGAATACATAGACAAATATAATGTCACTAGTATGCCTCTACTTGACTAGATCATTAATCAAAGATGGTTATGTTTCCTAACCATAGACATGAGTTATCATTTGATTAACGAGATCACATCATTAGGAGAATGATGTGATTGACCTGACCCATTCCGTTAGCTTAGCACTTGATCGTTTAGTATGTTGCTATTGCTTTCTTCATGACTTATACATGTTCCTACAACTATGATATTATGCAACTCCCGTTTACCGGAGGAACACTTTGTGTGCTACCAAACGTCACAACGTAATTGGGTGATTATAAAGGAGCTCTACAGGTGTCTCCAAAGGTACATGTCGAGTTGGCGTATTTCGAGATTAGGTTTTGTCACTCCGATGGTCGGAGAGGTATCTCTGGGCCCTCTCGGTAATGCACATCACTATAAGCCTTGCAAGCAATGTAACTAATGAGTTAGTTACAGAATGATGCATTACATAACGAGTAAAGAGACTTGCTAGTAACGAGATTGAACTAGGTATTGAGATACCAACGATCGAATCTCGGGCAAGTAACATACCGATGACAAAGGGAACAACGTATGTTGTTATGCGGTTTGACCGATAAAGATCTTCATAGAATATGTAGGAGACAATATGAGCATCCAGGTTCCGCTATTGGTTATTGACCGGAGACGTGTCTCGGTCATGTCTACATAGTTCTCGAACCCGTAGGGTCCACACGCTTAAAGTTTCAATGACGGTTATATTATGAGTTTATGAGTTTTGATGTACCGAAGGTTGTTCGGAGTCCCGGATGTAATGACGGACATGACGAGGAGTCTAGAAATGGTCGAGACATGAAGATTGATATATTGGAAGCCTATATTTGGATATCGGAAGTGTTCCGGGTGAAATCGGGATTTTACCGGAGTACCGAGGGGTTACCGGAACCCCCCGGGGCTTAATGGGCCATAGTGGGCCTTAGTGGAGAAGAGGAGAGGCGGCCAGGGCAGGACCGCACGCCCCTCCCCCTAGTCCAAATAGGACAAGGAGAGGGCGGCGGCGCCCCCCTTTCCTTCCTCTCTCTCTCTCCTCTTTCCCCCCTTCTCCTAATCCAACAAGGAAGGGAGGGAGTCCTACTCCCGGTGGGAGTAGGACTCCTCCTGGCGCGCCTCCTCCTGGCCGGCCGCACCTCCCCCCCCCCTTGCTCCTTTATATACGGGGGCAGGGGGCACCCTAGACACAACAATTGATCATTGATCTCATAGCCGTGTGCGGTGCCCCCCTCCACCATAGTCCTCCTCGATAATATCGTAGCGGTGCTTAGGCGAAGCCCTGCGTTGGTAGAACATCATCATCGTCACCATGCCGTCGTGCTGACGGAACTCTCCCTCGACACTCGGCTGGATCGGAGTTTGAGGTACGTCATCGAGCTGAACGTGTGCAAGAACTCGGAGGTGCCATGCTTTCGGTGCTTGATTGGTCGGGCCATGAAGACGTACGACTACATCAACCGCGTTGTGCTAACGTTTTCGCTTTGGGTCTACGAGGGTACATGGACAACACTCTCCCCTCTCGTTGCTATGCATCACCATGATCTTGCGTGTGTGTAGGAATTTTTTTGAAATTACTACATTTCCCAACAGTGGCATCCGAGCCTAGGTTTTATGCGTTGATGTTATGTGCACGAGTAGAACACAAGTGAGTTGTGGGCGATACAAGTCATATTGCTTACTAGCATGTCAAACTTTGGTTCGGTGGTATTGTGGGATGAAGCGGCTCGGACCAACATTGCGCGTACGCTTACGCGAGACTGGTTCTACCGACGTGCTTTGCACACAGGTGGCTGGCGGGTGTCAGTTTCTCAAACTTTAGTTGAACCGAGTGTGGCTACGCTCGGTCCTTGAGAAGGTTAAAACAGCACTAACTTGACAAACTATCATTGTGGTTTTGATGCGTAGGTAAGAACGGTTTTTGCAGCAACAAAGTAGGGGACGTCTAACTTGTTTTTGCAGGGCATGTTCTGATGTGATATGGTCAAGACGTGATGCTATATTTTATTGTATGAGATGATCATGTTCTGTAACCAAGTTTTCGGCAACTGGCAGGAGCCATATGGTTCTCGCTTTATTGTATGCAATGCAATCACCCTGTAATTGCTTTACTTTATCACTAAGCGGTAGCGATTGTCGTAGAAGCAATAGTTGGTGAGACTACAACGATGCTACAATGGAGATCAAGGTGTCGCACTGGTGAAGATGGTGATCATGACGGTGCTTCGGAGATGGAGATCACAGGCACAAAATGATGACGGCCATATCATATCACTTATATTGATTGCATGTGATGTTTATCCTTTATGCATCTTATTTTGCTTTGATTGACGATAGCATTATAAGATGATCTCTCACTAAATTTCAAGGTATAAGTGTTCTCCTTGAGTATTCACCGTTGCGAAAGTTCTTCATGCTGAGACACCACGTGATGACCGGGTGTGATAGGCTCTACGTTCAAATTCAACGGGTGCAAAACAGTTGCACACGCAGAATACTCAGGTTAAACTTGACGAGCCTAGCATATGCAGATATGGCCTCGGAACACTGAGACCGAAAGGTCGAGCGTGAATCATATAGTAGATATGATCAACATAGTGATGTTCACCATTGAAAACTACTCCATCTCACGTGATGATCGGACATGGTTTAGTTGATTTGGATCACCAAATCATCACCAACGTCATCACCAACGATCCTCTCATCGGGAGGGGGTCAATCTCCATCAACATCTTCACCAGCATCATCTCCTCTCAAAACCCTAGTTCATCTCTTGTATCCAATCTTGTATCAAAACCACAAATTGGTACCTGTGGGTTGCTAGTAGTGTTGATTACTCCTTGTAGTTGATGCTAATTGGTTTACTTGGTGGAAGATCATATGTTCAGATCCTTTATGCATATTATTACCCCTCTGATTATGAACACGAATATGCTTCGTGAGTAGTTACGTTTGTTCCTGAGGACATGGGTGAAGTCTTGCTATTAGTAGTCATGTGAATTTGGTATTCGTTCGATATTTTGATGAGATGTATGTTGTCTTTTCCTCTAGTGGTGTTATGTGAACGTCGACTACATGACACTTCACCATTAATTGGGCCTAGAGGAAGGCATGGGGAAGTAATAAGTAGATGATGGGTTGCTAGAGTAACAGAAGCTTAAACCCTAGTTTATGCGTTGCTTCGTTAGGGGCTGATATGGGTCCATATGTTTATTGTTGTGGTTAGGTTGACCTTAATACTTCTTTTGTAGTTGCGGATGCTTGCAATAGGGGTTAATCATAAGTGGGATGCTTGTCCAAGTTAGGGCAGTACCCAAGTACTGGTCCACCCACATATCAAATTATCAAAGTACCGAACGCGAATCATATGAACGTGATGAAAACTAGCTTGACGATAATTCCCAATGTGTCCTTGGGAGCTCCTTTCTCATTATTAGAAATTGTCGAGGCTTATCCTTTGCTACATAAAGGATTGGGCCACCTTGGTGCACTTTATTTACTTTATTTACTTGTTACTTGTTGCTATTTATCTTATCACAAAACTATCTATCACCTACAATTTCAGTGCTTGCAGAGAAAACCTTACTGAAAACCGCTTATCATTTCCTTCTGCTCCTCGTTGGGTTCGACACTCTTACTTATCAAAAGGACTACGATTGATCCCCTACACTTGTGGGTCATCAGTGTCCTGCATGGTCACTGTGGCCCATGGAAAAAAATCGCCCGGGGCAAAAATCGCTTATCATTGCCAGTGCGTGTGGGGCCCCGTCCGGGTACCGCACGCCAGAGATGAACAAAATCCAACTACGAACGCACATTGCGTCACGTCCGGGCAGTGTTTTGGGGGTTTTCGGCCCAGAAAATCATAGGAAATCCGTAGAGCGTTGAAAAAATATGTAACTTGGCGTGGGTGCTATGGAAGGTGATGCCAACGTGTGAAAAAAGGTTTGTGACGTTTGACGGAGTAAAAAAATGTTAGAAACATGTTTGTTTTTCGTGTAAAGTTAAAAAAATACACAAAATGACAAAATTCTACGAATAAATAAGAACATATTTAATAGTGTGATGTGACTCTACATAACTGCCCGAGCAGTACAACCCGGACAGCTGTACTGCCGGGCAGTTATGTAGAGTCATATCACAATATTAAATATGACCATGTATGGGTTAACCGACGCGACTATTTAAGCTGGTGATACGTCCCCATCGTATCTATAATTTTTGATTGTTCCATGCCAATATTATTCAACTTTTATACACTTTTGGCAACTTTTTATACTATTTTTTGGGACTAACATATTGATCCAGTGCCCAGTGCCAGTTCCTGTCTGTTGCATGTTTTTTGTTTCGCAGAAACCCAATATCAAACGGAGTCCAAATGGGATAAAAATGGATAGAGAATTATTTTGGAATATTTGAGATTTTTGGGGAGTAGAATCAACGCGAAACGGTGTCCGGGGTGGCCACGAGACAGGGGGGCGAGCCCTCCCCCTTGGGCGTGCCCTGGACTCTCGTGGGCCACTCGTAAGGCGGTTGATGCTCTTCTTTTGCCGAAAAAAGCTAATTTTACGAGAAAAATCTGGGCGAAAGATTCACCCCAATCGAAGTTACGGATCTCCGGATATTAAAGAAATGGTGAAGGGGTAGAATCTGAGAACGCAGAAACAGAGAGATAGATCCAATCTCGGAGGGGCTCTCGCCCCTCCCACGCCATGGGAGCCAAAGACCAGAGGGGAAACCCTTCTTCCATCTAGGGAGGAGGTCAAGGAAGAAGAAGAAGAAGAAGAAGAAGAAGGGGGGCTCTCTCCCCCTTGCTTCCGGTGGCGCCAGAATGCCGCCGGGGGCCATCATCATCACCGCGATCTTCACCAACACCGCCGTCATCTTCACCAACACCTCCATCACCTTCCCCCATCTATATCCAGCGGTCCACTCTCCCGCAACCCGCTGTACCCTCTACTTGAACATGGTGCTTTATGCTTCATATTATTTTCCAATGATGTGGTGCCATCCTATGATGTCTGAGTAGATTTTCGTTGTCCTATCGGTGATTGATGAATTGCTATGATTGGTTTGAGTTGCATGTTTTATTATTGGTTTTGTCCTATTGTGCCCTCCGTGTCGCGCAAGCGTGAGGGATTCCCGCTGTAGGGTGTTGCAATGCGTTCATGATTCGCTTATAGTGGGTTGCGTGAGTGACCAAAACACAAACCTGAGTAAGGGGATTGTTGCGTATGGGATAAAGGGGACTTGATACTTTAATGCTATGGTTGGGTTTTACCTTAATGAATCTTTAGTAGTTGCGGATGCTTGCTAGAGTTCCAATCATAAGTGCATATGATCCAAGTAGAGAAAGTATGTTAGCTTATGCCTCTCCCTCAAATAGAATTGCAATAGTGATTACCGGTCTAGTAACGTAGTCAATTGCCTAGGGACAATTTCACAACTCCTACCACCACTTTTCCACACTCGCTATATTTACTTTATTGCATCTTTATCTAAACAGCCCCTACTTTTTATTTACGTGCTCTTTATTATCTTGCAAACCTATCCTATCACACCTACAAAGTACTTCTAGTTTCATACTTGTTCTAGGTAAAGCGAACGTCAAGCGTGCGTAGAGTCGTATCAGTGGCCTATAGGACTTGAGAGAGTATTTGTTCTACCTTTAGCTCCTCGTTGGGTTCGACACTCTTACTTATCGAAAGAGGCTACAACTATCCCGTATACTTGCGAGTTATCAAGACCTTTTTTTGGCGCCGGTGCCGGGGAGTCATAGCGTTGGTGAATATTCTCGTGTGTGCTTGTTTGCTTTATCACTAAGTAATTTTATTTGCTGTTCTAAGTTGTTCTCTATCTTTAGTTATGGATATGGAACACGAAATACCAAAAAAATTAGGTGTACTCGCTACTCATGGAGATGGGGTAACTCCTAAAACCCTCGATTCTCAATATGTGATAGATATTATGTACTACTTTGATAATCCTGAGAAAACCCCATTCAACTTTATAATGGGAGACACGTTGGATCAACGTGAATACTTTAGGGATTATCGCTCGACACAAAAAGGGAAACTATTATGGGACCAATTTATTATGTTGCGTTGGTATGCCCGGGATCTATGCTTGAGATATGATATTACTTGTTGCTCTAGGATGAAGGCTCCACACTTTCCCTTTTCATGCAAATTTAATGATAATGAAACCTTAGCTTCTTATGCTAATAGTATATATGATTACTATGATGTGGAACAAATAGAAGAATTTGTTGCTTTTAAGGCTGCTTATGAAATTGAATCTTTGTTTGAAAAGTATGAAGCATTTGATGATGATGGTGTTTATAGGCCTAAAAATCTTGCTATACTTAGATATTGCTATGAAAATTATGAATACAATTACTATATTAATGCATTTATTGAGAAAGTCTCCGCTCTTCAAGAAGAGACTAATATTTTGCAAGAAGCTATTGAAGAAGAAATTGATGAAACTGTGAGCTCATTGGATGAAAAAGATGATGAGGAGAGCGAAGAACAAAAGGAGGAAGAGCGGATTGATCACCCGTGCCCACCTTCTAATGAGAGTAACTCTTCAACTCATACATTGTTTAATTCCCCTTCGTGCTTACCGAAGGATGATTGCTATGATGATTGCTATGATGATTGCTATGATGATTGCTACGATGATTGCTATGATCCCGTTGATTCTCTTGAAATATCCCTTTTTGATGATGCTTGCTATGCTTGTGGCCAAGATGTCAATATGAATTATGCTTATGGAGATGAACTTGCTATAGTTCCTTATGTTAAACATGAAATTGCTGCTATTGCACCCACGCATGATTGTCCTATTATCTTTTTGAATTCTCCCCACTACACTTTATCGGAGAAATTTGCGCTTAGTAAGGATTATATTGATGGGTTGCCTTTTACCATTGCACATGATGATTTTGATGAGTTTAATATGCATGTGCTTGCTGCTGCTACTTGCAATTATTATGAGAGAGGAACTATATCTCCACCCCTCTATGTCTCCAACATGATAGAATTGCAAGAAACTGCTTATACTATGCATTGGCCTTTACTTGGTGTGTATGAATTGTTCTTTTATGACATGCCGATGCATAGGAAGAGAGTTAGACTTCGTTGTTGCTTGATATATGTTACTTTGTGCTCACTACTAAATTACCAATCATTGTTAATTAAAATTGGCTTTGATATACCTTGGATCCGGGTGGATTTACTACTTGAGCACTAAATGCCTAGCTTAATGGCTTTAAAGAAAGCGCTGCCAGGGAGACAACCCGGAAGTTTTAGAGAGTCATTTATTTCTGTTGAGTGCTTTCAAATAGTTTAAAAGCAAAAAAAATAAAGAGGGGAAACCAAAAACTTTTCAAAAAGGAAAGTGAAAGTGAGAAAACAAGCATTATTGAAGTGGGAGCTAGCCTTGAACTTTGTTCATGCTCACGGAAACTTTGTGAATCTTGATTACAGAAACATTTCAACAAAAATAATTATCCCCTTGTACAATTCCATTGTATTATAAAAATAAGGTGCCAAGGTTTGCCTTTAGGATGTTTACATTGCTTGTTGGTTTGTATGGTGCAGGACAGAAACTTTGGCTGTAGTCCGCGATTTTACATTTTTAACTAGAACGTCAAATGGTTCTGGTTCCTTTTGCGCTGTCTTGCCAAACAACTTTTTTATTTTTCCTAATTTTGGTAGAATTTTTAGGGTACCAGAAGTATGGTGGATATTTAGATTTCTACAGACTGTTCTGTTTTTGACAGATTCTATTTTTGATGCATAGTTTGCTTGTTTTGTTGAATCTATCAATTTATATCAGTGGATTAAGCCATGAAAAGGTTATGTTACAGTAGACACAATGCAAAAACAAAATATGAATTGGTTTGCAACAGTACTTAGAGTGGTGATTTGCTTTATTATACTAACGGATCTTACCGAGTTTTCTGTTGAAGTTTTGTGTGGATGAAGTGTCTAAGCGAGGATGTCTCAATATGAGGAAAAGGAAGAGAGGCAAGAGCTCAAGATTGGGGATGCCCGAAGCACCCCAAGTAAATATTCAAGGAGACTCAATCATCTAAGCTTGGGGATGCCCCGGAAGGCATCCCCTCTTTCTTCAACAAGTATCGGTATGTTTTCGTATTCGTTTCGTTCGTGCATCATGTGCAAGTCTTGGAGCGTCTTTTGCATTTAGTTTTCACTTTTATTTTATGCACCATGCTGGTATGAGTTAGTCCTTGGTTGATTTATAGAATGCTCTTTGCACTTCACTTAAATCTTTTGAGTATGGCTTTATAGAATGCTTCATGTGCTTCACTTATATCATTTGAAGTTGGATTGCTTGTTTCTCTTTACATAGAAAACCGCCATTTGTAGAATGCTCTTTTGCTTCACTTATATTTGTTAGAGCGTGGGCATATCTTTTGTAGAAAGAATTAAACTCTCTTGCTTCACTTATATCTTTTTAGAGAGATGACAGAAATTGGTCATTCACATGGTTAGTCATAAAATCCTAAATAAACTTGTAGATCGCTGAATATGATATGTTTGATTCCTTGCAATAGTTTTGCGATATAGTGATGATAATATGTGGGAGATACTAGTAGTTGGTTGTGTTCAGTAAGGATGTTGGTGTTAAGGTTTGTGATTCCCGAAGCATGCACGTATGGTCTATTAACTATGTAACCAAATTGGCGTGCATTGTATTTTGATTGTTTATCTTTGCATGAAGGTCGGGGGCGCGCGATGGTTAACTCCTACCAACCTCCCTCCTAGGAGCATGCGTGTAGTACTTTGTTTCAAGGGCTAATAAATTTTTGCAATAAGTATGTGAGTTCTTTATGACTAATGTTGAGTCCATGGATTATACGCACTCTCACCCTTCCATCATTGCTAGCCTCTTCGATACCGTGCATTGCCCTTTCTCACCTCAAGAGTTGGTGCAAACTTCGCTGGTGCATCCAAACCCCGTGATACGATATGCTCTATCACACATAAGCCTCATTATATCTTCCTCAAAACAGCCACCATACCTACCTATCATGGCATTTCCATAGCCATTCCGAGATATATTGCCATCCAACTTCCATCATCATCATATACATGACTTGAGCATTTATTGTCATATTGCTTTGCATGATCGTAAGATAGCTAGCATGATGTTTTCATGGCTTGTCTGTTTTTTGATGTCATTGCTACGCTAGATCATTGCACATCCTGGTACACCGCCGGAAGCATTCATATAGAGTCATATCTTTGTTCTAGTATCGATTTGTTATATTGAGTTGTAAGTAAATAAATGTGTGATGATCATCATTATAGAGCATTGCCCCATGAAAAAAAAAGAAAAAAAAAGGGAAAGGCCAAAGAAGCCTAAATAAAAAAGGGGGCCAAAGAAGCCCACCCAAAAAGAAAAAAAAAGAAAAAAAGAAAGAAAAGGGGGCAATGTTACTATCCGTTTTCCACACTTGTGCTTCAAAGTAGCACCACGTTCTTCATATAGAGAGTCTCCTATGTTGTCACTTTCATATACTAGTGGGAATTTTCATTATAAGACTTGGCTTGTATATTCCAACGATGGGCTTCCTCAAATGCCCTAGGTCTTCATGAGCAAGAAAGTTGGATGCACACCCACTTAGTTTCTTTTGTTGAGCTTTCATACACTTATATCTCTTAGTGCATCCGTTGCATGGCAATCCCTACTCCTTGCATTGACATCAATTGATGGGTGTCGGTGTCAAAACCGGCGGATCTCGGGTAGGGGGTCCCGAACTGTGCGTCTAGGTGGATGGTAACAGGAGACAAGGGACACGATGTTTTTTACCCAGGTTCGGGCCCTCTCGATGGAGGTAAAACCCTACTCCTGCTTGATTGATATTGATGATATGGGTAGTACAAGAGTAGATCTACCACGAGATCAAGGAGGCTAAACCCTAGAAGCTAGCCTATGGTATGATTGTTGTAATGTATGTTGTCCTACGGACTAAAGCCCTCCGGTTTATATAGATACCGGAGAGGACTAGGGTTACATAGAGTCGGTTACAATAGTAGGAGATCTACGTATCCGTATCGCCAAGCTTGCCTTCCACGCCAAGTAAAGTACCTTCCGGACACGAGCCGGAGTCTTCAATCTTGTATCTTCGTAGTCTTGGAGTCCGGCGGATATTGATAGTCCGGCTATCCGGACACCCCCTAGTCCAGGACTCCCTCAGTAGCCCCTGAACCAGTCTTCAATGACGATAAGTCCGGCGTGCATAATGTTCGGCATTGCAAGGCGGGTTCCTCCCTTGAATAATCCAGAGGAGATCATGGACACCAGGATAGTGTCCGGCTCTGCAAAATAAATTCCACATTCCACCGTAGAGAGAATAAAATGTACACTTAGCTCAATCTGCTGACGTATTATGCAGCGTGACATCACACCGCCACCAGGCCTTTGTTTGAATGATTATACCACCTCAGCATGTTTAGCGAAGCAATTTCCTTGGCACGTCTTTTCGAAGCAGAGATCGTGTTCCCCTTATTCCGGGATTCTCATCAATACGTGCATGGGTAACCCAATCGCGCCATCAACGGCGGCGCTTGGGAGATAAGCGAGTTTTACCAGGCCGGTGGGGGACGCATAGTTTTGTCCGCCTATATATAAGGGATAAGGATTCACCTTCTCACCTACGCCTTCTTCCTCCTTTGCTTATCCATCCCCGCGAATTCAAGCTCCAACGCCCGAACTCGCGCATCTCACCTCGACCTTCTCCGAATATGTCCGGAGCGGGAGGTAAATAGTTAGCCTCCACCGTCAAGGAGGAGGACATCACCAAGCTGCGCAGCGCCGGATACCTTTTCGGCGATATCGCGCATCGGCTGCTCGACGAGGGGCAGCTCATCCCTACCCCCGGGCCTCATGAGAGGGTCGTCTTCCTTCCCCACTTCCTCCGCGGACTGGGCTTTCCGCTCCATCCATTTGTCCGGGGGCTCATGTTTTACTACGGCCTGGATTTCCACGATCTGGCGCCGAACTTTATCCTCAACATCTCGGCGTTTATCGTCGTGTGCGAGGCGTTTCTCTGCATCCGGCCTCACTTCGGCCTGTGGCTCAAGACTTTCAACGTCAAGCCGAAGGTTGTAAAGCGTACGCAAGCGGAATGCGGAGGCGCAATGTTGGGAAAATTGCCCAATGTCCCTTGGCTAGAAGGGACCTTCGTGGACTCCGTCAAGGGGTGGCAATCGGGGTGGTTCTACATCACCGAACCGCGCAAATCCACGTGGGTGGCGGCCCCCGAGTTTAGATCAGGCATCCCCACGCAGCTCACCTCCTGGAAAGAGAAGGGCTTGCAGTGGGGGAATCCGGTTGAGGTGACAGGACTCCGAGCATGCATTAAGAAGATGGTGAGCAATAGGCTCAGGCTCGTCGACGTGGTCCAAGTCATGCTCATCCGGCGGATCCTCCCATGCCAAGAACGGGCATTTAATTTGTGGGAGTTCAATCCGGAACAGCACCAGGTGCTAAGCGGGCTCTTCGATACAACATACGAAGGCGCCTGGAGGGTGCTGTTCAAGGGCGCCGAAGCCCCTATGTCCGCGACCAAAGACCGCGGATTCAGCTCGCAGAATCCAACTGACGAGGTAAGTGATTCAACCCCATTACGGGACACTTGTGATACTTAGATTGACTCTAATGAGGCTTCATTCTGCCTCTTCCTTTGACAGGAATGGATGGAGAAGGCAAAGCTGCTTATCAGCCCGGCTCCCATGCCAGAAGACCCAGCGAACGCCCGCTTAACAGGGCTGCTGGTTCCGGCACCGCACGTGGTGCCGGAGAAGAAGGCCAAGAAGGTGGCCGCGGGGACTCGAAAGAGTTCCCGCAATCAGGCGTCTGACGACGACGAGGACTCCTCTCCCGAAGACGAGGAGGAGGAGTACTCTCTCCCGGAGGAGGGAGAGAAGAAAAGGAAGGCTTCCCCAATCGGGGGGGGCGAAGGGTCCAAGAGGGGGAGAACTATCCCCCCGGACAGTTCCGCCAACATCAGCGTTGGTGAGGATGAGCGGCCTCCAAGGGCCAGGCGTCCGGCAAGATCGTAAGTATCCAGATCCTTGATGTGTAATTTCTTTTATGTCACGTAGTATCCTTCTAACGCCGCATTCTGCCCGCAGTCCGGCCAATGATGATCTCCCCAACTCATTGAGCGGGTCATTGGCCTCGTCGGATGTAAATTCCATCCCGACTGCCTCCAACCCACGCGCCGAGGAGGACGCCGAAGTGGGATCCCAAAGAGGGACCCATCAAGAGGAGGCTCCGAAGGCGCCGTCAGGCAGCCGCCCGGACTTCGTGCTGGACTCTACATCGGAACCCGCAGTGGTTCCAGAGTCCGGCAAGCGGCCCCTTCGAAAGAAGGGCAGGACCGTGACGCCGGCGGCCTCCGTCCAACCGGAGGCGCCGGATAACCTGCTGGAGGCGCTTAAAGGCGCTTCCATCGAGGAAGAACACCGCACTCTCATGAGTGTGGTGATTGAGAAGGTTCAGCTCGCTAAAAGCGGGCTGACCGAAGCCTGCAGCATCCTTTTAACAGGCTTTGAGGTAAAAAAAGTTAAAATAATGTAATACCGCATAGACAGTAGCCCCTGATGCTTAGTTCGGTGTTCGGAAAGAAAAGCCGGACTAAGGATCTATAACAAGATATACGCAGGGTTGCCTAAAATATGTCAATATGGGTTTGCAGGCTGCACTGCTGACCTCTGCCGCATTAACGGCGGAGGTTGACGTGCTGAAGAAAGAACTCGAGCGGTCCGAGCAAGAGCTCGGCCACGCAAAGAAGCAGCTCGAGGAAAAAGAAGGTGAGTAACACCTTTTTGAATAAGTACCTTACAGAAAAGGATTTTGGTTGCAAATAAAATTAACAAGGATAATATGTGTATTGCAGGGGCCACTAACGAGGTGGCAGCCCTGAAGGATGCTGTGTCCGCGGCCGAACGCAATGCGGCCGCGGAATGGGCTGAGCGAGAAAAGCAAGAGGCGCGGGTGGCGGAAGTTCGGCAAGAGCTCCAGGTTCTCACGAAAAAACATGAGGGTTTGGAGCGTGACTCCAAGACTCGAGAGTCCGAGCTTGCCTTGGCTCTCGAAAGTGCCAAGTCCGCCAAGGCCGAGGCCCATAAGGCCCTTCAAGAGGTTGAGGACATAAAGAAGATAGCGGCGGGTAAGGCGTTTTTCATGCAAAGCAGGCATGTTAATGTGAACTACCTGATACTTACCCGAATTCGGAGCTCTCCAGGGGCATTTGCAGATCTGCCGCGTAGTGCGGCTGATGCCGCCGCATTCTATCGTGGCGAGGAGGGGAGCTCGACGGAGAAGGTCTTCTGGTCTCAGTATACTGAGGCCGGCCATCCGGTGCCCCCAAGCGACCAGCTGAAGCAGCTGGTCGAACTCCACAAGGTAGCTGAGGAGGCCATGAAGGGCCTCATAGTCCGGCTATGGCCTGGACAGGCCATGCCTGGTAGCTACTTTGGCCTCGTGCGGCGGTTGGTGGATGCATGCCCTAGGCTGGATGTAGTCAAGCGCTCCGCCTGTATCGAAGGTGCTCGTCGGACCCTTGCCCGCATAAAGGTGCAATGGGGCAAATTGGATGCGGAGAAGCTTCTCACGGATCCACCGCCACCAGGCAAGGAGTATCGCATGCCAGAGAAGTATTATAATATTGTCCTCAAGGGAGCCTGCAATATTGCAGATGAGTGCTCCCGAAATGTAATCTTTGAGTGAACTCGCTGTTTATTTATCCTGTGCGCTGAAAACTTCGTTCATATGCACCATGAGCAACGCTTGTTTAATTTAAAATATTACCTTCTGTGCGGCCGTTTATAAAATCTGAGAGATGGCAAGTCGTTAGCTTCAGCCCCCAAGCCACAAGTGCTGGGGTGTTCGGTGATAAACTTGAGCACTCTTGTTCCCATTTTTGGGTCCATCTAGGGAGGCGCTCAACACGACGAACAAGGCACCGGACTTATAATGCTTGAACACTCTCACTTAGCCATAGAATTCTATAATTTTAAATTTCGGCGAAGCCCCTGGTATTCGGTAGACCGAATCCGGGGCGCTATCCACGCCTTCATCGGACATCATCCGGAACTTCGCTCGAAGCGGCGTGAGTCTTTAAGGACCCGAAAAAACCTCTCGAACAGCGACCAGTCTCTCGCCTTATCATGCCGGTCAGTTTTAGCTTTCTCCACTGAGGCGTTAACCCGGCTCAACCGGGGCGCAATCGCAGTGGTTCTCCCAGTGCTACCTTAGCCGACGGAACGGAAACGTAAGGTGCCAAACATGGGAGACAGGCAAACCCAACTATTGACCCAAGACATGATTCGGAGCCGATTCATATAATGCTATAAGTTCGGGGTGCCGCACTTGTGAAAGTGTTCGGACTTTATCACACCATAAAGTGGGGAACATAAGCCCCTGGTCTATTATGCCGTACCAAAATATATGGGTGTCAGATGTCATATAATGAGCATATATATATATAATGTAATGCAATTGCGATCATAAAGGTGCTGCATTATTAATGAAAGAGAAGTCTGCTAGTAGAGCGGACTGATACAAATAGTGCGGTAAGCAAGGGATTTGGACTAAATAAACATGTCCCCCTCCAGGGATGAAGCTGCGGATTTGGTGTATATAATTGAATTTAATGCTCGTAATTGAGACCACCTGAGTGTTCGATGCGGCCTTCTTAAGTCCCTGACTGTTGCATCATGAGTTCGGCAAGTTCACCGCCGGACAGGGCTTCTGGTTAACAGAGTCCTGTGTACAAAAAAGAAGAAAGATAATAAAAATAAAAAGGGAGGCACATTTGCGAGCCCCTGGTGTGGTCGAACCGCGCTCTGGGTCCATTGTGATCGTGCCCCCTCCCCTGTGCCCATGGTATCTCCAGAGCGTAATGATGTACGCGGAGTGTCATTCTTGCGATCATACGCGGGCGAGGGTTGGGGTCGCATTGCTACGCATGCTCTGATTGCGCCAGGTGGTCTTGGTTGATATTGCTCCGGGCGCGCTTTGCTGTATCCGGCCGTTTAACGGCCGGACTCGAGAATTGCCTTAGAAGGCTGCTCTGTACTTCTGCCGCGAGAGCCGCTGTATGTTCCTCCGTTCGGAGGGAGCGTTCCATATTCCCATTGACCGTGATGACTCCACGAGGGCCTGACATCTTGAGCTTTAGGTATGCATAATGCGGCACCGCGTTGAATTTGGCAAACGCGGTTCGTCCGAGCAGAGCGTGATAGCCGCTGCGAAACGGGACTATATCGAAGATTAACTCTTCGCTCCGGAAATTATCCGGGGATCCGAAGACCACTTCCAGTGTGACTGAGCCTGTACAGTTGGCTTCCACTCCTGGTATGACACCTTTAAAGGTTGTCTTTGTAGGTTTAATCCTTGATGGGTCTATGCCCATTTTGCGCACTGTATCCTGATAAAGCAGGTTCAGGCTACTGCCGCCGTCCATCAGGACTCTCGTGAGGTGAAACCCATCGACGATTGGGTCTAAGACCAATGCGGCGAATCCGCCATGGCGTATGCTGGTCGGATGGTCTCTTCGATCGAAAGTGATCGGACAAGAGGACCATGGGTTGAACTTTGGGGCGACTGGCTCCATCGCATAGACATCCCTTAGTGCGCGTTTCCTCTCCCGCTTGGGTATATGGGTCGCGTATATCATATTCACCGTCCATACTTGTGGGGGAAAACCCTTCTGTCCTCTTTTGTTCGGCGGCCGGGTCTCTTCCTCGTCGTCTCTATTTAGCCCCTTGTCATTGTTTTCGGCAATTAACTTGCCGGCCTGCTTGAACACCCAGCAATCTCTATTGGTGTGGTTAGCTGGCTTTTCAGGGGTGCCATGTATCTGGCATGAGCGGTCGAGTATTCGGTCCAAGTTGGACGGACCTGGAATGGTTCTTTTAAATGGCTTCTTCCGTTGACCGGGTTTAGAGCCTCGGTATCCGGCATTGATCGCCGTATCCTCCTTATCGTCGCCGTTAATTCGGCGCTTGTTTTTGTTTCGACGTGACCTGCCATTGTTGTCCTTAGTATCCGGACTGCCAGAATTTTTACGGAGATTGTTGCTGCGGGCTAGCCAGCTGTCCTCTCCCGCACAAAAGCGGGTCATTAACGATGTGAGGGCTGCCATGGATTTCGGCTTTTCCTGCCCCAGGTGCCGGGCTAGCCATTCGTCCCGGATGTTATGTTTGAAGGCTGCAAGGGCCTCTGCGTCCGGACAATCGACGATTTGATTTTCCTTTGTCAAGAACCGTGTCCAGAATTGTCTGGCCGATTCGTCTGGCTGCTGAATGATGTGGCTTAGGTCATCGGCGTCTGGTGGTCGCACATATGTGCCTTGGAAGTTATCAAGGAATGCGGCCTCCAGGTCCTTCCAACACCCAATTGACTCTGCGGGCAAGCTGTTAAGCCAATGCCGAGCTGGTCCTCTAAGCTTGAGTGGGAGGTACTTTATGGCATGGAGATCGTCGCCGCGGGCCATACGGATGTGGAGAAGATAATCTTCGATCCACACCGCGGGGTCTGTTGTGCCATCGTAAGATTCAATGTTTACGGGTTTAAACCCTTCGGGGATCTGATGATCCATTACTTCATCAGTGAAGCATAACGGGTGTGCGGCGCCCCTGTATTGAGCAATATCGCGATGCAGCTCGAGAGAGCGCTGTCTGCTGTGTTCGGCCCGGCCGGAGTTATTGTGTCCGGCACGATGGTATTCGTCGTGGGTCGTAGGGCGCCCCCGTGATCCATAGATGGATCTGGATTGTCTTGCTTTGTCCTCCAATATGTCTCGCAAGTCCGGCGCGTTCCCTCTTGGCTTCGTACTTTTGAAGCAATGCCGGGGTATGGTCTTGGCTGGGGGCCTGGATGCCTCTCTGTCACGACCACAGGGTGGTCGGTCAGCCATATCATGCGCTGGTGATGGATGTACGTATGCTTCCTCCTCTAATCGGGGGAGCAGCTTGCGTTTTGGGTAACTTTTGGAGGGACGTTCGAGTTTATACTCTTCGGCCGCGAGGACTTCGGTCCATCGATCAGCCAGCAGGTCCTGATCAGCTTGAAGCTGCTGCTGCTTTTTCTTTAGGCTGTTTGCTGTGGCGATAAGCCTGCGCTTGAAGCGCTCTTGTTCGACGGGATCCTCGGGTACGACGAATTCATCATCGTTGAGGCTTGCTTCGTCTTCGGAGGGAGGCATATAATCATGATCCTCAACCTCTTCGTCTGCCGCCCTCTCATGAGGGCTTGCTTCTGCATCCTCCTGCGCTGAGTCTTGCTGGAGGGGATTGTCTTCGGCACTCTCTGGAGTATTATTATCTCATGTGCCAGAATCTCCGTTTTTGCTGTGGCGAGATTTAGAGCGGCGCCGCTGACGCCGGCGCTTGGGCTGTTTCTTTAAGGGATCTGCCTCCGCTGTTCCTTCGCCGTCCCCATCTTTTGGGGTATCCACCATGTATACGTCATATGATGAGGTGGCCTTCCAGTGCCCCGTGGGCGCTGGTTCGTCTCCGGCATCGTCGTCCATAGTGTCGATGTCTTCAGAGTTGTAGTCTAGCATGTCGGTTAGATCGTCGACAGTGGCTACAAAGTGGGTGGTGGGTGGGCTCTGAATTTCTTCGTCGTCCGCATCCCAACCATCCTGGCCATAATCCGGCCAGGACTCTCCTGATAACGAGAGATGCTTTAGTGAATTTAAGATATCGCCAAAAGGCGAGCATTGGAAGATGTCCGCGGCGGCGAATTCCATAACCGGCGCCCAATCTGGATCGATTGGTAAGGGCGCGGGAGGTTCGGAGTCCGGCGAGGAGTCCGGCACCTCGGAATCACGAGTTTCGCAGGGGACAGGATTAGTGTTCGGCTCCATCGCCGTGGATGTTGAAGCCCCCAGGGCGGCGTCTATCCACCGGCCCTCGATCTGGGCGACCGGCTCTGGGCTAATAGCCGAAGCGGATCCGTGTGCGGCCACCAAGGCACTGTTTGGCGGCAGAGCTAGATCATGCCCGTCATCATAGTGCGGCGCGCTTGGCTGTGGCTCGAGTCCGTCGAGGATCAAGTCTCCTCGGACATCGGCCGTGAAGTTTAAGCTTCCAAATCTGACCTGACGGCCAGGGGCGTAGCTTTCGATCTGCTCCGGATGGCCAAGTGAATTGGCCCGCAGGGCGAAGCCACTGAATACGAAGATCTGTCCGGGGAGAAAAGTCTCACCCTGGACAGCGTTGTAGGTTGAAGATGCCATCAAGCCTATGGGTGACGACACAGAGGAACTCTCAATGAAAGCACCAATGTCGGTGTCAAAACCGGCGGATCTCGGTTAGGGGGTCCCGAACTGTGCGTCTAGGCGGATGGTAACAGGAGACAAGGGACACGATGTTTTTTACCCAGGTTCGGGCCCTCTCGATGGAGGTAAAACCCTACTCCTACTTGATTGATATTGATGATATGGGTAGTACAAGAGTAGATCTACCACGAGATCAAGGAGGCTAAACCCTAGAAGCTAGCCTATGGTATGATTGTTGTAATGTATGTTGTCCTACGGACTAAAGCCCTCCGGTTTATATAGATAACTTAGAGGACTAGGGTTACACAGAGTCGGTTACAATAGTAGGAGATCTACGTATCCGTATCGCCAAGCTTGCCTTCCATGCCAAGTAAAGTACCTTCCGGACACGAGCCGGAGTCTTCAATCTTGTATCTTCGTAGTCTTGGAGTCCGGCGGATATTGATAGTCCGGCTATCCGGACACCCCCTAGTCCAGGACTCCCTCAATGGGCATCTCCATAGCCCGTTGATTAGCCGCGTCGATGTGAGACTTTCTCCCTTTTTGTCTTCTTCACATAACCTCCACCATCATATTCTATTCCACCCATAGTGCTATATCCATGGCTCACGCTCATGTATTGCGTGAAGGTTGAAAAAGTTTGAGAATACTAAAGTATGAAACAATTGCTTGGCTGACACCGGGACAGGCATGAGGAGTACCTTGTGTTAAGAAAAGGGAGCATACAAGACTATATGATTTTGTAGGGATAACTTTCTGAAGCGTTGATATTTTGAAAGACATGATTGTTTGTTGGGATGCCCTAAGTATTATTGTTTTTATGTCAAATGATAGACTATTGCTTTGAATCACTCGTGTCTTAATATTCATGCCATGATTAGATATTTGATCAAGATTATGCTAGGTAGCATTCCACATAAAAAATTATTCCTTTTTATCATTTACCTACTCGAGGACGAGCAAGAATTAAGCTTGGGGATGCAGATACATCTCCGTCGTATCTATAATTTTTTATTGTTCCATGCCAATATTATTCAACTTTTATATACTTTTGGCAACTTTTTATACTATTTTTTGGGACTAACATATTGATCCAGTGCCAAGTGTCAGTTCCTGTCTGTTGCATGTTTTTTGTTTCGCAGAAACCCAATATCAAACGGAGTCCAAACGGGATAAAAACGGACGGAGAATTATTTTGGAATATTTGTGATTTTTGGGAAGTAGAATCAACGCGAAACGGTGTCCGGGGTGGCCACGAGACAGGGGGGCGCGCCCTCCCCCCTGGGCGCGCCCTGGACTCTCGTGGGCCACTCACTACTAGAGATCGGGCCTACTGTGACGAGACAAAAAATGTCATCGAATAGCTAATAACGTCACAAATTACCCCTAAGTGACGTTTTATGGGCGTCATGAGGATCGTCACGGAATCCCCGTCACAGATTACTCCTGGTGACGGCGCATGCAAAATAACGTCACTGAAGATGGGACCTTCAGTGACGTTCTCTAGAACGTCATCAAGTTGTTATTTCCGTGACAGCCAACTAATGTCACACGCTACGAGAAATATGCCATATTGTACCATATTCAGAGATGTAGCGACGTCATTGAATTCATGACACGTCTAATGCCTGAGTGGACTATCCCATTGCTAGCATCATTACTTTCATTATTAATGAAGATGAAGCCACATATATTTAATTTATTTTTGAATTTAAATCACGACAAATTATCAATTCCACTGTATTCCAAATGTACATCACAATAAGTACTTAATTCATATCACATTATATAAATAAGTTAAGATCCAAATCACATCAAAAATTTACAATATTATATACTTCATCATCTCAGCTCAATCGTCCTCTCAACATAAATGATAGTAAAAAATAACACTAGCTCACGAGTTTGAGACAACAATAGACAAGTTAAAAAGAAATATTTAGATAAGTAAAGACCACATGTGTTATCCTGATGATTGCAATATATGATTCAACAACTATCTTTCCATCGCAAAAGGATGGCCTTCATGCACCATTAGGTTTGGATTGGGACTGCTAAGTTGCTTAAGCACTTAAGAGAAAACCAACCAGGTTCTCCGTCTCTTGTAAATTATTTTGCCAGGCTTCATTCTTCTCATGTTGGATCTTCTTCGCATATTCGAATTCTTCATGTTGCTTCCTCTGCATCTCTTCAAATGCTCTCGCTTGTGCTTCAAGTATCACCACTAACTCCTATCGGTGCCTATAAATCGACAAAACACAACAACGTTGCATCCTGATGAGATGAAAATAGACAAGATAACAAGGTACAAAAGTACCACTAAGAAGCTTACAATCTATCAAAGTATGAATGTAAAATAGAGAGGTACACCATTAAATGTGAGGGCGAACATTCGAATTGGCAAATGAAACAGTAAATCCAAAAAGAACTTATAATGGTTAAAAACATGCACAACCAAGAGATAAATTTCATTTATCATTTTGAGAAACATCAAGCATCACCAATAAGATATCAAGTCAGCAACCCAGCCATGAAGCAACTATGCTTGGACAACTGGTTTTTTTAGATCAAACTAAACCAGCCTATATCGTTCTCGTAAAAATCAAGCACATAAACAAAACAACAAATCATACTGGATTTCAGGATTAGAAACCATACATTACAACCTTATTCTCATGCCTTTGTGTTGCAACAACAAAAACCATGCAACAAATCATGTATTTCTCATTACAAGCATTTATTATTTTTTATGTTACTTTGGATTATTGGATTTGGATCAAACCATACATAAACAGTGAAGCACTCCTTAGTTTGTTACAAGAACTGAAAACGAATGTCTTATTCACAAATATTTGTGTTCTCATTTTCTCACTATCATGAGGGATCTGTGCACGTGCAGAAAAGCAAGAAAAAAGAAACATCCAGAACACAACGAGAAACAAGATAAGTACCTGACCCTTGCATCTCTCGCCTCGCCATCCTTTTGTTCAATTGTTTATTCTAGAACTCAGATCTGTGTTGATGAAGTAAAGCTCCCAAATCTGTCGGATCTTGATGCATAACTCATGCCGGAAAGGAAGGTGCTATGGGTGCTTTCTTCCTTTAGAACTTCAGCCACAATCATTGAATCAGACATTGGTTGCTCACCTTCTGATTGTGTTTCCCTTTTCTTTTCAGTCGCATTCTATTGTATAAAGGAAAACATTGATGCTCAAGTAAGGAAAAGTTCATATGATGGATACACTAAATCAATATGAGAATCTATTTCAAGTCAGAAACAATAAAGGAAGAAATCTTACATAGGCTAGATGTGTCGGCTCGCTCATGCTGTCAGTCTTGCTGTTCGTATGGGTCTCTTTGAAAAACTCAATGGGACTTGGGTTCTGATTATTGTACTTGCCTTTTTTCTACAAGATATATGAAAATCCAACATTACTACTCCATATATAATGACAAGATGCGATAGACATAGGACTAGAAGTAAGGTATTTGGAATTCTTACAATTTTGCTGAAAGTGGAAACATAAGACCTAGATCCAGTCTTTTGGTGATGCTCGACAGCTTCTCAGTTTTGCATTTTTGGCATGGTACAACCTTTAGGTACCTGAGTCAAACAAGTCAAGCAAAAGAAGGCAGTGAATCAACAGTGACTTATGCAATGTCAACACTAGTTCAAAAAGGCAGGCAATGAACATAGATAGCATTATCTAAAAGAGTGGAGGAACAACATGAATCAATCTTTAGTCAACTATTTGTGATACTTATAGTGCAAAGTGACATACACATGATACAATCAGAATAATTAAAGCCAGTGAATCCACACTGATGTACACATTATTTAAGATGTAAGTCCACACGATATATTACCATTGCTTTGGACATAGAAAGGGTGGCTTCCTCTTCATCTCTGAAAGCCCTTTCCTAGATCTTACATGAATATAACAAAGTAGATAAGTTAGGATGCAAGCACATGATGCACTAATGTTGTATATAAATGATGATCTCACGCATTGGGATCTAACAAGCAAAGCAATCAACAGCCAGCAAGCCAAGAAAAACAAGACCAAAATGTTCAGAACAAAAAACAGGAAAAAATATTATTACCGTAGCTATCGGCATAGTTTAGAAGCCAGAAAGTTTACTACTCTTTTAGAATTAAGGCTCGATGGATGGTGCTATATGTTTGCAAAGTAGGAGCAGCTTGATTTTTACCCAGCTTAGTATGTAAGAATATAGTAGAATAATGAAGCTTACTATGTATCTGCTTTTACCAAAATTCTGGGCATACTGAAAATGCTTGTGGGCTTCAGACGCTTAACATCATGGGTAGCTAAATTAGGAGAGGCATGGCAAAGATTAGGTTTAGTTCTCTTTTAACTAGTACTGGAGAGAAAAGTACACTGATACAGAGCTAAACATCTCCTTAACGAGTCAAAATCAAGTGATGTCTCAGTCTTTATTCAGTTTTGACAGCACTAGTTAAGGACTATTTATGGGGCATCAGAACCACAAAAATAGAATTCAGTTTCGCATTTTAGCATAGATAAAGTGGCTGCATCAAGAAGCTAATTTATTCGGTCATGTAGATACAAGGATACAAGGATGCACTGCTTCCTGCTTGTAATTAGTTCTCCTTTTATATGTTGCATACTTTAGTTCATGCGTTTATGTTCGTCTGATTATGACACCATACATCGATCGAGAGCATCTAGTTTTATAATTACAGCAGGGTACAACCATCAGATGGTTAACATATAATTTTCTTCTGAATGCAAGAGTAGCCATACAAGCACATGGCGGCAAAAGAAATCTCCCAGCTAAGGCCACGCATCTCATACCTAACTGAACTTTTCAGTAACAGTAACTATACTACAGTAGCATATATTCAAGTTAAGCCCTTTTTACAATAGCAGGCTATAACAAATGCAAAACCATGTTCTCACTAGTGTAGTTTTGCACACAAATCGATCAATAGGATATAAGTAAATTTATCTAGCAGGAGGTTCAGGCTTTTTACCATCGCAGGCTGTGGCACATAACTAATTGCAAAGAAGGGTGGGATGAGTAGTAGTACGCCTGAACCCAAAGTCCCTAACCATTGAACGCCAAGGGGTGGCGGGATGAGGAAATCACCGACAGCAGGGTGCTCCCTGGCGGGTTGATGCAGTGGATCCAAGCTCGGCGGTGGGACGGCCTCCTTCGAGCTGGCACCCTGATCGCTGCAATTGGGGGGAGAAGAGGGCCGGATCCTCGCAGGGCAGGATGTTTGCGTGGATCCAAGCTCGGCCTGTAGGGCGACCTCCCCCGATCTGGCGCCGCCAGTCGTTCCAATCGGGGCTGTAATCTTGGGGAGAAGAAAGCTGGTTGAATCGGGGCATAAGAGATATGCGACGTGGGCGTTGGCTCTTCGCGGGTGAAATAGAAGGAGGAATTTTGGCTGGGTCTTTGACGAGTGGGGACACAGGGTGGATGAGGGGGAAAATAGAGAAATGGAGCGAAAAGAGTATTTGGGTGAAGGGAAAAGCGTTCTTTTTGCGGAGAAATGATTTATTTTCAGGATTTAATTTCTACTTTGATATCATGTAATTCATTTAATTTGAAATAAATAGCAAATGATTATTAGAAAAAATAAATCTTATATAAACATTATGATGTGGTATTTTCCATGTAGTTTTTTTTAATTGTAAAAAGGTATGCCAAAACTTATACACAATGGCCTTAAATATATTTTTCTCGCCCACACGGGTTCCTGCGGTATTGATCCCGACCACGATGAAACCGATGGTTTGATTTCAATTGGGATCAGACGACAAGAAATCGTTTGTATATGTTGCGGAGATGGATGGTTTGCCATATAGATAAATCATTTAATTTTTTAGATAGAACGAAACAACATCACCTCGCAAGCACCCCATTCAAGTTTTTTGTCCAACAACTACCATGTTTATAGATAAGAATAAAAAAGATTTTCCATCTACTCTCGTATTTTCATTTTAACTTTTGAGATAGAGCAAAACAACATTAGCTCACGAACGCCCAGTTGAAGTTTTCAACACAGCCACTACCTATTTATTCTAGAAATAATAACAAGATAATTGTGTTAATTTTTTCCATTGCCAGTTCAATTTCCATTTTATTTTGAGATAAACAACATCAGATCACAAACGTCCAATTAAACTTTTCGCCGATGCACTACCTATTTATAGTAGAAAAAACCAAATAACCATCTCAGGAAAATGAGATAACAAAACAAGGTTTTCAGTTTACAAAAAAACAATAAATATAAGTATTTCCATGGCCACTACCTACTTATATTAGATAGAGCAAAATAATTACAACCCTTAAATCATTTGAAAAATTATGGCAAGTACCACTACCTAAACTGATGCATGGGTCCTACCTCTCAATATCCCGTGAACTAGCTAAGGCGGGTCACACTACTAGATGTTACACAACAACAAAAATTGTTCATCACACATTAGTAGTGTTTGGTGACATTGGCAAGTCCGTCATGAAAATACCAAACTGTCATAGAAATTGGCAGTCAAGTGTGCTCAGAGGCCGAGGCAATTAAGTGACGTTTATCGTCACCGATTTGCAGTAATAGGTGACATTGTCCACCATCGTCATGAGGATTTTCGTCACAGTATGTCAATTTTGTTGTAGTGACTCGTAAGGCAGTTAATGCTCTTCTTTTGCCGCAAGAAAGCTAATTTTACGAGAAAAATCTGGACGAAAGATTCACCCCGATCAGAGTTACGGATCTCCGGATATTAAAGAAACGGTGAAGGGGTAGAAACTGAGAACGCAGAAACAGAGAGATTGATCCATTCTCGGAGGGGCTCTCGCCCCACCCACCCCATGGCAGCCAAAGACCAGAGGGGAAACCCTTCTTCCATCTAGGGAGGAGGTCAAGGAAGAAGAAGAAGAAGGGGGGCTCTCTCCCCCTTGCTTCCGGTGGCGCCGGAACGCCGCCGGGGGCCATCATCATCACCGCGATCTTCACCAACACCGCCGTCATCTTCACCAACACCTCCATCACCTTCCCCCATCTATATCCAGCGGTCCACTCTCCCGCAACCCACTGTACCCTCTACTTGAACATGGTGCTTTATGCTTCATATTATTTTCCAATGATGTGTTGCCATCCTATGATGTCTGAGTAGATTTTCGTTGTCCTATCGGTGATTGATGAATTGCTATGATTGGTTTGAGTTGCATGTTTTATTATTGGTTTTGTCCTATTGTGCCCTTCGTGTCGCGCAAGCGTGAGGGATTCCCGCTGTAGGGTGTTGCAATGCGTTCATGATTCGCTTATAGTGGGTTGCGTGAGTGACCAAAACACAAACCCGAGTAAGGGGATTGTTGCGTATGGGATAAAGGGGACTTGATACTTTAATGCTATGGTTGGGTTTTACCTTAATGAATCTTTAGTAGTTGTGGATGCTTGCTAGAGTTCCAATCATAAGTGCATATGATCCAAGTAGAGAAAGTATGTTAGCTTATGCCTCTCCCTCAAATAGAATTGCAATAGTGATTACCGGTCTAGTAACGTAGTCAATTGCCTAGGGACAATTTCACAACTCCTACCATCACTTTTCCACACTCGTTATATTTACTTTATTGCATCTTTATCTAAACAGCCCCTACTTTTTATTTACGTGCTCTTTATTATCTTGCAAACCTATCCTATCACACCTACAAAGTACTTCTAGTTTCATACTTGTTCTAGGTAAAGCGAACGTCAAGCGTGCGTAGAGTCGTACCAGTGGCCTATAGGACTTGAGAGAGTATTTGTTCTACCTTTAGCTCCTCGTTGGGTTCGACACTCTTACTTATCGAAAGAGGCTACAACTATCCCGTATACTTGCGGGTTATCAGCTGGTCGGGGCATCGTTCGGCGGCCGAGGTGGGACTAAACTAGCCGTCGCCCACACTGATATTGTAGGCATACGCTTATTAAAATCAATGAGCCGTCGCCCACACTGATGGTTAATAATCTCCGCGGGCCCGACGCCACAAATATCTGCACGATCCGTCGCTAGCTGAGGGAATATTCCCGACAATCGCGCATGTCGGTGCCCAATCACATCGCGCATGCACTTTTTGCCTCGTACGTGCCGACGACGCGCCCGATCTGATCCGCGTCGGCCGCCGCCGCCCACACTGTCGTTCCCCGCCCGACAGCGTCGCCCCGCCATCAACGCCCGTCGTCGCCCCGCACTAGTCGACGTCACCACCCGCTGTCAGCGTCGGCTGTCAGCGCCCGCCGTCAGCCGTTGTGGTCGCCGTCAGATGCCGCCGACAGCCGTTGTGGTCGCCGTCGCCCGCACTAGTCACCGTCGGGTAGGTATTTCTTTTAATATTTTCATCAATATAACATCTTAGTTGCATGCAACATCACATAGATATTATTATATGCAGTATGGACATCGATGGTGTGATTGCATGTTCCGTAGAAAAGTGGGTTAGTCTTGTTAATAAGTTAACACCAAGTCAGCTATTTACATTTTACGAAACAGAGATGAAGGGCATGTTACGAATACCTTCGGTCAAGATGCGTGATAATTTTCTTGCGCTTATGATTCAAGGTTACAATCCTAGTAGTAAAAAATTCATGGTCCAAGAGGCAGCCGGAAAAAAAGGGTTGATTTCGCTGAGGCTTGATGATGTGTTCGCTATATTTGGTTTGAAGAATGAAGGAGTGGATGTTTCTAGTTTTTTGAGTATGGACCAAGGCAAAGCAAAAAAAAAATCCAGCTAGTTTTGTTAACAAGAAGAATGGTAAAATATTGATTGATGATCTTATTGAGAAGATTGTGAGAAATAAAAACGCGAACGGTGAATTTGTTCGGATGGTGTTTCTCATCCTGTTAGGGACTATAATTGCACCGGTGTCTGATGAGTACATTCTGAATAATTATTATGCACTAGTGCAAGATGTCAGGTTGATAAAAAAGTTCAACTGGAACGCATTCACTTCGGGGGTTTTGTTTGTCGGAGATTAGTATGGTCTTGTGGCTCGGCCGTTTTAGGGAATGGCCACGTGGCAACCAAGAACTTCTGCAGGTATGATTTATTTATTACATTGAATATTTGTATTATGTAATAATAGTGTAACACATGCTAAATGGTTGTTTTTCTGTTCTCCAGTATCTATATTGGGAGAAGGTGAGGCCAAGCACCGGTCCGCGGTATGATCCTTTAGCGCTGTTGAGCCCCTTGATGAGGAATTGGAAAAAAGAGGCAGCGGAGAAAAGAGACAAGTACGACTTTCAATATGGTCGTGGTGTTGGGATGGTAATACGTTAAATATATATTTTTTCCATTTAAAGTCTACAATTAATTATTAATTAAGTATGAATGTATGATTCTTTATGTTGTTGATTGATGACACCATTACTAAAGAGTACCGATTAAACAAAATTAGAATGGAACAGGCTGAAAAAAACAAGAAATCTAGTACAAGAAAGTCTAACATTACAGGAAGGAGAACAGGTGTGAGTACATCTGAGGCTTCCGCTACCCAGAACCCTATTATGGATCGGATTTTGACTGAGTTGAAGCACATTCGTAAGGACATGCTTCGTATGTCAGAGCTATGCGCACAGGTACAAGTTTTCTTATTTTGTCGTTCACTTTGTTTTTTGATGTGTCACATAACTAACTACAACTAATTTTTAATCACAGAGGGTCATAGAGAAATTGAACAAAAGCGTCGTATTCTACAAAGCCGATGATATTGAAAAAGAAGAAGAGAATGGGTATGGTGAAAATAGTGAAACTAGAAACTATGGTGGAAAACCTCGTAAACAATTTGCATATAATCCTGATATGGACAATTTCAAAACACCAGGAAAAAAGAATATGCAAGAGGATGATGAAGATGATATTAATGATTCTGAAGAGAAGAGACCTTATTATTGCACACCTGATTATTGGGATAGTTTCAAGGGTGATAAAGAAGATCCTATCGAAGTTCCTGAGGTATCTGATGAGAAATCCGCTACATCTTTAGGAATAGATGAAATCGCATCACGTGGATCCGTAGATTCTATTGCAGAAGATGAGGTACAGGAGGAGGTTGTAGGGAAAAGGAAACGGAAGGTATCAAACCTTATAAAGTCTCCTTATGTGCAAGCTATACCGACAAAGCGTGCAAAACGTTCAGCAAAAGCAAGTGAGTTTTATCATATTGTTTTCGAGCTGAACTTAGTACTTATCATTGATTTATTAACATATTACCGTTATGTATTGCAGAACTATTCGAGAAAGAAGTCTTTCAAGACGAATACGATGTGATTAAAGCTAGTGTTAAGTTTGTTCATGCTTATGAGCGGTCAGCAAAACATAGAAAGAAGGAAATATTCAATGATGACATGCGCGAAGGTCTCAGTGCAGAGAGGGTTATTGTAAGATTCTTGACCATCAATGGCTAACCGGTGATGTAAGTTATTGTTGTGTTTTCTATTAGCATTCAATGCAAATTGGAATTGTTATACATCATTTAAATTATTTTCAGGTTATCAGTGCTTATTCGTCGTATCTGTTGGGACTTGTTGGTGATGATCGTCATATAATGCCGACTTGGCTGGTCAATTGGTTACTTGAATTTAGACCAGACACCGAGCCAGGAAAAAATGACAACGAAGTTATGGCAAAGAAGAATGGACCCGTGAGTAGATGCACCGATGAGTATTTTAAAAAAGATAAGGTAAGTTCAACTACCTTAATGTATGCATATATGGGATATAAATAATAAGAGAGTAACTGTTGATTACATCATATTTTCATTGTGATGCAGATTTATATTCCTCTTAATAAGGAAAATACCCACTGGGTTTCGGTCGTCATGCATCGCCCGAAGCAAGAGTTCCAGGTTCTTGATTCTTTGATGGGACCCGAACTAGACAGTGAAATTAGAGACAAAGTTGAGGAGCTGGTACAACATAAATTTACATGAGCATATTGAAACTATCCTTTAGTAACTGAACTATGTTAAATCCTTTCCGTGATATCATTTATATGAACAGAGAAAACAACTTGGATATGACATATGTGATGCGAATGCGAGCGGTGTTCTGAATTATCCGGATGTGTCTACCTGCCCTATCAAAACATATAAGATGCCACAACAAGAAGACGGGTGAGTAAATACTTTCATATTATTTTAATATTTTACCTGAAATGCGAACTTATGAACCGTTGTTTGTATGGACCAGCAATTCATGTGAAATATTTATTCTTCGATGCTTTCAATATTGGAACGGTGAGGTCTGGTTTTATTTCAAATGCTTATATTCAATTGAATTCATTTTGTAATACTATTTGGATTGTACTAATATGAAGTTCTAAGATGGGTCAATTGATAAATCGAGGGACTTAATGATCGCACAGCTTATTTTTTCAGAGAGAAATACGCTCAACGATGTGAAGGACAAAGTTACCTGGCTTGTAAAGAAGAAATAAATGTGGCAAAATTTATGTACTAGAAAATTTTGTAGTCTCAAATGATGTTTACATTTATTTCGACTTTGATATCTTGTGACGAAGAAGGCACTACTATTTTGAGTATTTAAGTTGAGAATGACATTTGGATTATTATTTTGTCTTCATGTCGTTGTCTTTAAATTTGAATTATTCATATTCATACTTCTGCCGTCGTCAACTTGTTTGGATATAACAGTCCATGTTTTCCTATACTGGTAAATGTTAAAAAATGCTCATGTATTCATTATGCATTGTAGTGACGTTGTTGTTTACTGTTGTTTATCTGCACTGTCGCCATCGCTTATAACACCGACGTTCTTAGTTTTTTTTAAAAAAAAATAGCCCGACAAGTGCGCCAGCCAGTCTGATGTCAGATTGGACCGACGGCACTGTCCAACAGGGCAGTGTCGAACGACGGGTAGCATAGCGATTTAATCAGAGGCGTTCGACTGTATATGTGCTGCCGGGTATATAAGCAGGTCGTCGCGCGCTCCATCGGGCGAGGCGGGACTAAACATTTCCTATCGCAGCCGCCATGCCTGCAGCGACGCGCATGACCGCGTGGGCCGGCCCAATAACATTGTACAGCCCGCCGGAGTGCGCGACGATGGCCCAAGTACCACGTGGGGCGACGGGAAATGTTAGTCCCACCTCGCCCGACGGAGCGCGCGACGACCGGCTTATATACCCGGCGGCACATAGGCACTCGAACTCCTCTGATTAACTCGGTCTGCTGCCGTCGTCCGACGCTGCCCTGTGGGACAGTGCCATCGGCGCACTTGTCGGACTTTTGTTAAAAATACTAAAAATGACGGGGTTGTAAGCGACAGCGACCGTGCAGAAAACTAACAGTAAACAGCGACGGCGACAGTGCAGAAAATCAACAGTAAACAGTGACGGCACTACAGTGCATAATGAGCACATCAAAATAAACAGAGTAAAAATACTTCTTGCATTACATAGTCTGTCATCAAACAAATACTTATGTCGGTATCGTAGCAAATAGTCTGACATCAACAAAGTAAAATAAGTCTCATATAACATAATTTAAAAATTAAAAAAGATCACATAGATAGAAGCAATCTATCAAAAAATTGTCTTCAATCAAAGGGCGAAGCAATCTTCCATACTCCAGAATTAAGCAAAGTTCCTACATATCAAAACAGTAAGATATGTGTTAATTCATAATAAACAAATAAATTTGGTTTGAACAATAAGATTTACAAAAACATACAAAAATCATACTTAGGATTTTGAGGGCACCTGGACTTATAATGACCCGTAAGACCGCACTGTCCACATTGACGTTTGCTTTTCTCATCAAAAGCTTTAGGTCGCCCATTTTTAGTGACATCAGGACCATCCTTACCGCGGCCTTTAACATTCTGTTTTGGTGCGCCTTTGTGTTAACTTTTGCGGGATCACGAACAAGACCATGATCTTGATTAGGCTCAAATGCATCGTCGTTCACAAACTTTACCTCCGCACCAGGCTCATCCTCCTCCGTGTAATCATTATCTATTATGTCCCTCAGAGCCGCCTTCAACTTGTCGAATAAAAATGGTTTATGGCATGCTTTATGAGTTGCTTCGGCAGATAAGATAGTCAACTCGCTGTACCTAGCTATGTCCCCTGCACCTGCCCATCCCCACGCAAACAGATCGCTGGTGCACTTCATGGGAAGTCCACCCCTTGCAACTTGGCTCAACCTCCGCAGCACTAAACACTTAGGTATCTCACGTAAGCGTAGCTGAATCAGAACGTGAAGAATATGTTTGCAAGGAAGTCCTTTGCGATACATACTTCTACAACTGCACTTCATGGTTTCTTCGGAGTTACCTGGGGTGTAGTCCACAGTGAATCTAATATCCCTATTTTCCTTCCATGTCAGTATGAATCTGTGAGTGTCTGCTCCTCTCAGTCTCTCAAGGAACTCAAGCTCCCGTGCCTTCTTCATATCTTCCTGTAAGATATAAAAGTTTGCCGCAGTGAACTCATGGGCAGTTGATTTCTCAATATCTTTACACTCGTCCAATACTGGTACTGGGACTGTCTGTGAGTTTGTGTAATCATCATGCGCCTCGTTCTCACAGAGATGAACTATGTAGCTCTCATAGTGCACAATCATATCAACAATAGTCATACCAGAGTCTAGATGCAAGTGAAGGCATGAATTCAGACTCTCACTTTGCTGGTTACTCCGCATACCTAAGAAAAATCCACCAGACAGATATGATGCAGCCCAAAGCCTTTTCTTCTTGTACATCCTACGTAACCATGTCTTTGTTTTCTCCGACTGCCATTTGGCGGTAAACGCTGCCCATCTCTCCTCAAATACTTTTCTTGAAGTGGCGTAATAAAGTAGAGACCTGGACTCCTTTAGAGACTTATGATGAAGGTGTTTCTGCATGTTCTTCTCAATATGCCACGAGCAAAGACGATGCCAAACCTCCAAAAGTACCTTTCTGATTGCCTTAATCATAGCTGCATCTCCATCATTAATTACTGACCTGGGCCTCTTCTGACAGTGAGCCCTCAAAAACGTCTGAAGCAGCCAGACATATGTATCTTCCGTCTCGTCAGACACAAGAGCACAATCGAATACCGTGGCGCAACGGTGGCTGTTCAGACCGATAAAAGGTATAAATGACATGCCATACCTATTCATCATGTATGTGTTGTCGAAGACTGTCACATCACCGTAATCAACATAGTCTCAACGTGATTGAGAACCACACCAGAATATGTTTTTCAGCCTTCCTTCATCATCGACGGTATGCTCAAAGAAGAAATCAGGATCTCTCTCTTTTCTGGTCATCATGACCGCAATGGCAGTGTCTGCATCACCTTGTGCAAGTAACTTTATTTTTTCTCTATAACATATGTTATAAAGCTTCTTCCTCCCAAAACCAGCTTTTGCATACGACCCGTACCTACTGACGAGATTATAATAAATCATATGTTTCCTGATTCCAGCACCTGCCATAGTTAAGAGCTCAGCTTTTTGATATTCTTTTATCTGATTATGAGACCGAAGAAACGTGACTTCATCCGGTCTAGCTAGAACGTGACTGTGATCATCATTGAAACTGCTGACATACCAAACGTCACGCTCTTTATCAAGTTTCAAAGTTATATGTGCATCGCAGAAGCAACGAGTCTCCCCTCTCAGCCTGCGGGTCCTGCCTTCCTTTGTACAAAGTTTTGCCTGTCGTTTCCCAGCTCTCGCACACAGATACTTTCTCAAGCGCTTAGTTCCCTCAGGACCTTTCGAATATTTTAGTGAGTCCTTTCTTACGCTGAAACCACGCTCGTAAGCATACTGGTTATAGAAATTGTAAGCCTCTCCTATTGACTTGAACGTCTTTCTCATGACCTTCCAATGCATGTCCAATGATTCTTGTTGATATTCATCAAATCCGATGTCAAAATTAAACAGATCATCACCAACATGCTCATCCTTCCCGCTTGTACCATCTACATCTCCCTGTAAATTAATGCATTAAACCATTTATATCAGTTAGTTATTATTTTAATATCTAATGTATGTAAGTTTCAAAACTTACTTTGCTGGAGCTGTCATCATGAGATGCATCAACGTGCGATTTGTCACTTTCATCGTCCACAATATTCCTCACAAAGTCCCCGTCCTCGTCCATCTGCGCACATTTCAAAAAAATACATGTAAGCGCTCATATGGTTATTATGTCATTTCTTCTCTGATTTTTTTAAAAACATACCCGGAGTGCACTTTCAGCAAATGAATCATCTATATCCATATCATCATCATCATCGCCATGCCGCTGCATGATGCAAAAAACATGTAATTGTCCGTGCGGTTTATCATATTTATTGTTTTTATCAACATTGATCACACTTACATTGCCACTATAAGATTCATCCAAACTCATGTAGTTCTCCTCAGCAGGTTCATCCATATTCAGTGACGAGGTTTCGCTGTCCTCGCCGTAATCATCGCCATCATAATTGCCCTCCTCCTCTAACTATACATGTTTAAAAAAATTCTAAGATCAATCAAACACCGTGTAACATCATCCCTAA
Organism: Triticum timopheevii; assembly: GCA_963921465.1. Lineage (NCBI taxonomy): Eukaryota > Viridiplantae > Streptophyta > Magnoliopsida > Poales > Poaceae > Triticum > Triticum timopheevii. Next base: position 185,531,026 of record OY997274.1, on the reverse strand, counting down.
AACATTTATTTCATCAAGCACAACCACGTCTCAAACCAACCTTTTGCACGGCGGCGAGGATTTCAGTCGGATCCATTTTCTCCGATGACGAATGTGATGACGGCGTGACGTTGCTGGCCGGCGGAGGCAGGTTGTCGACGGCGTGAGGACGATGGCCGGTCGTAGCAGGTGTAGTGCGCGGAGGGAGGCGGCGACGTAGATCACGGGTGGGCGGCCATCTGGGCAACGGGAATGGAACGCGGCGGCGGCGGCAACGGCGCAGGGGCACGCGCGGCGGCCTGTTTGGGCGGCAACCCGGGCGACGGCAACTTCGTGCAGATGGGGGCCGACGTGGAGACGGCGTGGATGCGTTTAGGGTTTAGGGTTTCGACGACGGGCATCGGCAGCTACCGTGTCTTTTTTTTCTCCAATAACTGTCGACGCCAACGTGGAGACGTGCGGGCGTACGGCGGCGACGTACGACGACGGGTGCGGGTATGCGGGCGGGCGTACGTACAACGACAGGTGCAGCATACGCGGGCGGGCGTACAACGTCGGGGTGGGTATTCCTATACCTAATGTGAAATGACCATACTACTCATTATACGTTTTGGGGGGGGGGGGGGGTGGTGTACCGAAGCACTCCCAAAAAAAAAATGCAATCCTACCGCCAGGGGCCTTAGAGGTAGGTTATTATACCTTATCGTCAGGGGCTTTGGAGGTAGGCTGCTATACCCTACCAGGGGCCTTGAAGGTAAGAAAGGGGACAAATCTCAAAAAAATTGCAAAACAGGGTCAGATCTCGAACAAGTTTAAAAAAAAGTCAAAACACAAAATTTAGCCGGAAGGGAGCCTACGAGGAGGAACAAGCTGGGTGGGTTCCACCCGATTTTTAACAGCGGATGGCTCCACATCCACTTGCCGTAAACGCCGCACTCCCCGTAGAATCTCGCTTATTTACCTCCACATCGATGCTCTCTTTTTCTTTTGTGGTGGTAGCGCCCGTCGATGGACGAGAAGAAAGACGTCAAGGCAGGCCTGATGGTGGCGCTCATATCTCCTCTTCTTCGCCACTTATTATAGCGACAGGCGACGGTCGACGCGACGGCCCGGTGCCGACAACGGCACGACGGGCACGCACATATGCGCCCCGCCACCCCTGTTCAGTCAACTGTTTACACGCAGCCCAGCCCGGGTGATATTAGCATCGCGTCGTGGTCGCCGTCCCGTTCGTTCCCATGCCATTACCGTTGAATCGGACTGGCGAGCGCCCGAGCCCCACACCATATCCGCGCCGGCAAAGCCGTTGTATGTACCCTCGGTCTCTCGCGGTCGCAGCTCATCAGAATGCAGATGGAGCAGAGGGCGCCGAATCCGATGGATGGACACGTTTATGTACAGGAGTCTATATATGCATCGTCGGTACACCGTGTGGATCGGTGCATGTGTGGTCTGTGAACATGCATCACGGCCGTCCTTTTTCCACTTGCCAGTGCGGACACGAAAGGAACACTTTCCAGAGTTGTGAATCTTTTCTGGGTCTCGACGGCGCTCCTGCAGGACCGGGAAAGGAAGAGGGGACCGTGTATATATGCTGCACTCGTTTGGGTGGCACTGCAATGGAGCGTTCATTTTTTTTTTTTTTGAAAGGGGCGTTCACATATTAGCCATCGAACGAGCCTTTGATAAAGCATGCAACCGATCGAATCTATACTAGCTAGGCATTCTTTCCATACCTGCATATGTGGTAGTTCCTCGGCCAGGAAGTACTTTCTCTAGTTCCAAACGTTGGTGGGTTTAGGGCATGTACAATGTTCCTTTTCCTTTTGCGGGGAGGGAGCATGTACAGTACTACCCTGAGTATGGGACGGAGGGACTAAGGTCCTGTTTGGATTCATGCCAAAGCACACCATGCCATAAAATTGGCTAGCCCATGTATTTTGGCTGTTGTTTGGATCGGCACTAAAAAATTGGCTCGCCCAGCTTGCCCGGCTCTTCTATGTGTTATTTGCGCCAACGTATGAGCGAGACGCGGGCGCCGGAATGCTTCGCCAAAAAATTGGCGCGGTGAATTCGGTTGTTGATTGGTGGGCCCTGCATGCATGCAGTAGGATTTGGCGAATATCATGGCTTCTAAACAATCAGCTGCGCTTTTTACTGAATAAAAAATGTGAGCCTTTGCGTGATTAGCATCAACTAAAAAAATTATGCATGCAACGCTGCACACAAATTAGCGACTTCCAGCTACAGAACTGCAGCATCTCTCTCTCTCTCTCTCTTGTAATTATAGTGGCAACTTTTTTCTTCACGCCCACTCTTACTATCAATTTGTGTTTTTTTTTAAATTTTAGTACTGTATAATAGACGCATTTAAATGCTTTCAGAACTAGTGTCTGAAATTTGGAGCCTATCATGGTCACAATCCAAACTACAATATGCCAATAATTTGGAAGTTGTAATGGTCGCAATCCAAACACCAATAGCTTGCCAAATTTTTGGTCATGCCCTTGCTTTGGTCATACCAAAATTTTGGTAGGGCTAACTGGGGCTCAAACCAAACAGACCCTAAGTGCTAAGAAATTTCAGCCCTGAGTATCAAAAGTTAGTAGAACGTATAAGTGCTAAGATTTCTTATATATATTTTTTAGAATCGATTATAGCAGAAAGCACCCCGGTTCTAACTAGCGTGTTCTACAAAGACTTGAATTCATATTCAAACGAAATAGCAAACGAGACAGTTAGGAAGGAACATGTAATGAGAAAGGAGTTACCAACACCGATGGTCTTGTGATCCGCTTTAAACATCAGAAACTCGTGGTGAACTCACCTTTCTGCAAGAAAAATGTGGAGAACTCGGCGTCCATGTTTTTCATAGGTAGAAGATTATATTTCGAGTCCGGGTCCCACTAACTACTTCTTTTTGGGAAAGACCAAACGTCATATATTAAGCAACACAAACCCTTACAAAAGTACCTTCAGATAAATTTAAAACACATCCAATTCATTAGGGTATTGAAGTCTTCCTCGTCTTGCATTCACCGATGCGTCGTGAGCAAAGCTCGTTGTCGCCTCTAGGCTCCGTCTCAACGGAACAAATCTGTTAAAATCCAGGACCATATATGAGCGGCAGTTTAAAATTCATCGAAGTAAACCAGAAGACGCCAGCAGACACGATCTAGGTAGCAAATCGGCGTCCGAAGAAGAAAATGCGGGGAGGGCCTCTAGAACGCCCCCACGTCCGTCCACACGGAGTTGGGGAACACAAATTTCACACACTTCCTGACCAAACGAAGGTTGGCCAAGCTTCATCGGTTGGAATTGGAGACGGAGGACCAAGACGCACAATCACATTGTCCACTCCGCATGACAGTGCGACAAAGACAAACCTACAAGGGAAAATGCTAGACCCGGAGAACAGATTTGAGGATACAACATCTTTCACACACCAAAAAATATCATCGGGACGAGTGGCGGAAAGATCTTATTCCACGTAGGTGACGCCATGTTCTGCCACTTACGAATGGAGACAAACAATAAATTTATTCCTAACCCTATGGTCACCATACTGAAGCCCTAGGGTCTCCGCCTCTCTCGTCGTCGGAGCGACGGCCAGAGGAAGAAGGGCCCAAGGTCTCGCCAGGGAGTAGGGTAGATCAGCCTCCATCGTCCCTTGTCGCCTAGGCCAGTTTGCATGAGCGAAACGAACCCACTAGTTACATACCTGTTCCACATGCTATATATGAAAACTATTTTCACATTCAAAAAATTTGTGATGTATTTTCCAAGACTGGCTTCATGGAAGATTGGTATAGTATGGAAACATTTTATTTTAGACTATGTCATAGTGTGAGAGTAGTGTAGTAAGAACGGACCATGAATTGCAGACCTTAGCTAGCTGGCCGTTAAGGTGCCCACGTCGAGCTACATGCATGGAATTCAGAACAGTCGGTGCACTCCTTTTGACTTCCTTTAAAGAGTAGGCCAAATGCCGTCCACGCACGCAGGCATAGATCAATGTTTGTATCACAGCACACACTTCACCGGTCAGCAGAACGCAGGGGTTTTCTCTAAGGTATTACCTTTTTTGGCGAAAATTCTTTAAGGTATTGCTGTGCCATCCGCCGGAGGAGATAAAGAAATTAATGCCATGCTTGGTACTTCTATAAACTAAACTAGTAGTACAATGTTTTTATATTTAGCGATAACGAATTAGTTTTTTCTACAGATCATGACGTATAATACTTTGTAAATAGGTTAATCTACGTACATTGTACCTGAGCCACTACATTTCTCTATCCTAGTTGCCAGCTCTGAACCATCCGAGCCAGCAATCAGCTGTTGCTGAAATGGAGAAAAAAAAAACACGTCTTTTCGTCGGAAAAATACATCGTGCGTACAGCCATGCACTGACTTTAACTTTGATGTCGTGCTTCGTCTCTACTCAACTTTGACAAAATAAGTCAAATGGTGTTTTTTTTTGCGGAAAAGTCAAATGATGTTGTAGACAAGATTAAATGTTTTTTTTCTTCTTCTGAAGACATGCTCTGGGATTTGGTACATGAACCTGTCGAAACCAGTATCTGTGAGAACCGGACCGGAAGAAGATTTTGATCCTGTGCTTTCTTTCTATTCAAGCCGACAAAATAAGTCAAATGGTGTTTTTGGTTTTTTGAATGAAGTCAAATGGTGTTGTAAACCAAATTAAATGGTTTTTCCCCTCCTGAAGACATGCTCTCTGATTTGGTACACGAACCAGTATATCTGTGAGAACCGGACCGGAGGAAGATTTTGATAGTACCCTAGTATGAACATTGCTTTGTCTTCTCTTCATTTCCCACTACAAGAAGGGCCATGAATCTTTAAAGGAGTGTACGCAGCAGCAGCACAGAATTACTGAACTTTCCTTCTCCCTCCTTTTCACAACTAATGGGGGCATCTATCTTAGGTTTGGCCTGAAAGGATAAAAAGTGGTGCAATTAGGGCTCGGCATGAACTGGCTTCAACTAGGGATCAACTTTTAGAGGAGTCATTCTCTTTTGCTTGTTTACTTGCAATGGATTGGGTCCTCCTGTCCTCCACATACACAAGGAGAAATGCTGGTGCTGTACTGCATTGTGTTGTGTGGACCAAATCGTTAGCAAATTAACCTGATTCGTTGTACATACTTGTTGGAATTTGCTAGTGGGCTTTTGGCCCAAAGCCCAACTAAATTTCTGAAATTCTCTTGGCCCATTCATGCACACATGTGAGTGGAGTGAGTGAGGCTAAAGTTTAGTCCCACCTCATAAGTTGAGAGAGAGTTGCACCTCTTTATAAGGTGAGCTCTCCTACCACTTGTATGAGCATGAGAAGAGGAGACCTACACGCGCGCTCCTCCTCCTCCTCCTCGCTCGCCTCGCCACGCCTCGCCTCGCCACGACGCGATTCTTTTGGATCGTGACGACTCGGACGTGGGGTTTACTCCCACGACCTACCCGGCCCGCACTATATAGTCAGGCAGACGTCTACCCTAGCCGCCGTTCCAGTCCATTGCGCCGCCGATCAAGTCTTCTCCATCCCTCCTTTCGGCGTGCACCGGGAGAAGGAACAGCAGGCCTCCGGAACCTCGCCTCTCGTGATCCTGTACGGGAGAGGGGCGATCAGGTTTTTGGGGAGCGCACTCGCGCGACTGCTGGCAGCGACGACTTCAGGAACGACGACTTCTTCCCCGACCTCGGCAACCTCATCCTCGACGACATGGGCGACAACGTCAACGCCGCCGGTGCTGCTCCCGCTGCACCGTATGTGATTCTATCTTTCCTGTTCGAGATCGTAGTAGAATTCATGTTTCTAGTATGTGCCCTAGATGTGGTCTGTTCATCTACTATGCTAGTTCGCATGATTAGTTCAATCTCTGCTACTGTAGTCATGATTTATCTTCTGTTAATTCGGATTAAATCTCGTAGTAATTTGCTCATATTTTCAACAATCCAAAAACCTGATTATAGGCAATTTACTCCGAGTGGTTTGCTGCGCATCTGAAGCCGCCTGCCTTTAAGGGGGCGCAATATAAGAGGTGGCGCACGAGAGCAGTCTACTGGTTTCAGACCATGGGCTGCTATGACACCACTAAGGGCAAGCCTGAGGGCGATCTTAATCCAGCACAGCTGGAAGCTTTTGAGAAGATCGATACTCTCTTTAAAGACGCTCTTCTGGGTGTTCTTGATGATTCCATTGTGGATTCGTATATGTCGTTTGACAACGGCAAGGATATGTGGGCAGCGCTCGAGGCCAAGTTTGGTGCCTCGGACGCCGGTAGCGAGTTGTATGTCATGGAGCAATTCTATGACTACAAGATGACTGATGAGCGCTCTGTTGTACAGCAGGCTCATGAGATACAATCGCTCGCAAAAGAACTTGAGCACTTCAAGTGTGTGTTGCCGGACAAATTTGTTGTCGGAGACATTATTGCCAAGCTTCCACCTTCGTGGAACAATTTTGCTACTTCCCTGAAACACAAGAGACAGGAGTTTTCCGTTGCGGATCTCATTCGTGTTGGGGAACGTAGTAATTTCAAAATTTTCCTACGCACACGCAAGATCATGGTGATGATATAGAAACGATAGGGGAGAGTGTTCGTCCACGTACCCTCGTAGACCGTAAGCGGAAGCGTTAGCACAACGCGGTTGATGTAGTCGTACGTCTTCACGATCCGACCGATCCAAGCACCGAACGTACGGGGCCTCCGAGTTCAGCACACGTTCTGCTCGATGACGATCTCCGGCCTCCGATCCAGCCGAGCTCCGGAGATGAGTTCCGTCAGCACGACGGCGTGGTGACGATGATGATGTTCTACCGGCGCAGGGCTTCGCCTAAACTCCGCGATGATATGACCGAGGAGGAATATGGTGGAAGGGAGCACCGCACACCGCTAAGGAACGATCCGTAGATCAACTTGTGTGTCTATGGGGTGCCCCCCGCCCCCGTATATAAAGGAGCCAGGGGGGAGGAGGCCGCCGGCCAAGGAGGGCGCGCCAAAGGGGGGAGTCCTACTCCCACCGGGAGTAGGACTCCCTCTTTCCAAGTAGGAGTAGGAGAAGGGGGAAAGAGGAGGAAGAGGGGAAGGAAAGGGGGGGCGCCGCCCCCCTTCCCTTGTCCTATTCGGACTAGGAAGGGGAGGGGCGCGCGGCCCCCTCCTGCCTCCTTCCCTCTTCTCCCTCGAGGCCCATGTAGGCCCAATAACCCCCCGGGGGGTTTCGGTAACCTCCCGGTACTCCGGTAAAATGCCGATTTCACCCGGAACTATTCCGATGTCCAAACATAGGCTTCCAATATATCAATCTTTATGTCTCGACCATTTCGAGACTCCTCTTCATGTCCGTGATCACATCCGGGACTCTGAACAAACTCCGGTACATCAAAACTTATAAACTCATAATAAAACTGTCATCGAAACGTTAAGCGTGCGGACCCTACGGGTTCGAGAACTATGTAGACATGACCTAGAACCATTCTCGGTCAATAACCAATAGCGGGACCTGGATGCCCATATTGGTTCCTACATATTCTACGAAGATCTTTATCGGTCAAACCGCATAACAACATACGTTGTTCCCTTTGTCATCGGTATGTTACTTGCCCGAGATTCGATCGTCGGTATCTAATACCTAGTTCAATCTCGTTACCGGCAAGTCTCTTTACTCGTTACGTAATACATCATTCCGTAACTAACTCATTAGCTACATTGCTTGCAAGGCTTATAGTGATGTGCATTACCGAGAGGGCCCAGAGATACCTCTCCGACAATCGGAGTGACAAAACCTAATCTCGAAATACGCCAACTCAACATGTACCTTCGGAGACACCTGTAGTACTCCTTTATAATTACCCAGTTACGTTGTGACGTTTGGTAGCACCCAAAGTGTTCCTCCGGTAAACGGGAGTTGCATAATTCTCATAGTTACAAGAACATGTATAAGTCATGAAGAAAGCAATAGCAGAATACTAAACGATCAAGTGCTAGGCTAACGGGATGGGTCATGTCAATCACATCATTCTTCTAATGATGTGATACCACTAATCAAATGACAACACATGTCTATGGTTAGGAAACATAACCATCTTTGATTAATGAGCTAGTCAAGTAGAGGCATACTAGTGACTATAGTTTTGTCTATGTATTCACACATGTATCATGTTTCCGGTTAATACAATTCTAGCATGAATAATAAACATTTATCATGATATGAGGAAATAAATAATAACTTTATTATAGCCTCTAGGGCATATTTCCTTCAGTCTCCCACTTGCACTAGAGTCAATAATCTGGATTACATAGTAATGATTCTAACATCCATGGAGTCTTCGTGCTGATCATGTTTTGCTCATGAGAGAGGCTTAGTCAACGGGTCTGTAACATTCAGATCCGTGTGTATCTTGCAAATCTCTATGTCTCCCACTTGGACTTGGTCCCGAATGGAATTGAAGCGTCTCTTGATGTGTTTGGTCCTCTTGTGAAATCTGGATTCCTTTGCCAAGGCAATTGCTCCAGTATTGTCACAGAAGATTTTCATTGGTCCCGATGCACTAGGTATGACACCTAGATCGGAAATGAACTCCTTCATCCAGACTCCTTCATTTGCTGCTTCAGAAGCAGCTATGTACTCCGCTTCACATGTAGATCCCGCCACGACGCTTTGTTTAGAACTGCACCAACTTACAGTTCCACCATTTAATATAAACACGTATCCGGTTTGCGATTTAGAATCGTCCGGATCAGTGTCAAAGCTTGCATCGACGTAACCATTTACGACTAGCTCTTTGTCACCTCCATATACGAGAAACATATCCTTAGTCCTTTTCAGGTATTTCAGGATGTTCTTGACCACTGTCCAGTGATCCACTCCTGGATTACTTTGGTACCTTCCTGCCAAGCTTATTGCTAAGCATACGTCAGGTCTGGTACACAGCATTGCATACATGATAGAGGCTATGGATGAAGCATAGGGAACATCTTTCATTTTCTCTCTATCTTCTGCTGTGGTCGGGCATTGAGTTTGACTCAACTTCACACCTTGTAGCACAGGCAAGAATCCTTTCTTTGCCTGATCCATTTTGAACTTTTTCAAAATTTTGTCAAGGTATGTGCTTTGTGAAAGTCCTATTAAGCGTCTTGATCTATCTCTATAGATCTTGATGCCCAATATGTAAGCATCTTCACCGAGGTCTTTCATTGAAAAACTTTTATTCAAGTATCCCTTTATGCTATCCAGAAATTCTATATCATTTCCAATTAATAATATGTCATCTACATATAAAACTAGAAATGCTACAGAGCTCCCACTCTCTTTCTTGTAAATACAGGCTTCTCCAAAAGTCTGTATAAAACCATATGCTTTGATCACACTATCAAAACGTTTATTCCAACTCCGAGATGCTTGCACCAGTCCATAAATGGATCGCTGGAGCTTGCATACTTTGTTAGCACCTCTTGGATCAACAAAACCTTCTGGCTGCATCATATACAACTCTTCTTCTAGAAATCCATTCAAGAATGCAGTTTTGACATCCATTTGCCAAATTTCATAATCATGAAATGCAGCAATAGCTAACATGATTCGGACAGACTTAAGCATCGCTACGGGTGAGAAAGTCTCATCGTAGTCAACCCCTTGAACTTGTCGAAAACCATTCGCAACAAGTCGAGCTTTATAGACAGTTACATTACCATCAGCGTCAGTCTTCTTCTTAAAGATCCATTTATTCTCAATGGCTTGCCGATCATCGGGCAAGTCAACCAAAGTCCATACTTTGTTTTCATACATGGATCCCATCTCAGATTTCATGGCCTCTAGCCATTTTGCGGGATCTGGGCTCATCATCGCTTCCTCATAGTTCGTAGGTTCATCATGGTCAAGTAACATGACTTCCAGAATAGGATTACCGTACCACTCTAGTGCGGATCTTACTCTAGTAGACCTACGAGGTTCAGTAGAAACTTGATCTGAAGTTTCATGATCAATATCATTAGCTTCCTCACTGATTGGTGTAGTTGTCACAGGAACCGGTTCTTGTGATGAACTACTTTCCAATAAGGGAGTAGATACAGTTATCTCATCAAGTTCTACTTTCCTCCCACTCACTTCTTTCAAGAGAAACTCCTTCTCTAGAAAGGATCCGAATTTAGCAACGAAAATTTTGCCCTCAGATCTGTGATAGAAGGTGTACCCAATAGTCTCCTTTGGGTATCCTATGAAGACACATTTCTCTGATTTGGGTTCGAGCTTATCTGGTTGAAGTTTCTTCACATAAGCATCGCAGCCCCAAACTTTAAGAAACGACAACTTTGGTTTCTTGCCAAACCACAGTTCATAAGGCGTCGTTTCAACGGATTTTGATGGTGCCCTATTTAACATGAATGCGACCGTCTCTAAAGCATAACCCCAAAACGATAGCGGTAAATCGGTAAGAGACATCATAGATCGCACCATATCAAGTAAAGTACGATTACGACGTTCGGACACACCATTTCTTTGTGGTGTTCCAGGTGGCGTGAGTTGCGAGACTATCCCGCATTGTTTCAAGTGCAGACCAAACTCGTAACTCAAATATTCTCATCCACGATCAAATCGTAGAAACTTTATTTTCTTGTTACGATGATTTTCCACTTCACTCTGAAATTCTTTGAACTTTTCAAATGTTTCAGACTTGTGTTTCATTAAGTAGATATACCCATATCTGCTCAAATCATCTGTGAAGGTGAGAAAATAATGATATCCGCCACGAGCCTCAACATTCATCGGACCACATACATCTGTATGTATGATTTCCAACAAATTTGTTGCTCTCTCCATAGTTCCGGAGAACGGCGTTTTAGTCATCTTGCCCATAAGGCACGGTTCGCAAGTACCAAGTGATTCATAATCAAGTGATTCCAAAAGCCCATCAGTATGGAGTTTCTTCATGCGCTTTACACCGATATGACCTAAACGGCAGTGCCACAAATAAGTTGCACTATCATCATCAACTCTGCATCTTTTGGTTTCAACACTATGAATATGTGTATCACTACTATCGAGATTCAATAAAACAGACCATTCTTCAAGGGTGCATGACCATAAAAGATATTACTCATATAAATAGAACAACCATTATTCTCTGATTTAAATGAATAACCGTCTCGCATCAAACAAGATCCAGATATAATGTTCATGCTCAACGCTGGCACCAAATAACAATTATTTAGGTCTAATACTAATCCCGATGGTAGATGTAGAGGTAGCGTGCCGACCGCGATCACATCGACTTTGGAACCATTTCCCACGCGCATCGTCACCTCGTCCTTAGCTAATCTTCACTTAATCCGTAGTCCCTGTTTCGAGTTGCAAATATTAGCAACAGAACCAGTATCAAATACCCAGGTGCTACTGCGAGCATTAGTAAGGTACACATCAATAACATGTATATCACATATACCTTTGTTCACTTTGCCATCCTTCTTATCCGCCAAATACTTGGGGCAGTTCCGCTTCTAGTGTCCAGTTTGCTTGCAGTAGAAGCACTCAGTTTCAGGCTTAGGTCCAGACTTGGGTTTCTTCTCTTGAGCAGCAACTTGCTTGCCGTTCTTTTTGAAGTTTCCCTTCTTCTTCCCTTTGCCCTTCTTCTTGAAACTGGTGGTTTTGTTAACCATCAACACTTGATGCTCCTTCTTGATTTCTACCTCCGCAGCTTTCAGCATTGCGAAGAGATCGGGAATAGTCTTGTTCATCCCTTTCATATTGTAGTTCATCACGAAGCTTTTGTAGTTTGGTGGCAGTGATTGGAGAATTCTGTCAATGACACTATCATTAGGAAGATTAACTCCCAGTTGAATCAAGTGATTATTATACCCAGACATTTTGAGTATGTGTTCACTGACAGAACTATTCTCCTCCATCTTGCAGCTATAGAACTTATTGGAGACTTCATATCTCTCAATCCGGGCATTTGCTTGAAATATTAACTTCAACTCCTGGAACATCTCATATGCTCCATGACGTTCAAAACGTCGTTGAAGACCCAGTTCTAAGCCGTAAAGCATGGCACACTGAACTATCGAGTAGTCATCAGCTTTGCTCTGCCAGACGTTCTTAGCATCGTCAGTTGCATCAGCAGCAGGCCTGGCACCCAGCGGTGCTTCCAGGACGTAACTTTTGTGTGCAGCAATGAGGATAATCCTCAGGTTACGGACCCAGTCCGTGTAATTGCTACCATCATCTTTCAACTTTGCTTTCTCAAGGAACGCATTAAAATTCAACGGAACAACAGCACGAGCCATCTATCTACAAACAAACATAGACAAGCAAAATACTATCAGGTACTAAGTTCATGATAAATTGAAGTTCAATTAATCATATTACTTAAGAACTCCCACTTAGACAGACATCTCTCTAGTCATCTAAGTGATCACGTGATCAAAATCAACTAAACCATGTCCGATCATCACGTGAGATGGAGTAGTTTCAATGGTGAACATCACTATGTTGATCATATCTACTATATGATTCACGCTCGACCTTTCGGTCTCCGTGTTCCGAGGCCATATTTGTATATGCTAGGCTCGTCAAGTATAACCTGAGTATTCCGCGTGTGCAACTGTTTTGCACCCGTTGTATTTGAACGTAGAGCCTATCACACCCGATCATCACGTGGTGTCTCAGCACGAAGAACTTTCGCAACGGTGCATACTCAGGGAGAACACTTCTTGATAATTAGTGAGAGATCATCTTAAAATGCTACCGTCAATCAAAGCAAGATAAGATGCATAAAGGATAAACATCACATGCAATCAATATAAGTGATATGATATGGCCATCATCATCTTGTGCTTGTGATCTCCATCTTCGAAGCACCGTCATGATCACCATTGTCACCGGCGCGACACCTTGATCTCCATCGTAGCATCGTTGTCGTTTACGCCATCTATTGCTTCTACGACTATCGCTACCGCTTAGTGATAAAGTAAAGCAATTACAGGGCGTTTGCATTTCATACAATAAAGCGACAACCATATGGCTCCTGCCAGTTGCCGATAACTTCGGTTACAAAACATGATCATCTCATACAATAAAATATAGCATCATGTCTTGACCATATCACATCACAACATGCCCTGCAAAAACAAGTTAGACGTCCTCTACTTTGTTGTTGCAAATTTTACGTGGCTGCTACGAGCTTAGCAAGAACCGTTCTTACCTACGCATCAAAAATCACAACGATAGTTCGTCAAGTTGGTGCTGTTTTAACCTTCGCAAGGACCGGGCGTAGCCACACTCGATTCAGCTAAAGTGAGAGCGACAGACACCCGCCAGCCACCTTTAAGCACGAGTGCTCGTAACGGTGAAACCAGTCTCGCGTAAGCGTACGCGTAATGTCGGTCCGGGCCGCTTCATCTCACAATACCGCCGAACCAAAGTATGACATGCTGGTAAGCAGTATGACTTGTATCGCCCACAACTCACTTGTGTTCTACTCGTGCAAATAACATCAACGCATAAAACCTAGGCTCGGATGCCACTGTTGGAGAACGTAGTAATTTCAAAATTTTCCTACGCACACGCAAGATCATGGTGATGATATAGCAACGAGAGGGGAGAGTGTTCGTCCATGTACCCTCGTAGACCGTAAGCGGAAGCGTTAGCACAACGTGGTTGATGTAGTCGTACGTCTTCACGATCCGACCGATCCAAGCACCGAACGTACGGGGCCTCCGAGTTCAGCACACGTTCTGCTCGATGACGATCTCCGGCCTCCGATCCAGCCGGGCTCCAGAGATGAGTTCCGTCAGCACGACGGCGTGGTGACGATGATGATGTTCTACCGGCGCAGGGCTTCACCTAAACTCCGCGATGATATGACCGAGGTGGAATATGGTGGAAGGGGGCACCGCACACGGATAAGGAACGATCCATAGATCAACTTGTGTGTCTATGGGGTGCCCCCCGCCCCCGTATATAAAGGAGCCAGGGGGAGGAGGCCGCCGGCCAAGGAGGGCGCGCCAAAGGGGGGAGTCCTACTCCCACCGGGAGTAGGACTCCCTCTTTCCAAGTAGGAGTAGGAGAAGGGGGGAAAGAGGAGGAAGAGGGGAAGGAAAGGGGGGGCGCCGCCCCCCTTCCCTTGTCCTATTCGGACTAGGAAGCGGAGGGGCGCGCGGCCCCCTCCTGCCTCCTTCCCTCTTCTCCCTCGAGGCCCATGTAGGCCCAATAACCCCTCGGGGGGTTTCGGTAACCTCCCGGTACTCCGGTAAAATGCCGATTTCACCCGGAACTATTCCGATGTCCAAACATAGGCTTCCAATATATCAATCTTTATGTCTCGACCATTTCGAGACTCCTCGTCATGTCCGTGATCACATCCGGGACTCCGAACAAACTTCGGTACATCAAAACTTATAAACTCATAATAAAACTGTCATCGAAACGTTAAGCGTGCGGACCCTACGGGTTTGAGAACTATGTAGACATGACCTAGAACCATTCTTGGTCAATAACCAATAGCGGGACCTGGATGCCCATATTGGTTCCTACATATTCTATGAAGATCTTTATCGGTCAAACCGCATAACAACATACGTTGTTCCCTTTGTCATCGGTATGTTACTTGCCCGAGATTCGATCGTCGGTATCTAATACCTAGTTCAATCTCGTTACCGGCAAGTCTCTTTACTCGTTACGTAATACATCATTCCGTAACTAACTCATTAGCTACATTGCTTGCAAGGCTTATAGTGATGTGCATTACCGAGAGGGCCCAGAGATACCTCTCCGACAAGCGGAGTGACAAAACCTAATCTCGAAATACGCCAACTCAACATGTACCTTCGGAGACACCTGTAGTACTCCTTTATAATCACCCAATTACGTTGTGACGTTTGGTAGTACCCAAAGTGTTCCTCCGGTAAATGGGAGTTGCATAATTCTCATAGTTGCAGGAACATGTATAAGTCATGAAGAAAGCAATAACAGAATACTAAACGATCAAGTGCTAGGCTAAAGGGATGGGTCATGTCAATCACATCATTCTTCTAATGATGTGATCCCACTAATCAAATGACAACACATGTCTATGGTTAGGAAACATAACCATCTTTGATTAATGAGCTAGTCAAGTAGAGGCATACTAGTGACCATAGTTTTGTCTATGTATTCACACATGTATCATGTTTCCGGTTAATACAATTCTAGCATGAATAATAAACATTTATCATGATATGAGGAAATAAATAATAACTTTATTATTGCCTCTAGGGCATATTTCCTTCAATTGGTACTCTTGATGTTGAAGAGAAGGCGAGAGCAAAGGACACACGTGCTCGAGTTGCCGAGGGAGCTTCTAGTGCCCACATGGTACAGAAGAAGAACTTCCAGCCCAATAAGTTCAAAAACAACAAGAACAAAACTCAGGGGAAAGGCAAGTTTGATACAAAGAACAAGCCATCACATTCTACCAACTTCAAGAAGAATTATCATAAGAAGGGGAAGGGACTTTGCCATGTTTGCTGTGATCCTAATCACTGGGCTCTGAAGTGTCCTAACCGCTTTGAGAAGCGTGAACATGAGAAGGGCGGCAAGTCCGGTAATGTTGTCATCGGTGATACTGATATGAAGGAATCAGGGTACGGTATCTTTCCTACCATCCTTTCAGTATTTCAATCCCCTAATTGGTTAATTGACACCGCTGCCAATGTACATGTTTGTGATGACGCCTCCATGTTTTCTTCTTACCAGGCCACAGGGACTTCTCCCGTGCTGATGGGGAACGGGTCACATGCCATCGTTCGAGGTGTTGGTACGGTCGATCTGAAGTTTACTTCGGGGAAGACCGTGCGTCTGAAGAACGTTCATCATGTGCCGTCCACCAATAAAAATCTCGTTAGCGGTTCCCGTTTATGTCGAGATGGTTTTAAGTTGGTTTTTGAGTCCAATAAAGTTGTAATTTCCAAATGTGGGCAATTTGTTGGAAAAGGCTATGAGTGCGGAGGCTTGTTCCGCCTATCTTTGTCAGATATTTGCACTAAAGTTATTAATAATGTTTGCCACAATAATGAGTCGGATATTTGGCATTCACGACTTTGTCATATTAACTTCGGTTGCATGACGCGGCTAGCCAATATGAATTTAATTCCGAAAATATCTATTGTCAAAGGCTCTAAGTGCCAAGTATGTGTGCAAGCTAAACAACCTCGCAAGTCCCATAAGACTGCAGAGGCAAGAGACTTGGCGCCACTAGAGCTTATACATTCTGATCTTTGTGAGATGAATGGCGTGTTGACAAAAGGTGGAAAGAGATATTTCATGACGTTGATTGATGACTCCACTAGATATTGTTATGTGTATCTTCTGAAATCAAAAGATGAGGCTTTAACTTTCTTCAAAAACTATAAAGCTGAGGCAGAGAACCAACTTGATCGAAAAATTAAATGGCTTAGGTCCGATCGTGGTGGAGAGTATTTTTCCAATGAATTTGATCTATTTTGTGTGGAACATGGTATAATCCATGAGAGGACGCCTCCCTACTCACCTCAGTGTAATGGGGTGGCCGAAAGAAAGAACCGAACTCTAACTGATTTGGTTAACGCCATGTTAGACACATCGGGTGTTTCCAAGGAATGGTGGGGGGAGGCGTTAATGACCGCGTGTCATGTCCTAAACCGAGTTCCCACAAAGCATAAGACCATGACTCCATTTGAGGAATGGGAAAGGAAAAGGTTGAAACCCTCTTACCTACGTTCTTGGGGTTGTTTGGCGGAAGTCAATATACCAATTCCCAAGAAGCGCAAGCTCGGACCAAAAATCGTGGATTGTGTTCTTCTGGGCTATGCTTTTCATAGCATTGGCTATAGATTTTTGATAATAAAATCTGAGGTATCCGACATGCATGTTGGTACGATTATGAAGTCTAATGATGCAACTTTCTTTGAGGACATATTTCCTATGAAGGATATGTCAAGTTCATCAAATCAGGAGATACCTATTCCATCTAGTGAGGAACTCACTGTAATTCCTGAACCCACCATTGCGATGGAACACATTGAGAATCATGTTGAGGGTGACAATGAAAATCCTGTAAGGAGTAAGAGACAGAGGACTGCAAAGTCCTTTGGTGATGATTTCATTGTGTACCTTGTGGATGACACACCCAGGACTATTTCAGAAGCCTATGCATCTCCTGATGTTGACTACTGGAAGGAAGCTGTTCGTAGCGAGATGGATTCCATCTTAGCTGACGGGACCTAGGAGATCACTGACAGTCCTTATGGGTGCAAACCTGTAGGATGTAAGTGGGTGTTCAAGAAGAAGCTTAGACCTAATGGTACGATTGAAAAGTATAAGGCACGGCTTGTGGCTAAGGGTTATACCCAGAAAGAAGGTGAAGTCTTCTTTGATACTTACTCACCTGTGGCTAGACTGACCACAATTCAGGTGCTACTATCACTGGCTGCCTCACATGGTCTTCTCGTTCATCAAATGGACGTTAAGATGGCTTTCCTCAATGGAGAGTTGAAGGAGGAAATTTACATGGATCAGCTAGATGGTTTTGTAGTACCTGGTCAAGAAGGAAAGGTGTGCAAGTTATTAAAGTCTTTATATGGCCTTAAGCAAGCTCCTAAGGAGTGGCATGAGAAGTTCGAAAGAACATTAACTGCTGCCGGCTTTGTAGTAAATGATGGTGACAAGTGTGTGTACTATCGCCATGGTGGGGGCGAAGGAGTTATTATTTGTCTGTATGTCGACGACATATCGATCTTTGGAACCAAACTTGATTTAATCAAGGAGGTTAAGGATTTCTTATCTCGCTGTTTTGAGATGAAGGATCTAGGAGTAGCTGATGTTATCTTAAACATCAAGTTGTTCAAAGATGAGAATGGTGGGATCGCATTGCTTCAGTCTCACTATGTGGAAAAGGTTTTGAGTCGTTTTGGGTATACCGACTGCACGCCTTCTCCAACTCCATATGATGCTAGTGTGTTGCTTCGAAAGAATCAACAGATTGCTTCAGATCAACTGAGGTATTCTCATATTATTGGCTCCCTTATGTATTTGGCGAGTGCCACGAGGCCTGACATCTCTTTTGCTGTGAGCAAGCTGAGTCGGTTTGTGTCAAAACCGGGAGATGATCATTGGCGTGCGCTTGAGAGAGTTATGCGCTACTTGAAGGGCACTGCGAGCTATGGGATTCACTACACCGGGTATCCAAGGGTACTGGAGGGTTATAGTGACTCGAACTGGATATCTGATCCTGATGAGATTAAGGCCACAAGTGGTTATGTTTTTACACTTGGTGGTGGCGCTGTTTCCTGGAAGTATTGCAAGCAGACCATCTTAACGAGCTCAACTACGGAAGAAGAACTCACAACATTAGACACTGCCACTGTTGAAGCAGAGTGGCTTCGTGAGCTATTGATGGACTTACCTATGGTTGAAAACCAATACCCCCTATCCTGATGAACTGTGATAATCAAACTGTGATTGTCAAGATAAATAGTTCTAAGGACAATATGAAGTCCTAAAGGCATGTGAAGAGGAGATTAAAATCTGTCAGCAAACTGAGGAACTCCGGAGTTATTACGTTGGATTATATCCAAACGTCGAAAAACTTGGCAGATCCCTTCACAAAGGGTCTATCACGTAATGTGATAGATAATGCATCAATGGAGATGGGTTTGAGACCCACCGCATGAGTTGTCCATAATGGTAACCCACTCTATGTGATCCGAGATCCCGTGAAGTAGAAGTGGGAGACAAGCTGTTGGTCAGCTAAGAGGAGAGTATCCTTATTTTAAATGTCCCACTCCGTGAAGATGCAATACTCTCCTGATCTGCATGGCAGGTTGATATCTATCTTAATGTGTTCCAAGTGGCTTATTTGAGTAAGCAGAGATGTTATCCTGCAGAGCATCTCCTGAGGAACACACCTATATGAATTTGACTGTTAACGTTGCAGTCTGTGACAAGTGGGCGCTCTCTAATAAATTCATGAAAGGCCCTGGAGTACGACGTATACGCTCCACCCGCGGGGAAGCCTTGCGGCAGCCCAGTACCGGTCAAGAATTTGCGTGAAACTAGTCTCGCAGAAAACTTGTAGTTCAAGGCATAATCCACTATTCAAGTTGTGATCTAGTGTAGCATAAATCTCTAAGTGGAAGTTCAACTTCACAGTCTCCACTAAGCACCGCTATATAAACAATGTTTTGGAACAAAATGGTGAAATGTGCCAATGAGACTTTGTGGGGGATTGTTGGAATTTGCTAGTGGGCTTTTGGCCCAAAGCCCAACTAAATTTCTGAAATTCTCTTGGCCCATTCATGCACACATGTGAGTGGAGTGAGTGAGGCTAAAGTTTAGTCCCACCTCATAAGTTGAGAGAGAGTTGCACCTTTTTATAAGGTGAGCTCTCCTACCACTTGTATGAGCATGAGAAGAGGAGACCTACACACGCACTCCTCCTCCTCGCTCGCCTCGCCACGCCACGCCTCGCCTCGTCACGACGCGCTGCGGGTTGCGGGATTGAGCCGAGCCGAGGACAGAGCTATGCACGTTGTCTATATTTTTGCTGCTCGGGAAAAATTAATGAGTCATTAATTAATAATTAATGGACGCGTTAATTACTGAACCGTTTCCGATTCTTTTGGATCGTAATGACTCGGACGTGGGGTTTACTCCCACGACCTATCCGGCCTGCACTATATAGTCAGGCAGACGTCTACCCTAGCCGTCGCCGCTTCGTATGGTTTCTCACCACCGTTCCAGTCCATTGCGCCGCCGATCAAGTCTTCTCCATCCCTCCTTTCGGCGTGCACCGGGAGAAAGGATAGCAGGCCTCCAGAACCCCGCCTCTCGTGATCCTGTACGGGAGAGGGGCAATCAGGTTTTTGGGGAGCGCACTCGCGCGACTGCTGGCAGCGACGACTTCGCGAACGACGACTTCTTTCCTGACCTTGGCAACCTCATCCTCGACGACATGGGCGACAACGTCAACACCGGCGGTGCTACTCCCGCCGCACCGTATGTGATTCTATCTTTCCTGTTCGAGATCGTAGTAGAATTCATGTTTCTAGTATGCGCCCTAGATGTGATATGTTCATCTACTATGCTAGTTCGCATGATTAGTTCAATCTCTACTACTGTAGTCATGATTTATCTTCTTTTAATTCGGATATCTCGTAGTAATTTGCTCATGTTTTCAACAATCCAAAAACCTAATTATAGGCAATTTACTCCGAGTGGTTTTGCTGAGCATCTGAAGCCGCCTGACTTTAAGGGGGCGCAATATAAGAGGTGGAGCATGAGAGCAGTCTATTGGTTTCAAACCATGGGCTGCTATGACGGCACTAAGGGCAAGCCTGAGGGCGATCTTAATCCAGCACAGCTGGAAGCTTTTGAGAAGATTGATACTCTCTTTAAAGGCGCTCTTCTGGGTGTTCTTGATGATTCCATTGTGGATTCGTATATGTCGTTTGACAACGGCAAGGACATGTGGGCAGCGCTCGAGGCCAAGTTTGGTGCCTCGGACGCCGGTAGCGAGTTGTATGTCATGGAGCAATTCTATGACTACAAGATGACTGATGAGCGCTCTGTTGTACAGCAGGCTCATGAGATATAGTCGCTCGCAAAAGAACTTGAGCACCTCAATTGTGTGTTGCCGGACAAATTTGTTGCCGGAGGCATTATGCCAAGCTTCCACCTTTGTGGAACAATTTTGCTACTTCCCTGAAACACAAGAGACAGGAGTTTTCCGTTGCGGATCCCATTGTACTCTTGATGTTGAAGAGAAGGCGAGAGCAAAGGACACACGTGCTCGAGTTGCCGAGGGAGCTTCTAGTGCCCACATGGTACATAAGAAGAACTTCCAGCCCAATAAGTTCAAAAACAACAAGAACAAAACTTAGGGGAAAGGCAAGTTTGATACAAAGAACAAGCCATCACATTCTACCAACTTCAAGAAGAATTCTCATAAGAAGGGGAAGGGACTTTGCCATGTTTGCGGTGATCCTAATCACTGGGCTCCGAAGTGTCGTAACCGCTTTGAGGAGCGCGAACATGAGAAGGGCGGCAAGTCCGCTAATGTTGTCATCGGTGATACTGATATGAAGGAATCAGGGTACGGTATCATTCCTACCATCCTTTCAGTATTTCAATCCCCTGATTGGTTAATTGACACTGGTACCAATGTACATGTTTGTGCTGAGGCCTCCATGTTTTCTTCTTACCAGGCCACAGGGACTTCTCCCGTGCTGATGGGGAACGGGTCACATGCCATCGTTCGAGGTGTTGGTACGGTCGATCTGAAGTTTACTTCGGGGAAGACCGTGCGTCTGAAGAATGTTCATCATGTGTCGTCCATCAATAAAAATCTCGTTAGCGGTTCCCGTTTATGTCGAGATGGTTTTAAGTTGGTTTTTGAGTCCAATAAAGTTGTAATTTCCAAGTGTGGACAATTTGTTGGAAAAGTCTATGAGTGCGGAGGCTTGTTCCGCCTATCTTTGTCATATATTTGCACTAAAGTTATTAATAATGTTTGCCACAATAATGAGTCGGATATTTGGCATTCACGACTTTGTCATATTAACTTCGGTTGCATGACGCGGCTAGCCAATATGAATTTCATTCTGAAAATCTCTACTGTCAAAGGATCTAAGTGCCAAGTATGTGTGCAAGCTAAACAACATCGCAAGTCCCATAAGACTGCAGAGGCAAGAGACTTGGCGCCACTAGAGCTTATACATTCTGATCTTTGTGAGATGAATGGCGTGTTGACAAAAGGTGGAAAGAGATATTTCATGACGTTGATTGATGACTCCACTAGATATTGTTATGTGTATCTTCTGAAATCAAAAGATGAGGCTTTAACTTCCTTCAAAAACTATAAAGCTGAGGCAGAGAACCAACTTGATCGAAAAATTAAACGGCTTAGGTCCGATCGTGGTGGAGAGTATTTTTCCAATGAATTTGATCTGTTTTGTGCGGAACATGGTATAATCCATGAGAGGAGGCCACCCTACTCACCTCAGTCTAATGGGGTGGCCGAAAGAAAGAACCGAACTCTAACTGATTTGGTTAACGCCATGTTAGACACATCGGGTCTTTCCAAGGAATGGTGGGGGGAGGCGCTAATGACCGCGTGTCATGTCCTAAACTGAGTTCCCACAAAGCATAAGACCATGACTCCATTTGAGGAATGGGAAAGGAAAAGGTTGAAACTCTCTTACCTACGTTCTTGGGGTTGTTTGGCGAAAGTCAATGTACCAATTCCCAAGAAGCGCAAGCTTGGACCAAAAACCGTGGATTGTGTTCTTATGGGCTATGCTTTTCATAGCATTGGCTATACATTTTTGATAATAAAATCTGAGGTATCCGACATGCATGTTGGTACGATTATGGAGTCTAATGATGCAACTTTCTTTGAGGACATATTTCCTATGAAGGATATGTCAAGTTCATCAAATCAGGAGATACCTATTCCATCTAGTGAGGAACTCACTGTAATTCCTGAACCCACCATTGCGATGGAACACGTTGAGAATCCTGTTGAGGGTGACAATGAAAATCCTGTAAGGAGTAAGAGACAGAGGACTGCAAAGTCCTTTGGTGATGATTTCATTGTGTACCTTGTGGATGACACACCCAGGACTATTTCAGAAGCCTATGCATCTCCTGATGTTGACTACTGGAAGGAAGCTGTTCGTAGCGAGATGGATTCCATCTTAGCTGACGGGACCTAGGAGATCACTGACCGTCCTTATGGGTGCAAACCTGTAGGATGTAAGTGGGTGTTCAAGAAGAAGCTTAGACCTAATGGTACGATTGAAAAGTATAAGGCACGGCTTGTGGCTAAGGGTTATACCCAGAAAGAAGGTGAAGTCTTCTTTGATACTTACTCACATGTGGCTAGACTGACCACAATTCAGGTGCTACTATCACTGGCTGCCTCACATGGTCTTCTCGTTCATCAAATGGATGTTAAGATGGCTTTCCTCAATGGAGAGTTGAAGGAGGAAATTTACATGGATCAGCCAGATGGTTTTGTAGTACCTGGTCAAGAAGGAAAGGTGTGCAAGTTATTAAAGTCTTTATATGGCCTTAAGCACGCTCCTAAGGAGTGGCATGAGAAGTTTGAAAGAACATTAACTGCTGTCGGCTTTGTAGTAAATGATGGTGGCAAGTGTGTGTACTATCGCCATGGTGGGGGCGAAGGAGTTATTCTTTGTCTGTATGTCGACGACATATTGATCTTTGGAACCAAACTTGATTTAATCAAGGAGGTTAAGGATTTCTTATCTCGCTGTTTTGAGATGAAGGATCTAGGAGTAGCTGATGTTATTTAAACATCAAGCTGTTGAGAGATGAGAATGGTGGGATCACACTGCTTGAGTCTCACTATGTGGAAAAGGTTTTGAGTCGTTTTGGGTATAGCGACTGCACGCCTTCTCCAACTCCATATGATGCTAGTGTGTTGCTTCGAAAGAATCGACGGATTGCTAGAGATCAACTGAGGTATTCTCAGATTATTGGCTCGCTTATGTATTTGGCGAGTGCCACGAGGCCTGACATCTCTTTTGCTGTGAGCAAGCTGAGTCGGTTTGTGTCAAAACCGGGAGATGATCATTGGCGTGCGCTTGAGAGAGTTATGCGCTACTTGAAGGGCACTGCGAGCTATGGGATTCACTACACCAGGTATCCAAGGGTACTGGAGGGTTATAGTGACTCGAACTGGATATCTGATGCTGATGGGATTAAGGCCACAAGTGGTTATGTTTTTACACTTGGTGGTGGCACTGTTTCCTGGAAGTCTTGCAAGCAGACCATCTTAACTAGGTCAACTATGGAAGCAGAACTCACAG
The DNA here is from genome assembly GCA_963921465.1 of Triticum timopheevii. Taxonomy (NCBI): domain Eukaryota; kingdom Viridiplantae; phylum Streptophyta; class Magnoliopsida; order Poales; family Poaceae; genus Triticum; species Triticum timopheevii. The sequence continues at coordinate 185,507,190 of OY997274.1, read as the reverse complement.
CATTAGACACTGCCACTGTTGAAGCAGAGTGGCTTCGTGAGCTATTGATGGACTTACCTATGGTTGAAAAACCAATACCCCCTATCCTGATGAACTATGATAATCAAACTATGATCGTCAAGATAAACAGTTCTAAGGACAATATGAAGTCCTCAAGGCATGTGAAGAGGAGATTAAAATCTGTCAGGAAACTGAGGAACTCCGAAGTTATTACATTGGATTATATCCAAACGTCGAAAAACTTGGCAGATCCCTTCACAAAGGGTCTATCACGTAATGTGATAGATAATGCATCGATGGAGATGGGTTTGAGACCCACCGCATGAGTTGTCCATAGTGGTAACCCACTCTATGTGATCGGAGATCCCGTGAAGTAGAAGTGGGAGACAAGCTGTTGGTCAGCTGAGAGGAGAGTATCCTTATTTTAATTATCCCACTCCGTGAAGATGCAATACTCTCTTGATCTGCATGGCAGGTTGATATCTATCTTAATGTGTTCCAAGTGGCTTATTTGAGTAAGCAGAGATGTTGTCCTGCAGAGCATCTCCCGAGGAACACACCTATATGAATTTGACTGTTAACGTCGCAGTCTGTGAGAAGTGGGTGCTCTCTAATAAATTCATGAAAGGCCCTGGAGTACGACGTATACGCTCCACCCGCGGGGAAGCCTTGCGGCAGCCTAGTACCGGTCAAGAATTTGTGTGAAACTAGTCTCGCAGAAAACTTGTAGTTCAAGGCATAGTCCACTATACAAGTTGTGATCTAGTGTAGCATAAATCCCTAAGTGGAAGTTCTGTTGGGGAACATAGTAATTTCAAAAAAATTCCTACGCAGACGCAAGATCATGGTGATGATATAGCAACGAGAGGGGAGAGTGTTCGTCCACGTACCCTCGTAGACCGTAAGCGGAAGCGTTAGCACAACGCGACCGATCCAAGCACCGAACGTACGGAGCCTCCGAGTTCAGCACACGTTCAGCTCGATGACGATATCCGGCCTCCGATCCAGCAAAGCTCCGGAGATGAGTTCCGTCAGCACGACGGCATGGTGACGATGATGATGTTCTACCGGCGCAGAGCTTCGCCTAAACTCCGCGACGATATGACCGAGGTGGAATATGGTGGACGGGGGCACCGCACACGGCTATGGAACGATCCATAGATCAACTTGTGTGTCTATGGGGTGCCCCCCGCCCCTGTATGTAAAGGAGCCAGGGGGAGGAGGCCGCTGGCCAAGGAGGGCGCGCCAAAGGGGGGTTCCAAGTAGGAGTAGGAGAAGGGGGGAAAGAGGAGGAAGAGGGGAAGGAAAGGGGGGCGCCGCCCCCTTCCCTTGTCCTATTCGGACTAGGAAGGGGAGGGGCGCGCGGCCCCCTCCTTCCTCCTTCCCTCTTCTCCCTCGAGGCCCATGTAGGTCCAATAACCCCCCGGGGGGTTTCGGTAACTTCCCGGTACTCCGGTAAAATGCCAATTTCACCCGGAACTATTCCGATGTCCAAACATAGGCTTCCAATATATCAATCTTTATGTATCGACCATTTCGATACTCCTCGTCATGTCCGTGATCACATCCGGGACTCCGAACAAACTTCGGTACATCAAAACTTATAAACTCATAATAAAACTGTCATCGAAACGTTAAGCGTGCGGACCCTACGGGTTCGAGAACTATGTAGACATGACCTAGAACCATTCTGGGTCAATAACCAATAGCGGGACCTGGATGCCCATATTGGTTCCTACATATTCTACGAAGATCTTTATCGGTCAAACCGCATAACAACATACGTTGTTCCCTTTGTCATCGGTATGTTACTTGCCCGAGATTCGATCGTCGGTATCTAATACCTAGTTCAATCTCGTTACCGGCTAGTCTCTTTACTCGTTACGTAATGCATCATTCTGTAACTAACTCATTAGCTACATTGCTTGCAAGGCTTATAGTGATGTGCATTACCGAGAGGGCCCAGAGATACCTCTCCGATAATCGGAGTGACAAAACCTAATCTCGAAATACGCCAACTCAACATGTACCTTCGGAGACACCTGTAGTACTCCTTTATAATCACCCAGTTACGTTGTGACGTTTGGTAGTACCCAAAGTGTTCCTCCGGTAAACGGGAGTTGCATAATTCTCATAGTTACAGGAACATGTATAAGTCATGAAGAAAGCAATAGCAGAATACTAAACGATCAAGTGCTAGGCTAATGGGATGGGTCATGTCAATCACATCATTCTTCTAATGATGTGATCCCACTAATCAAATGACAACACATGTCTATGGTTAGGAAACATAACCATCTTTGATTAATGAGCTAGTCAAGTAGAGGCATACTAGTGACTATAGTTTTGTCTATGTATTCACACATGTATCATGTTTCCGGTTAATACAATTCTAGCATGAATAATAAACAGTTATCATGATATGAGGAAATAAATAATAACTTTATTATTGCCTCTAGGGCATATTTCCCACTTGCACTAGAGTCAATAATCTAGTTCACATCGCCATGTGATTTAACACCAATATTCATATCTGTATATGATTAACACCCATAGTTCACATCGTCATGTGACCAACACCCAAAGGGTTTACTAGAGTCAATAATCTAGTTCACATCGCTTATGTGATTAACATCCAAAGAGTACTAAGGTGTGATCATGTTTTGCTCGTGAGAGAAGCTTAGTCAACGGGTCTGTCACATTCAGAGCCGTATGTATTTTGCAAATATTCTATGTCTACAATGCTCTGTACGGAGCTACTCTAGCTAATTGCTCCAACTTTCAGTATGTATCCAGATTGAGACTTAGAGTCATCTGGATCGGTGTGAAAGCTTGCACCGATGTAACTCTTTACGACGGGCTCTTTTATCACCTCCATAATCGAGAAATATTTCCTTAGTCCTCACTAAGGATATTCTTGACCGTTGTCCAGTGATCTACTATTAGATCAAAATTGTATTCCTTTGCCAAACTCAGAGCAAGGTATACAATATGTCTGGTTCACATCATAGCATACTTTATAGAACCTATGACTGAGGCATAGGGAATGACTTTTTATTCTCTTTCTATTTTCTTCCATGGTCGGGCATTGAGTTTGACTCAACTTCACACCTTGTAGCACAGGCAAGAATCCTTTCTTTGCCTGATCCATTTTGAACTTTTTCAAAATTTTGTCAAGGTATGTGCTTTGTGAAAGTCCTATTAAGCGTCTTGATCTATCTCTATAGATCTTGATGCCCAATATGTAAGCATCTTCACCGAGGTCTTTCATTGAAAAACTTTTATTCAAGTATCCCTTTATGCTATCCAGAAATTCTATATCATTTCCAATTACTAATATGTCATTTACATATAAAACTAGAAATGCTACAGAGCTCCCACTCTCTTTCTTGTAAATACAGGCTTCTCCAAAAGTCTGTATAAAACCATATGCTTTGATCACACTATCAAAACGTTTATTCCAACTCCGAGATGCTTGCACCAGTCCATAAATGGATCGCTGGAGCTTGCATACTTTGTTAGCACCTCTTGGATCAACAAAACCTTCTGGCTGCATCATATACAACTCTTCTTCTAGAAATCCATTCAAGAATGCAGTTTTGACATCCATTTGCCAAATTTCATAATCATGAAATGCAGCAATAGCTAACATGATTCGGACAGACTTAAGCATCGCTACGGGTGAGAAAGTCTCATCGTAGTCAACCCCTTGAACTTGTCGAAAACCTTTCGCAACAAGTTGAGCTTTATAGACAGTTACATTACCATCAGCGACAGTCTTCTTCTTAAAGATCCATTTATTCTCAATGGCTTGCCGATCATCGGGCAAGTCAACCAAAGTCCATACTTTGTTTTCATACATGGATCCCATCTCAGATTTCATGGCCTCTAGCCATTTTGCGGAATCTGGGCTCATCATCGCTTCCTCATAGTTCGTAGGTTCATCATGGTCAAGTAACATGACTTCCAGAATAGGATTACCGTACCACTCTGGTGCGGATCTTACTCTAGTAGACCTACGAGGTTCAGTAGAAACTTGATCTGAAGTTTCATGATCAATATCATTAGCTTCCTCACTCATTGGTGTAGTTGTCACAGGAACCTGTTCTTGTGATGAACTACTTTCCAATAAGGGAGTAGATACAGTTATCTCATCAAGTTCTACTTTCCTCCCACTCACTTCTTCCGAGAGAAACTCCTTCTCTAGAAAGGATCCGAATTTAGCAACGAAATTTTTTCCCTCAGATCTGTGATAGAAGGTGTACCCAATAGTCTCCTTTGAGTATCCTATGAAGACACATTTCTCCGATTTGGGTTCGAGCTTATCTGGTTGAAGTTTCTTCACATAAGCATCGCAGCCCCAAACTTTAAGAAATGACAACTTTGGTTTCTTGCCAAACCACAGTTCATAAGGCGTCGTTTCAACGGATTTTGATGGTGCCCTATTTAACATGAATGCGGCCGTCTCTAAAGCATAACCCCAAAACGATAGCGGTAAATCAGTAAGAGACATCATAGATCGCACCATATCAAGTAAAGTACGATTACGACGTTCGGACACACCATTTCGTTGTGGTGTTCCAGGTGGCGTGAGTTGCGATACTATCCCGCATTGTTTCAAGTGCAGACCAAACTCGTAACTCAAATATTCTACTCCACGATCAGATCGTAGAAACTTTATTTTCTTGTTACGATGATTTTCTACTTCACTCTGAAATTCTTTGAACTTTTCAAATGTTTCAGACTTGTGTTTCATTAAGTAGATATACTCATATCTGCTCAAATCATCTGTGAAGGTCGCCACGAGCCTTAATACTCATTGGTCTGCATACATCAGTATGTATTATTTCCAACAAGTTTGTTGCTCGTTCCATTGTTCTGAAGAACGGAGTTTTAGTCATCTCGCCCAAAGGCACGGTTCGCAAGTATCAAATGATTCATAACCAAGTGATTCCGAAAATCCATCTTTATGGAGTTTCTTCATGCGCTTTACACCGATATGACCCAAACAGCAGTGCCACAAATAAGTTGTACTATCATTATTAACTTTGCATCTTTTGGCATCAATATTATGAATATGTGTATCACTATGATCGAGATCCAATAAACTATGTTCATTGGGTGTATGACCATCGAAGGTCTTATTCATGTAAACAGAATAACAATTTATTCTCTAACTTTAAATGAATAACCGTATCGCAATAAACATGATCAAATCATATTCATGCTCAACGCAAACGCCAAATAACATTTATTTAGGTTTAACACTAATCCCGAAAGTATAGGGAGTGTGCGATGATGATCATATCAATCTTGGAACTACTTCCAACACTCATCGTCACTTCACCCTCAACTAGTCTCTGTTTATTCTGTAACTCCTGTTTCGAGTTACTAATATTAGCAACCAAACAAGTATCAAATACTCAGGGGCTACTATAAACACTAGTACGGCACGCATCAAACACCTGTATATCAAATATACCCTTGTTCACTTTGCCATCCTTCTTATCCACCAAATATTTAGGGCATTTCCGCTTCCAGTGACCATTTCCTTTGCAGTGTAAGCACTCAGTTTCAAGCTTTGGTCCAGCTTTGGTCTTCTTCATGGGAGTGACAACTTGTTTGCCATTCTACTTGAAGTTTCCCTTTCTTTCCCTTTGCCCTTTTCTTGAAACTAGTGGTCTTGTCAATCATCAACACTTGATGCTCTTTCTTGATTTCTACCTTCGTTGATTTCAACATCACGAAGAGCTTGGGAATCGTTTTCGTCATCCCTTGCATTATAGTTCATCACGAAGTTTCACTAACTTCATGATGGTGACTAGAGAACTCTGCCAATCACTATCTTATCTGGAAGATTAACTCCCACTTGATTCAAGCGATTGAAGTACCCAGACAATCTGAGCACATGCTCACTAGTTGAGCGATTCTCCTCCATCTTTTAGCTAAAGAACTTGTTGGAGACTTCATATCTCTCAACTCGGGTATTTGCTTGAAATATTAACTTCAATTCCTGGAACATCTCATATGGTCCATGACGTTCAAAACATCTTTGAAGTCCTGATTCTAAGCCGTTAAGCATGGTGCACTAAACTATCATGTAGTCATCATATTGAGCTAGCCAAACATTCATAACGTCTGCATCTGCTCCTGTAATAGGTCTGTCACCTAGCGGTGCATTAAGGACATAATTCTTCTGTGCAGCAATCAGGATAAACCTCAGATCACGGATCCAATCCGCATCATTGCTACTAACGTCTTTCAACACAATTTTCTCTAGGAACATATCAAAATAAACATATGAAAGCAACAACGCAAGCTATTGATCTACAACATAATTTGCAAAATACTACCAGGACTAAGTTCATGATAAATTTAAGTTCAATTAATCATATTACTTAAGAACTCCCACTTAGACAGACATCTCTCTAGTCATCTAAGTGATCACGTGATCCAAATCAACTAAACCATGTCCGATCATCACGTGAGATGGAGTAGTTTTCAATGGTGAACATCACTATGTTGATCATATCTGCTATATGATTCACGCTCGACCTTTCGGTCTCCGTGTTCCGAGGCCATATCTATATATGCTAGGCTCGTCAAGTTTAACCTGAGTATTCCGCGTGTGCAACTGTTTTGCACCCGTTGTATTTGAACGTAGAGCCTATCACACCCGATCATCACGTGGTGTCTCAGCACGAAGAACTTTCGCAACGGAGCATACTCAGGGAGAACACTTCTTGATAATTAGCGAGAGATTATCTTAAAATGCTACCGTCAAACAAAACAGAATAAGATGTATAACAGATAAACATCATATGCAATCAAAATATGTGACATGATATGGCCATGATCATCTTGCGCCTTTGATCTCCATCTCCAAAGTACTGTTATGATCTCTATCGTCACCGGCACGACACCATGATCTTCATCATCTTGATCTATATCAATGTGTCATCACATGGTCGTCTCGCCAACTATTGCTCTTCCAACTATTGCTATCGCATAGCGATAAAGTAAAGCAATTATTTGGCACTTGCATCTTATTCAACAAAGAGACAACTATAGGGCTTCTGCCAGTTGCCGATAACTTCAACAAAACATGATCATCTCATACAACAACTTATATCTCATCACGTCTTGACCATATCACATCACAACATGCCCTGCAAAAACAAGTTAGACGTCCTATACTTTGTTGTTGCAAGTTTTACGTGGCTGCTACGGGCTGAGCAAGAACCGTTCTTACCTACGCATCAAAACCACAACGATAGTTCGTCAAGTTGGTGCTGTTTTAACCTTCGCAAGGACCGGGCGTAGCCACACTCGGTTCAACTAAAGTTGGAGAAACTGACACCCGCTAGTCACCTGTGTGCAAAGCACAGCGGTAAAACCAGTCTCGCGTAAGCGTAAGCATAATGTCGGTCCGGGCCGCTTCATCCAACAATACCGCTGAACCAAAGTATGACATGCTAGTAAGCAGTATGACTTGTATCGCCCACAACTCACTTGTGTTCTACTCGTGCATATAACATCAACGCATAAAACCTAGGCTCTGATACCACTGTTGGGGAACGTAGTAATTTCAAAAAAATTCCTACGCACATGCAAGATCATGGTGATGATATAGCAACGAGAGGGGAGAGTGTTCGTCCACGTACCCTCGTAGACCGTAAGCGGAAGCGTTAGCACAACGCAGTTGATGTAGTCGTACGTCTTCACGATCCGACCGATCCAAGCACCGAACGTACGGAGCCTCCGAGTTCAGCACACGTTCAGCTCGATGACGATCTCCGGCCTCCGATCCAGCAAAGCTCCGGAGATGAGTTCCGTCAGCACGACGGCGTGGTGACGATGATGATGTTCTACCGGCACAGGGCTTCGCCTAAACTCCGCGACGATATGACCGAGGTGGAATATGGTGGAGGGGGGCACCGCACAAGGCTAAGGAACGATCCGTAGATCAACTTGTGTGTCTATGGGGTGCCCCCTACCCCCGTATATAAAGGAGCCAGAGGGGAGGAGGCCGCCGGCCAAGGACGGCGCGCCAAAGGGGGGAGTCCTACTCCCACCGGGGGTAGGACTCCCTCTTTCCAAGTAGGAGTAGGAGAAGGGGGGAAAGAGGAGGAAGAGGGGAAGGAAAGGGGGGGCGCCGCCCCCCTTCCCTTGTCCTATTCGGACTAGGAAGGGGAGGGGCGTGCGGCCCCCTCCTGCCTCCTTCCCTCTTCTCCCTCGAGGCCCATGTAGACCCAATAACCCCCCGGGGGGTTTCGGTAACCTCCCGGTACTTCGGTAAAATGCCGATTTCACCCGGAACTATTCCGATGTCCAAACATAGGCTTCCAATATATCAATCTTTATGTCTCGACCATTTCGAGACTCCACATCATGTCCGTGATCACATCCGGGACTTCGAACAAACTTCGATACATCAAAACTTATAAACTCATAATAAAACTGTCATCGAAACATTAAGTGTGCGGACCCTACGGGTTCGAGAACTATGTAGACATGACCTAGAACCATTCTCGGTCAATAACCAATAGCGAGACCTGGATGCCCATATTGGTTCCTACATATTCTACAAAGATCTTTATCGGTCAAACCGCATAACAACATACGTTGTTCCCTTTGTCATCGATATGTTACTTGCCTGAGATTCGATCGTCGGTATCTAATACCTAGTTCAATCTCGTTACCGGCAAGTCTCTTTACTCCTTACGTAATACATCATTCCGTAACTAACTCATTAGCTACATTGCTTGCAAGGCTTATAGTGATGTGCATTACCGAGAGGGCCCAGAGATACCTCTCCGACAATCGGAGTGACAAAACCTAATCTCGAAATACGCCAACTTAACATGTACCTTCGGAGACACCTGTAGTACTCCTTTATAATCACCCAGTTACGTTGTGACGTTTGGTAGTACCCAAAGTGTTCCTCCGGTAAACGGGAGTTGCATAATTCTCATAGTTACAGGAACATGTATAAGTCATGAAGAAAGCAATAGCAGAATACTAAACGATCAAGTGCTAGGCTAACGGGATGGGTCATGTCAATCACATCATTCTTCTAATAATGTGATCCCACTAATCAAATTACAACACATGTCTATGGTTAGGAAACATAACCATCTTTGGTTAATGAGCTAGTCAAGTAGAGGCATACTAGTGACTATAGTTTTGTCTATGTATTCACACATGTATCATGTTTCCGGTTAATACAATTCTAGCATGAATAATAAACATTTATCATGATATGAGGAAATAAATAATAACTTTATTATTGCCTCTAGGGCATATTTCCTTCAAGTTCAACTTCACAGTCTCCACTAAGCACCGGTATATAAACAATGTTTTGGAACCAAATGGTGAAATGTGCCAATGAGACTTTGTGGGGGATTGTTGGAATTTTCTAGTGGGCTTTTGGCCGAAAGCCCAACTAAATTTCTGAATTCTCTTGGCCCATTCATGCACACATGTGAGTGGAGTGAGTGAGGCTAAAGTTTAGTCCCACCTCATAAGTTGAGAGAGAGTTGCACCTCTTTATAAGGTGAGCTCTCCTACCACTTGTATGAGCATGAGAAGAGGAGACCTACACGCGCGCTCCTCCTCCTCGCTCGCCTCGCCTCGTCACGACGCGCCGCGGGTTGCTGGATTGAGCCGAGCCGAGGACAGAACTATGCACGTTGTCTATATTTTTGCTGCTCGGGAAAAATTAATGAGTCATTAATTAATAATTAACGGACGCGTTAATTACTGAACCATTTCCGATTCTTTTGGATCGTGACGACTCGGACGTGGGGTTTACTCCCACGACCTACCCGGCCCGCACTATATAGTCAGGCAGACGTCTACCCTAGCCGCCGCCGCTTCGTATGGTTTCTCACCACTGTTCCAGTCCATTGCGTTGCCGATCAAGTCTTCTCCATCCCTCCTTTCGGCGTGCACCGGGAGAAGGGACAGCAGGCCTCCGAAACCCCACCTCTCGTGATCCTGTACGGGAGAGGGGCGATCAGGTTTTTGGGGAGCGCACTCGCGCGACTGCTGGCAGCGACGACTTCGCGAACGACGACTTCTTCCGCGACCTCGGCAACCTCATCCTCGACGACATGGGCGACAACGTCAATGCCGGCGATGCTGCTCCCACTGCACCGTATGTGATTCTATCTTTCCTGTTCGAGATCGTAGTAGAATTCATGTTTCTAGTATGTGCCCTAGATGTGATCTGTTCATCTACCATGCTAGTTCGCATGATTAGTTCAATCTCTGCTACTGTAGTCATGATTTATCTTCTGTTAACTCGGATTAAATCTCGTAGTAATTTGCTCACATTTTCAACAATCCAAAAACCTGATTATAGGCAATTTACTCCGAGTGGTTTTGCTGCGCATCTGAAGCCGCCTGCCTTTAAGGGGGCGCAATATAAGAGGTGGCGCACGAGAGTAGTCTACTGGTTTCAGACCATGGGCTGCTATGACGCCACTAAGGGCAAGCCTGAGGGCGATCTTAATCCAGCACAGCTGGAAGCTTTTGAGAAGATCGATACTCCCTTTAAAGGCGCTCTTCTGGGTATTCTTGATGATTCCATTGTGGATTCGTATATGTCGTTTGACAACGGCAAGGACATGTGGGTAGCGCTCGAGGCCAAGTTTGATGCCTCGGACGCCGGTAGCGAGTTGTATGTCATGGAGCAATTCTATGACTACAAGATGACTGATGAGCGCTCTGTTATACAGCAGGCTCATGAGATACAGTCGCTCGCAAAAGAACTTGAGCACTTCAAGTGTGTGTTGCCGGACAAATTTGTTCCCGGAGGCATTATTGCCAAGCTTCCACCTTCGTGGAACAATTTTGCTACTTCCCTGAAACACAAGAGACAGGAGTTTTCCGTTGCGGATCTCATTGGTACTCTTGATATTGAAGAGAAGGCAAGAGCAAAGGACACACGTGCTCGAGTTGCCGAGGGAGCTTCTAGTGCCCACATGGTACATAAGAAGAACTTCCAGAACAATAAGTTCAAAAACAACAAGAACAAAACTCAAGGGAAAGGCAAGTTTGATACAAAGAACAAGCCATCACATTCTACCAACTTCAAAAAGAATTCTCATAAGAAGGGGAAGGGACTTTGCCATGTTTGTGGTGATCCTAATCACTGGGCTCCGAAGTGTCCTAACCGCTTTGAGGAGCGCGAACATGGGAAGGGCGGCAAGTCCGCTAATGTTGTCATCGGTGATACTGATATGAAGGAATCAGGGTACGGTATCTTTCCTACCATCCTTTCAGTATTTCAATCCCCTGATTGGTTAATTGACACCGGTGCCAATGTACATGTTTGTGCTGACGCCTCCATGTTTTCTTCTTACCAGGCCACAGGGACTTCTCCCGTGCTGATGGGGAACGGGTCACATGCCATCGTTCGAGGTGTTGGTACGGTCGATCTGAAGTTTACTTCGGGGAAGACCGTGTGTCTGAAGAACATTCGTCATGTGTCGTCCATCAGTAAAAATCTCGTTAGCGGTTCCCGTTTATGTCGAGATGGTTTTAAGTTGGTTTTTGAGTCCAATAAAGTTGTAATTTCCAAGTGTGGACAATTTGTTGGAAAATTCTATGAGTGCGGAGGCTTGTTCCGCCTATCTTTGTCATATATTTGCACTAAAGTTATTAATAATGTTTGCCACAGTAATGAGTCGGATATTTGGCATTCACGACTTTGTCATATTAACTTCGGTTGCATGACGCGCCTAGCCAATATGAATTTAATTCTGAAAATCTCTACTGTCAAAGGATCTAAGTGCCAAGTATGTGTGCAAGCTAAACAACCTCGCAAGTCCCATAAGACTGTAGAGGCAAGAGACTTGGCGCCACTAGAGCTTATACATTCTGATCTTTGTGAGATGAATGGCGTGTTGACAAAAGGTGGAAAGAGATATTTCATGACGTTGATTGATGACTCCACTAGATATTGTTATGTGTATCTTCTGAAATCAAAAGATGATGGGGAACGGGTCACATGCCATCGTTCGAGGTGTTGGTACGGTCGATCTGAAGTTTACTTCGGGGAAGACCGTGTGTCTGAAAAACGTTCGTCATGTGTCGTCCATCAGTAAAAATCTCGTTAGCGGTTCCCGTTTATGTCGAGATGGTTTTAAGTTGGTTTTTGAGTCCAATAAAGTTGTAATTTCCAAGTGTGGACAATTTGTTGGAAAATTCTATGAGTGCGGAGGCTTGTTCCGCCTATCTTTGTCATATATTTGCACTAAAGTTATTAATAATGTTTGCCACAGTAATGAGTCGGATATTTGGCATTCACGACTTTGTCATATTAACTTCGGTTGCATGACGCGGCTAGCCAATATGAATTTAATTCTGAAAATCTCTACTGTCAAAGGATCTAAGTGCCAAGTATGTGTGCAAGCTAAACAACCTCGCAAGTCCCATAAGACTGTAGAGGCAAGAGACTTGGCGCCACTAGAGCTTATACATTCTGATCTTTGTGAGATGAATGGCGTGTTGACAAAAGGTGGAAAGAGATATTTCATGACGTTGATTGATGACTCCACTAGATATTGTTATGTGTATCTTCTGAAATCAAAAGATGAGGCTTTAACTTTCTTCAAAAACTATAAAGCTGAGGCAGAGAACCAACTTGATCGAAAAATTAAACGTCTTAGGTCCGATCGTGGTGGAGAGTATTTTTCCAATGAATTTGATCTGTTTTGTGCAGAACATGGTATAATCCATGAGAGGACGCCTCCCTACTCACCTCGGTCTAATGGCGTGGCCAAAAGAAAGAACCGAACTCTAACTGATTTGGTTAACGCCATGTTAGACACATCGGGTCTTTCCAAGGAATGGTGGGGGGAGGTGCTAATGACCGCGTCTCATGTCCTAAACCGAGTTCCCACAAAGCATAAGACCATGAGTCCATTTGAGGAATGGGAAAGGAAAAGGTTGAAACTCTCTTACCTACGTTCTTGGGGTTGTTTGGCAAAAGTCAATATACCAATTCCCAAGAAGCGCAAGCTTGGACCAAAAACCATGGATTGTGTTCTTCTGGGCTATGCTTTTCATAGCATTGGCTATAGATTTTTGATAATAAAATCTGAGGTATCTGACATGCATGTTGGTACGATTATGGAGTCTAATGATGCAACTTTCTTTGAGGACATATTTCCTATGAAGGATATGTCAAGTTCATCAAATCAGGAGATACCTATTCCATCTAGTGAGGAACTCACTGTAATTCCTGAACCCACCATTGCGATGGAACACGTTGAGAATCCTGTTGAGGGTGACAATGAAAATCCTGTAAGGAGTAAGAGACAGAGGACTGCAAAGTCCTTTGGTGATGATTTCATTGTCTACCTTGTGGATGACACACCCAGGACTATTTCAGAAGCCTATGCATCTCCTGATGTTGACTACTGGAAGGAAGCTGTTCGTAGCGAGATGGATTCCATCTTAGCTAACGGGACCTGGGAGATCACTGACCGTCCTTATGGGTGCAAACCTGTAGGATGTAAGTGGGTGTTCAAGAAGAAGCCTAGACCTGATGGTACGATTGAAAAGTACAAGGCACGGCTTGTGGCTAAGGGTTATACCCAGAAAGAAGGTGAAGACTTCTTTGATACTTACTCACCCGTGGCTAGACTGACCACAATTTGGGTGCTACTATCACTGGCTGCCTCACATGGTCTTCTCGTTCATCAAATGGACGTTAAGACGGCTTTCCTCAATGGAGAGTTGAAGGAGGAAATTTACATGGATCAGCCAGATGGTTTTGTAGTACCTGGTCAAGAAGGAAAGGTGTGCAAGTTATTAAAGTCTTTATATGGCCTTAAGCAAGCTCCTAAGGAGTGGCATGAGAAGTTCGAAAGAACATTAACTGTTGCCGGCTTTGTAGTAAATGATGGTGACAAGTGTGTGTACTATCGCCATGGTGGGGGCGAAGGAGTTATTCTTTGTCTGTATGTCGACGACATATTGATCTTTGGAACCAAACTTGATTTAATCAAGGAGGTTAAGGATTTCTTATCTCGCTGTTTTGAGATGAAGGATCTAGGAGTAGCTGATGTTATCTTAAACATCAAGCTGTTGACAGATGAGAATGGTGGGATCACACTGCTTCAGTCTCACTATGTGGAAAAGGTTTTGAGTCATTTTGGGTATACCGACTGCACGCCTTCTCCAACTCCATATGATGCTAGTGTGTTGCTTCAAAAGAATCGACGGATTGCTAGAGATCAACTGAGGTATTCTCAGATTATTGGCTCGCTTATGTATTTGGCGAGTGCCACGAGGCCTGACATCTCTTTTGATGTGAGCAAGATGAGTCGGTTTGTGTCAAAACCGGGAGATGATCATTGGCGTGTGCTTGAGAGAGTTATGCGCTACTTGAAGGGCACTGCGAGCTATGGGATTCACTACACCGGGTATCCAAGGGTATTGGAGGGTTATAGTGACTCGAACTGGATATCTGATGCTCATGAGATTAAGGCCACAAGTGATTATGTTTTTACACTTGGTGGTGGCGTTGTTTCCTGGAAGTCTTGCAAGCAGACCATCTTAACGAGGTCAACTATGGAAGCAGAACTCACAGCATTAGACACTACCACTGTTGAAGCAGAGTGGCTTCGTGAGCTATTGATGGACTTACCTATGGTTGAAAAACCAATACCCCCTATCCTGATGAACTGTGATAACCAAACTATGATCGTCAAGATAAACAGTTCTAAGGACAATATGAAGTCCTCAAGGCATGCGAAGAGGAGATTAAAATCTGTCAGGAAACTGAGGAACTCCGAAGTTATTACGTTGGATTATATCCAAACATCGAAAAACTTGGCAGATCCCTTCACAAAGGGTCTATCACGTAACGTGATAGATAATGCATCGATGGAGATGGGTTTGAGACCCACCACATGAGTTGTCCATAGTGGTAACCCACTCTATGTGATCGGAGATCCCGTGAAGTAGAAGTGGGAGACAAGCTATTGGTCAGCTGAGAGGAGAGTATCCTTATTTTAATCATCCCACTCCGTGAAGATGCAATACTCTCCTGATCTGCATGGCAGGTTGATATCTATCTTAATGTGTTCCAAGTGGCTTATTTGAGTAAGCAGAGATGTTGTCCTGCAGAGCATCTCCTGAGGAACACACCTATATGAATTTGACTGTTAACGTCGTAGTCTGTGAGAAGTGGGTGCTCTCTAATAAATTCATGAAAGGCCCTGGAGTACGACGTATACGCTCCACCCGCGGGGAAGCCTTGCGGCAGCCCAGTACCGGTCAAGAATTTGTGTGAAACTAGTCTCGCAGAAAACTTGTAGTTCAAGGCATAGTCCACTATTCAAGTTGTGATCTAGTGTAGCATAAATCTCTAAGTGGAAGTTCAACTTCACAATCTCCACTAAGCACCGGTATATAAATAATGTTTTGGAACCAAATGGTGAAATGTGCCAATGAGACTTTGTGGGGGATAGTTGGAATTTGCTAGTGGGCTTTTGGCCGAGAGCCCAACTAAATTTCTGAAATTCTCTTGGCCCATTCATGCACACATGTGAGTGGAGTTAGTGAGGCTAAAGTTTAGTCCCACCTCATAAGTTGAGAGAGAGTTGCACCTCTTTATAAGGTGAGCTCTCCTACCACTTGTATGAGCATGAGAAGAGGCGACCTACACGCGCGCTCCTCCTCCTCGCTCGCCTCGCCACGCCACGCCTCGCCTCGCCTCGTCACGACGCGCCGCGGGTTGCGGGATTGAGCCGAGCCAAGGACAGAGCTATGCACGTTGTCTATATTTTTGCTGCTCGGGAAAAATTAATGAGTCATTAATTAATAATTAACGGGTCGTTAATTACTGAACCGTTTCCGATTCTTTTGGATCGTGACGACTCGGACGTGGGGTTTACTCCCACGACCTACCCGGCCCGCACTATATAGTCAGGCAGACGTCTACCCTAGCCGCCGCCGCTTCGTACGGTTTCTCACCACCGTTCCAATCCATTACGCCGCGGATCAAGTCTTCACCATCCCTCCTTTCGGCGTGAACCGGGAGAAGGGACAGCAGGCCTCCGGAACCCCGCCTCTCGTGATCCTGTACGGGAGAGGGGCGATCAGGTTTTTGGGGAGCGCACTCGCGCGACTGCTGGCAGCGACGACTTCTCGAACGATGACTTCTTCCCCGACCTCGGCAACCTCATCCTCGACGACATGGGCGACAATGTCAACGCCGGCGGTGCTGCTCCCGCTGCACCCTATGTGATTCTATCTTTCCTGTTCGAGATCGTAGTAGAATTCATGTTTCTAGTATGTGCCCTAGATGTGATCTGTTCATCTACTATGCTAGTTCGCATGATTAGTTCAATCCCTGCTACTGTAGTCATGATTTATCTTCTGTTAATTCGGATTAAATCTCGTAGTAATTTGCTCACATTTTCGACAATCCAAAAACCTGATTATAGGCAATTTCCTCTGAGTGGTTTTGCTGCGCATCTGAAGCCGCCTACCTGTAAGGGGGTGCAATATAAGAGGTGGCGCACGAGAGCAGTCTACTGGTTTCAGACCATGGGCTGCTATGACGCCACTAAGGGCAAGCCTGAGGGCGATCTTAATCCAGCACAGCTGGAAGCTTTTGAGAAGATCGATACTCTCTTTAAAGGAGCTCTTATGGGTGTTCTTGATGATTCTATTGTGGATTCGTATATGTCGTTTGACAACGGCAAGGACATGTGGGTAGCGCTTGAGGCCAAGTTTGATGCCTCGGACGCCGGTAGCGAGTTGTATGTCATGGAGCAATTCTATGACTACAAGATGACTGATGAGCGCTTTGTTGTACAGCAGGCTCATGAGATACAGTCGCTTGCAAAAGAACTTGAGAAGTTCAAGTGTGTGTTGCCGGACAAATTTGTTGCCGGAGGCATTATTGCCATGCTTCCACCTTCGTGGAACAATTTTGCTACTTCCCTGAAACACAAGAGACAGGAGTTTTCCGTTGCGGATCTCATTGGTACTCTTGATGTTGAAGAGAAGGCAAGAGCAAAGGACACACGTGCTCGAGTTGCCGAGGGAGCTTCTAGTGCCCACATGGTACAAAAGAAGAACTTCTAGCCCAATAAGTTCAAAAACAACAAGAACAAAACTCAGGGGAAAGGCAAGTTTGATACAAAGAACAAGCCATCACATTCTACCAACTTCAAGAAGAATTATCATAAGAAGGGGAAGGGACTTTGCCATGTTTGTGGTGATCCTAATCACTGGGCTCCGAATTTTCCTAACCGTTTTGAGGAGCGCGAACATGATAAGGGCGGCAAGTCCGCTAATGTTGTCATCGGTGATACTGATATGAAGGAATCAGGGTACGGTATCTTTCCTACCATCCTTTCAGTATTTCAATCCCCTGATTGGTTAATTGACACCGGTGCCAATGTACATATTTGTGCTGACGCCTCCATGTTTTCTTCTTACCAGGCCACAGGGACTTCTCCCGTGCTGATGGGGAACGGGTCACATGCCATCGTTCAAGGTGTTGGTATGGTCGATCTGAAGTTTACTTCGGGGAAGACCGTGTGTCTAAAGAACGTTCATCATGTGCCGTCACTCAATAAAAATCTCGTTAGCGGTTCCCGTTTATGTCGAGATGGTTTTAAGTTGGTTTTTGAGTCCAATAAAGTTGTAATTTCCAAGTGTGGACAATTTGTTGGAAAAGGCTATGAGTGTGTAGGCTTGTTCCGCCTATCTTTGTCAGATATTTGCACTAAAGTTATTAATAATGTTTGCCACAATAATGAGTCGGATATTTGGCATTCACGACTTTGTCATATTAACTTCGGTTGCATGACGCGGCTAGCCAATATGATTTTAATTCCGAAAATCTCTACTGTCAAAGGCTCTAAGTGCCAAGTATGTGTGCAAGCTAAACAACCTCGCAAGTCCCATAAGACTGCAGAGGCAAGAGACTTGGCGCCACTAGAGCTTATACATTCTGATCTTTGTGAGATGAATGGCGTGTTGACAAAAGGTGGAAAAAGATATTTCATGATGTTGATTGATGACTCCACTAGATATTGTTATATGTATCTTCTGAAATCAAAATATGAGGCATTAACTTTCTTCAAAAACTATAAAGCTGAGGCAGAGAACCAACTTGATCGAAAAATTAAACGGCTTAGGTCCAATCGTGGTGGAGAGTACTTTTCCAATGAATTTGATCTGTTTTGTGCGGAACATGGTATAATCCATGAGAGGACGCCTCCCTACTCACCTCAGTCTAATGGGGTGGCCGAAAGAAAGAACCGAAATCTAACTGATTTGGTTAACGCCATGTTAGACACATCGGGTCTTTCCAAGGAATGGTGGAGGGAGGCGCTAATGACCGTGTGTCATGTCCTAAACCGAGTTCCCACAAAGCATAAGACCATGACTCCATTTGAGGAATGGGAAAGGAAAAGGTTGAAACTCTCTTACCTACGTT
This sequence comes from Triticum timopheevii, assembly GCA_963921465.1. NCBI lineage: Eukaryota > Viridiplantae > Streptophyta > Magnoliopsida > Poales > Poaceae > Triticum > Triticum timopheevii. The sequence goes on along the minus strand of OY997274.1, from coordinate 185,488,715 downwards.
CTTGGGGTTGTTTGGCGAAAGTCAATATACCAATTCCCAAGAAGCGCAAGCTTGGACCAAAAACCGTGGATTGTGTTCTTCTGGGCTATGCTTTTCATAGCATTGGCTATAGATTTTTGATAATAAAATCTGAGGTATCCGACATGCATGTTGGTATGATTATGGAGTCTAATGATGCAACTTTCTTTGAGGACATATTTCCTATGAAGGATATGTCAAGTTCATCAAATCAGGAGATACCTATTCCATCTAGTGAGGAACTCACTGTAATTCCTGAACCCACCATTGCGATGGGACACGTTGAGAATCTTGTTGAGGGTGACAATGAAAATCCTGTAAGGAGTAAGAGACAGAGGACTACAAAGTCCTTTGGTGATGATTTCATTGTGTACCTTGTGGATGACACACCCAGGACTATTTCAGAAGCCTATGCATCTGCTGATGTTGACTACTGGAAGGAAGCTGTTCGTAGCGAGATGGATTCCAGCTTAGCTAACGGGACCTAGGAGATCACTGACCGTCCTTATGGGTGCAAACCTGTAGGATGTAAGTGGGTGTTCAAGAAGAAGCTTAGACCTGATGGTACGATTGAAAAGTACAAGGCACGGCTTGTGGCTAAGGGTTATACCCAGAAAGAAGGTGAAGACTTCTTTGATGCTTACTCACCCGTGGCTAGACTGACCACAATTCGGGTGCTATTATCACTGGCTGCCTGACATGGTCTTCTCGTTCATCAAATGGACGTTAAGACGGCTTTCCTCAATGGAGAGTTGAAGGAGGAAATTTACATGGATCAGCCAGATGGTTTTGTAGTACCTGGTCAAGAAGGAAAGGTGTGCAAGTTATTAAAGTCTTTATATGGCCTTAAGCAAGCTCCTAAGGAGTGGCATGAAAAGTTCGAAAGAACATTAACTGTTGCCGGCTTTGTAGTAAATGATGGGGACAAGTGTGTGTACTATCGCCATGGTGGGGGCGAAGGAGTTATTCTTTGTCTCTATGTCGACGACATATTGATCTTTGGAACCAAACTTGATTTAATCAAGGAGGTTAAGGATTTTTTATCTCGCTATTTTGAGATGAAGTATCTAGGAGTAGCTGATGTTATCTTAAACATCAAGCTGTTGAGAGATGAGAATGGTGGGATCACACTGCTTTAGTCTCACTATGTGGAAAAGGTTTTGAGTCGTTTTGGGTATAGCGACTTCATGCCTTCTCCAACTCCATATGATGCTAGTGTGTTGCTTCGAAAGAATCGACGGATTGCTAGAGATCAACTGAGGTATTCTCAGATTATTGGCTCGCTTATGTATTTGGCGAGTGCCACAAGGCCTGACATCTCTTTTGCTGTGAGCAAGCTGAGTCGGTTTGTGTCAAAACCGGGAGATGATCATTGGCGTGCGCTTGAGAGAGTTATGCGCTACTTGAAGGGCACTGCGAGCTATGGGATTCACTACACCGGGTATCCAAGGGTACTGGAGGGTTATAGTGACTCGAACTGGATATCTGATGCTGATGAGATTAAGGCCACAAGTGGTTATGTTTTTACACTTGGTGGTGGCGCTCTTTCCTATAAGTCTTGCAAGCAGACCATCTTAACGAGGTCAACTATGGAAGCAGAACTCACAGCATTAGACACTGCCACTGTTGAAGCAGAGTGGCTTCGTGAGCTATTGATGGACTTACCTATAGTTGAAAAACCAATACCCCCTATCCTGATGAACTGTGATAATCAAACTGTGATCGTCAAGATAAACAGTTCTATGGACAATATGAAGTCCTCAAGGCATGTGAAGAGGAGATTAAAATCTGTCAGGAAACTGAGGAACTCCGAAGTTGTTACGTTGGATTATATCCAAACATCGAAAAACTTGGCAGATCCCTTCACAAAGGGTCTATCACGTAATGTGATAGATAATGCATCGATGGAGATGGGTATGAGACCCACCGCATGAGTTGTCCATAGTGGTAACCCACTCTATGTGATCGGAGATCCCGTGAAGTAGAAGTGGGAGACAAGCTGTTGGTCAGCTGAGAGGAGAGTATCCTTATTTTAATTATCCCACTTCGTGAAGATGCAATACTCTCCTGATCTGCATGGCAGGTTGATATATATCTTAATGTGTTCCAAGTGGCTTATTTGAGTAAGCAGAGATGTTGTCCTATAGAACATCTCCTGAGGAACACACCTATATGAATTTGACTGTTAACGTCGCAGTCTGTGAGAAGTGGGTGCTCTCTAATAAATTCATGAAAGGCCCTGGAGTACGACGTATACGCTCCACCCGCGGGGAAGCCTTGCGGTAGCCCAGTACCGGTCAAGAATTTGTGTGAAACTAGTGTCGCAGAAAACTTGTAGTTCAAGGCATAGTCCACTATTCAAGTTGTGATCTAGTGTAGCATAAATGTCTAAGTGGAAGTTCAACTTCACAGTCTCCACTAAGCACGGTATATAAACAATGTTTTGGAACCAAATGGTGAAATGTGCCAATGAGACTTTGTGGGGGATTGTTGGAATTTGCTAGTGGGCTTTTGGCCGAAAGCCCAACTAAATTTCTGAAATTCTCTTGGCCCATTCATGCACACATGTGAGTGGAGTGAGTGAGGCTAAAGTTTAGTCCCACCTCATAAGTTGAGAGAGATTTGCACCTCTTTATAAGGTGAGCTCTCCTAGCACTTGTATGAGCATGAGAAGAGGAGACCTACACGCGCGCTCCTCCTCCTCGCTCGCCTCGCCACGCCACGCCACGCCTCCCCTCGTCACGACGCGCCGCGGGTTGCGGGATTGAGCCGAGCCGAGGACAGACTATGCACGTTGTCTATATTTTTGCTGCTCGGGAAAAATTAATGAGTCGCTAATTAATAATTAACGAACGAGTCAATTACTGAACCGTTTCCGATTCTTTTGGATCGTGACGACTCGGACGTGGGGTTTACTCCCACGATCTACCCGGCCTGAACTATATAGTCAGGCAAACGTCTACCCTAGTCGCCGCCGCTTCGTATGGTTTCTCACCACCGTTCCAGTCCATTGTGCCGCCGATCAAGTCTTCTCCATCCCTCCTTTCGGCGTGCACCGGGAGAAGGGACAGCAGGCCTCCGGAACCCCGCCTCTCGTGATCTTGTACGGGAGAGGGGCGATCAGGTTTTTGGGGAGCGCACTCGCGCGACTGCTGGCAGCGACGACTTCGCGAACGACGACTTCTTCCCCGACCTCGGCAACCTCATCCTCGATGACATGGGCGACAACGTCAACGCTGGCGGTGCTGCTCCCGCTGCACCGTATGTGATTCTATCTTTCCTGTTCGAGATCGTAGTAGAATTCATGTTTCTAGTATGTGCCCTAGATGTGATATGTTCATCTACTATGCTAGTTCGCATGATTAGTTCAATCTCTGCTACTGTAGTCATGATTTATCTTCTGTTAATTCGGATTAAAAATCGTAGTAATTTGCTCATATTTTCAACAATACAAAAACATGATTATAGGCAATATACTCCGAGTGGTTTTGCTGCGCATCTGAAGCCGCCTACCTTTAAGGGGCGCAATATAAGAGGTGGCGCACAAGAGCAGTCTACTGGTTTCAGACCATGTGCTGCTATGACGCCACTAAGGGCAAGCCTGAGGGCGATCTTAATCCAGCACAGCTGGAAGCTATTGAGAAGATCGATACTCTCTTTAAAGGCGCTCTTCTGGGTGTTCTTGATTATTCCATTGTGGATTCGTATATGTCGTTTGACAACGGCAAGGACATGTGGGCAGCGCTCGAGGCCAAGTTTGGTGCCTCGGACGCCGGTAGCGAGTTGTATGTCATGGAGCAATTCTATGACTACAAGATGACTGATGAGCGCTCTGTTGTTCAGCAGGCTCATGAGATACAGTCGCTCGCAAAAGAACTTGAGCACTTCAAGTGTGTGTTGCTGGAAAAATTTGTTGCCGGAGGCATTATTGCCAAGCTTCCACCTTCGTGGAACAATTTTGCTACTTCCCTGAAACACAAGAGACAGGAGTTTTCCGTTGCGGATCTCATTGGTACTCTTGATGTTAAAGAGAAGGCGAGAGCAAAGGACACACGTGCTCGAGTTGCCGAGGGAGCTTCTAGTGCCCACATGGTACAGAAGAAGAACTTCCAGCCCAATAAGTTCAAAAACAACAAGAACAAAACTCAGGGGAAAGGCAAGTTTGATACAAAGAACAAGCCATCACATTCTACCAACTTCAAGAAGAATTCTCATAAGAAGAGGAAGGGACTTTGCCATGTTTGCGGTGATCCTAATCACTGGGCTCCGAAGTGTCGTAACCGCTTTGAGGAGCGCGAACATGAGAAGGGCAGCAAGTCCGCTAATGTTGTCATCGGTGATACTGATATGAAGGAATCAGGGTACGGTATCTTTCCTACCATCCTTTCAGTATTTCAATCCCCTGATTGGTTAATTGACACCAGTGCCAATGTACATGTTTGTGCTGACGCCTCCATGTTTTCTTCTTACCAGGCCACAGGGACTTCTCCCGTGCTGATGGGGAACGGGTCACATGCCATCGTTCAGGTGTTGGTACGGTCGATCTGAAGTTTACTTCGGGGAAGACCGTGCGTCTGAAGTACGTTCATCATGTGCCGTCCATCAATAAAAATCTCATTAGCGGTTCCCGTTTATGTCGAGATGGTTTTAAGTTGGTTTTTGAGTCCAATAAAGTTGTAATTTCCAAGTGTGGATAATTTGTTGGAAAAGGCTATGAGTGCGGAGGCTTGTTCCGCCTATCTTTGTCAGATATTTGCACTAAAGTTATTAATAATGTTTGCCACAATAATGAGTCGGATATTTGGCATTCACGACTTTGTCATATTAACTTCGGTTGCATGACGCGGCTAGCCAATATGAATTTAATTCCGAAAATCTCTACTGTCAAAGGCTCTAAGTGCCAAGTATGTGTGCAAGCTAAACAACCTCGCAAGTCCCATAAGTCTACAGAGGCAAGAGACTTGGCGCCACTAGAGCTTATACATTCTAATCTTTGTGAGATGAATGGCGTGTTGACAAAAGGTGGAAAGAGATATTTCATGACGTTGATTGATGACTCCACTAGATATTGTTATGTGTATCTTCTGAAATCGAAAGATGAGGCTTTAACTTTCTTCAGAAACTATAAAGCTGAGGCAGAGAACCAACTTGATCGAAAAATTAAACGGCTTAGGTCCGATCGTGGTGGAGAGTATTTTTCCAATGAATTTGGTCTGTTTTGTGCGAAACATGGTATAATCCATGAGAGGACGCCTCCCTACTCACCTCGGTCTAATGGGGTGGCCGAAAGAAAGAACCGAACTCTAACTGATTTGGTTAACGCCATGTTAGACACATCGGGTCTTTCCAAGGAATGGTGGGGGGAGGCGCTAATGACCGCGTGTCATGTCCTAAACCGAGTTCCCACAAAGCATAAGACCATGACTCCATTTGAGGAATGGGAAAGGAAAAGGTTGAAACTCTCTTACCTACGTTCTTGGGGTTGTTTGGCGAAAGTCAATATACCAATTCCCAAGAAGCGCAAGCTTGGACCAAAACCCGTGGATTGTGTTCTTCTGGGCTATGCTTTTCATAGCATTGGCTGTAGATTTTTGATAATAAAATTTGAGGTATCCGACATGCATGTTGGTACGATTATGGAGTCTAATGATGCAACTTTCTTTGAGGACATATTTCCTATGAAGGATATATCAAGTTCATCAAATCAGGAGATACCTATTCCATCTAGTGAGGAACTCACTGTAATTCCTGAACCCACCATTGCGATGGAACACGTTGAGAATCCTGTTGAGGGTGACAATGAAAATCCTGTAAGGAGTAAGAGACAGAGGACTGCAAAGTCCTTTGGTGATGATTTCATTGTCTACCTTGTGGATGACACACCCAGGACTATTTCAGAAGCCTATGCATCTCCTGATGTTGACTACTGGAAGGAAGCTGTTCGTAGCGAGATGGATTCCATCTTAGCTAACGGGACCTGGGAGATCACTGACCGTCCTTATGGGTGCAAACCTGTAGGATGTAAGTGGGTGTTCAAGAAGAAGCCTAGACCTGATGGTACGATTGAAAAGTACAAGGCACGGCTTGTGGCTAAGGGTTATACCCAGAAAGAAGGTGAAGACTTCTTTGATACTTACTCACCCGTGGCTAGACTGACCACAATTTGGGTGCTACTATCACTGGCTGCCTCACATGGTCTTCTCGTTCATCAAATGGACGTTAAGACGGCTTTCCTCAATGGAGAGTTGAAGGAGGAAATTTACATGGATCAGCCAGATGGTTTTGTAGTACCTGGTCAAGAAGGAAAGGTGTGCAAGTTATTAAAGTCTTTATATGGCCTTAAGCAAGCTCCTAAGGAGTGGCATGAGAAGTTCGAAAGAACATTAACTGTTGCCGGCTTTGTAGTAAATGATGGTGAGAAGTGTGTGTACTATCGCTATGGTGGGGGCGAAGGAGTTATTCTTTGTCTGTATGTCGACGACATATTGATCTTTGGAACCAAACTTGATTTAATCAAGGAGGTTAAGGATTTCTTATCTCGCTGTTTTGAGATGAAGGATCTAGGAGTAGCTGATGTTATCTTAAACATCAAGCTGTTGAGAGATGAGAATGGTGGGATCACACTGCTTCAGTCTCACTATGTGGAAAAGGTTCTGAGTCGTTTTGGGTATAGCGACTGCACGCCTTCTCCAACTCCATATGATGCTAGTGTGTTTCTTTGAGAGAATCGACGGATTGCTAGAGATCAACTGAGGTATTCTCATATTATTGGCTCGCTTATGTATTTTGCGAGTGCCACGAGGCCTGACATCTCTTTTGCTGTGAGCAAGCTGAGTCGGTTTGTGTAAAAACCGGGAGATGATCATTGGCGTGCGCTTGAGAGAGTTATGCGCTACTTGAAGGGCACTGCGAGCTATGGGATTCACTACACCGGGTATCCAAGCGTACTGGAGGGTTATAGTGACTCGAACTGGATATCTGATGCTCATGAGATTAAGGCCACAAGTGGTTATGTTTTTACACTTGGTGGTGGCGCTGTTTCCTGGAAGTCTTGCAAGCAGACCATCTTAACGAGGTCAACTATGGAAGCAGAACTCACAGAATTAGACACTGCCACTGTTGAAGCAGAGTGGCTTCGTGAGCTATTGATGGACTTACCTATGGTTGAAAAACCAATACCCCCTATCCCGATGAACTGTGATAATCAAACTGTGATCGTCAAGATAAACAGTTCTAAGGACAATATGAAGTCCTCAAGGCATGTGAAGAGGAGATTAAAATCTGTCAGGAAACTGAGGAACTCCGGAGTTATTACGTTGGATTATATCCAAACATCGAAAAACTTGGCAGATCCCTTCACAAAGGGTCTATCACGTAATGTGATAGATAATGCATCGATGGAGATGGGTTTGAGACCCGCCGCATGAGTTGTCCATAGTGGTAACCCACTCTATGTGATCGGAGATCCCGTGAAGTAGAAGTGGGAGACAAGATGTTGGTCAGCTGAGAGGAGAGTATCCTTATTTTAATTATCCCACTCCGTGAAGATGCAATACTCTCCTGATCTGCATGGCAGGTTGATATCTATCTTAATATGTTCCAAGTGGCTTATCTGAGTAAGCAGAGATGTTGTCCTGCAGAGCATCTCCTGAGGAACACACCTATATGAATTTGACTCTTAACATTGCAGTCTGTGAGAAGTGGGTGCTCTCTAATAAATTCATGAAAGACCCTAGAGTACGACGTATACGCTCCACCCGCGGGGAAGCCTTGCGGCAGCCCAGTACCGGTCAAGAATTTGTGTGAAACTAGTCTCGCAGAAAACTTGTAGTTCAAGGCATAGTCCACTATTCAAGTTGTGATCTAGTATAGCATAAATCTCTAAGTGGAAATTCAACTTCACAGTCTCCACTAAGCACCGGTATATAAACAATGTTTTGGAACAAAATGGTAAAATGTACCAATGAGACTTTGTGGAGGATTGTTGGAATTTGCTAGTGGGCTTTTGGCCCAAAGCCCAACTAAATTTCTGAAATTCTTTTGGCCCATTCATGCACACATGTGAGTGGAGTGAGTGAGGCTAAAGTTTAGTCCCACCTCATAAGTTGAGAGAGAGTTGCACCTCTTTATAACGTGAGCTCTCCTACCACTTGTATGAGCATGACAAGAGGAGACCTACACGCGCGCTCCTCCTCCTCGCTCGCCTCGCCATGCCACGCCACGCCACGCCTCGCCTCGTCACGACGCGCCGCGGGTTGATGGATTGAGCCGAGCCGAGGACAGAGCTATGCACGTTGTCTATATATTTGCTGCTCGGGAAAAAGTAATGAGTCGTTAATTAATAATTAACAGACGCGTTAATTTCTGAACCGTTTCCGATTCTTTTGGATCGTGACGACTCAGACGTGGGGTTTACTCCCACGACCTACCCGGCCCGCACTATATAGTCAGGCAGACGTCTACCCTGGCCGCCGCCGCTTCGTATGGTTTCTCACCACCGTTCCAGTCCATTGCGCCGCCGATCAAGTCTTCTCCATTCCTCCTTTCGGCGTGCACCGGCAGAAGGGACAGCAGGCCTCCGGAACCCCGCCTCTCGTGATCCTGTACGGGAGAGGGGCGATCAGGTTTTTGGGGAGCGCACTCGCGCGACTGCTGGCAGCGACGACTTCGCGAACGACGACTTCTTCCCCGACCTCGGCAACCTCATCCTCGACGACATGGGCGACAACGTCAACGCCGGCGGTGCTGCTCCCGCTGCACCGTAGGTGATTCTATCTTTCCTGTTCGAGATCGTAGTAGAATTCATGTTTCTAGTATGTGCCCTAGATGTGATCTGTTCATCTATTATGCTAGTTCGCATGATTAGTTCAATCTCTGCTACTGTAGTCATGATTTATGTTCTGTTAATTCGGATTAAATCTCGTAGTAATTTGCTCATATTTTCAACAATACTCACCCGCTGACTGACTGATTGATTGATTGACTGATTTGGTCCACTGATCCTACACGCTTAAGGTAATTGCTCCACTTGTAATCTTACTAGGCACCGCGAATGCAGATTATTAGGTACCTTTAATTTGGATTGGAACAGTTCTATGTTCAGAAGTCTTGTAAGTTGCAGAGGAGTGTATTACAGTAGAGCTGCTACTTTTGTACAGCTTTGGTTGATAAAATAAGAAAGTACGATGAACTGACAAACTAAATATAGGCTAAGGATCTAAGTGGCACGCCAAGCTGGTTTTAAGATCTTCAGGCGGCAATTCCAAAGGCAATGCATGCAGTCATTTTATTAACTATTCACAAAGACCTTACAAAGTAGTATATCAGGTAGTCTGAAGCCACCATCTTAGCAACATCTGTCGATACTCCTATCCACTTGACGAAGGGGGGCCGATAGTCCGAGCCTAATACCAAACAGACATCGCACAAATGCCTAACACCTAAAGCCGGAGGCCCCAACCAAGCCACATATTGGATTTGGGGCGCAAACCGGTCCGACGCACTCTCATAGGTGCCACTGTCGTCTTCCTTGATCCATCTGCAGAGCAGGTACTGACGCATCAAGCTTGCCAGGCCTACCGTCGACGCCCCCACGGCGCTAGACAATGCCTCCTCCCCGCGTGCGCCCATTATCACATATTTCTTGACTTAAGCAAAATATTTCTTGTATCAGGTGAGTCATGCTTAAGTGAGCTTAGGAGGGTAGCCAATTGCATAGCTTTGTAAAGGGTGACGTCCGTTGAAAAGAGGCTTGCAAACAATAGTGAGAGTAGTTAGTGAGTGTTATAAGGAGGGGAGGAAAAGAAGAGCTGAAAAAGGAAGGAAAGATATGTGTCATCTAACATAAACAGAATGCATGCTTTTCAAAAGCTATGGAGAGTAGAACGTCATAACGACTTGATAAGATGTTGTGAGGGGACGACATATGAGCGTCACTGGCTAAATCTTGATCATTAAGCTAACTGAGAAGAGGTTATATTAATATTCAGGGAACAGGCTGTATATATAGCTAGCTGGCTGGCTTAATTGTTTCACTTGGTCTACACCAACCATCAGTTTTCCTCCATATGTTTGTGTTGCTACACTTAAAAATTACAGTGGCCATCATGTTTTCCTAGCACAAACATAGTTTCAATTTCCTTGCAAAGGTAATAACGTGTGTCTAAAAGAAAACCCATCTTCAGTTTTGACTTAAGGTGCTTGGTCTGAGTTTTTCCTCTGCGGGAAATTTTATAAAGCCATGCATTGACTCTGAACTTTGTAAAATAGTTTACCATAAATTCTAGCTGGGTTTTGTGTCCCAGCACTTTCAGTAAATGTGCAAAAGGAATCACGGAGCTGATTGTTGATTCTTTATCCAAAGGAAATAAGGCAGTTAAACATTTTCAGAGTAATGTGTGATTTTAGTACTGTATTTCAGAAATGTGGAACTATGCAGTGATATTTATGCACCTACAATTCCACATATCTTTGTGCGCAACCCAGTCGATTCAGAAATAGCAAAGCGTTGACGTAGAGATGCAAATAGAATGTAACGTTTGCAAAACATATGTAAACATCAAACCAAACAGTATCCTTGCCAATTTTGTCTCTGAGCTTACAACCAGGAGAAACTGCAAAAGGTACCTTACGATTAGTTGCGATCGACGTGCAAACAAAATCTCGCTCACTCCTTTGCTAAAAGTTGTGACTTGACCTATCACTACAAACAAGAAACAAGATAGTCGCGCCTATGCATTTGGAAATCGGAACATCGGAACAGTTTCGAGTTGCAAGAGGCCGACAAGGGGATCGACATGGAAGCACGAGGTCCAAGTTTCCCGTTAGTGCGTGCGTATCAGTACGTGTAGATTGGCGGACTATCTACTTAGCTAGCTTTGTCGCGTGAGGAGCAAGATGATTAGGCAAGCGGAGGAGGGCATGCAGCTAGCGGAGTTGCGTTGCCGTTGAGCCGATGCTATCACACCAACCCATCCGACGCGAGTGGAGGGTTTCATGTGCGATTATTGATTGTTTAGCTAGCGATGACAGTATATTATCATCTTTGATCGTTTGGCGCATGAGATTTGCGTTTAAAGCCGTGCAGTGTCCGCGGAGGTAGCGTTGTTTAGTGCTGCTGATGCTGATGGCAGGCAGTTAGGTCGCGGTGGTCAATCAGGTTGGTAGGCACCTTTATCCATCCATCAGCAGCTTCTTCTTGGTGCCTTTTCGGATCACAGGAATCCAAATTTCCGGCGGTTTCCGGCAGAATACGACGAGATGAAATGAAATATGCACCATTTCGTCCATATCCAAACCCGAGTGTAATGGAATGCCATCCATCGGCACGTACGAACATCGACCGACGCTTGAAGGGAGAGTAGGAGTTTTCAATGGGGAGAAATGCATCAGCAGGTAGGATACTTCTGAGCTTGGTTGGTCAGGGAGTAATTTATAGCTCTTAATCTTGAGAACCACGAGGACAGCCGTAGCATCAGGTAGGGAGCAGTTTGCTGATGCTGCGCTTCTGACAATGATCGAGCTCGACCTGATAGCCATTTGGGGACTGTAGGTTACGTACGGAGAGGCTTATCTGTCTGTCTGTCTGTCTACCCTTGGCTGCTTGCTGTGCCACTGAATCTTCAGCACCCCACTGTACAGAATCTGTTGCTCAAACAGAAATTTCCGTTACCAGATCAATTATGTAACGTGGCAAGGCCAGGGCGATATATAGAGCACGAGACAAAATCCCGCACACCATGATTCAGGAAGGAGAGGTTGGGCTGCGCATTTCAAGCACGTACACCGTACACGCTATACACGAGCACATCTACTTTCTTGTTATATTTTCTTACTCCTTCGTCGCTTTTTCGTGTCACTTGGGATCACAATCTTTCGACATCTCGGGTAGTTAGGCTGCAAACAATGTGGACCGAGCTGTCGATCTTGGTAAGTAACGATACTCAGAGCATCTCCAACAGGCGCTCAAAAAAAGCTCCGCGCATTAAAAAATCATTTTTTTTTGGGCGCCGAACAGCTCCAGCAGAAGCTGTAGCGTTAAAAGTTTTTGGGCGCGCGCTGGAAAACGCTATCGCGCGCAACATATTTTGGGCTTCGAATTGGACGCGCTTCATAATTTACACTGTGTTCTTTTTAGGCGCATGCTTTTAGGCTTCTACTAAAGCAACGTTGGGTCTGGCGCACTAAAAGTGCTACAGTGGCGCGCTAAAACTATTTTAAGGAGCGGAATTTTTTGCACCCGTTGGAGATGCTCTAAGCTGCCAATTATTACCGAGGATGCTAAGCTACTAACTAATCAAGCATCTCTGCCAATAATGCATGGGGTTAGAGAAGGGCATCTCATGTAAACCGTGGACTGATTAGTGTAAAGTGGGTGACAGGACCGTGACCTCATGTCGACAGTAAAACCAAGCACGTACGACTTTACCAGAATGTTTATGGTGGAATTTCCTCAAAGGACCGGAAGTGACGTTCGTGGGCTCTCTTTTTATCGAATCAACGCTCCTTTTAAACCTCGAAGTGGAGGGTCCGAGATCTTCAAAATGTTTGCTAGTACTATCTTTCTGGTACTGGGATTTAGTCACTGAGGCATCCACTAAAACGTAACAGATCCGATACATTAAGGGTGTGTTTGCTTCCTGCCATCAACCGGAATGTCATGGGATGGACCCGCTCCTGGGCCTCGTTCCAGCGTTTAGTTCGTAACTGGGATGGAACCCACTCGTTCCCTGCGGCCGAATATTCGGCTGAGATCCGGAACCGAGCGATACCTCCGAATCGAAGGAATTACAAGGAACCGGTCGTTCTCTCCCTTTCCTCTCCCGTAACCCCGGCCCTATCCCCTCCCTCTCTGTGCGCCGCCGCTTTCTCGTCTCGCCCCTCGCTCTCAGGTGCGCCGCCGCTCCCTCTTAGCCCCTCCCTCTCCGGTGCGCCGTCACTCCCTCGTCCCCCTTCCCTCTCCGGTGCGCTGTCTGTCCCTCATCTCTCTTCCTCCCTTAGATCTGCACCACCACTCGATCTGCGCTGCCGTCGACTCACCATCTCTCTCTGTCGATCTGCAGCACAAAAAGGGAGGAAAATGGGGTGCTAGGAAGAAGAGGAGCACGTGCGGACGGCGAGCAGATGCGTGGCTGCTGTTGCAGCTGGCCTACATCAGCGATTGCGATCTTCCTCCTTGAATATGCTTTGGCTCTACAGATTTTACTGCATGTAGCTACGAGAGAGATGGAGAGGATATTGAGATGACACTCGTGGTTGCTTTTTGATTAAAGTTTGGTGTTCTATGCTGTTCAAATTAGTGCCATATCCTTTGCAAGGATTGTTAGTTTCTCTGAAACAAAATAGGCACACTCAAATTGCTATTGTCTGCTACTCCTACATCTTTGTAATAATTAGTGGAGCCATTGTTTTTTAAAAGGATGTTGTTTTCCTTGCAAATATAAACAAAAATGCTGCTGAAATCTTGTATTTTTGTTATTCTGTTCTTGATTCCATGCTTCCGAACCAAACACATGAACGGAACCGTTCCATTCTACTTTTTGCTCATACCGAACATAGGGCCCGAACCGACCCGTTCCTCTGGAATGGAACCATTCCATTCCATTACAGTTGGTTCCTGAACCAAACACACCCTAAGGCATCTCATCACCCATAAATTTCCTCCCGCATCCGTCCATAGACGGATCAATCTGCAGTCAAGGACGCGGGACCCGTCTATCCGATGCTATCTGCATATGTGCGGTTACTTTTCAAAACAATTTTAATGAAAATAAACAAATTTTATGCACCTTTGAACGAACCAGACAATATTCAATCATATTTGGGTGTTTTTTACAAAAAATGTATGCTTTTCATCTAACCAAGCCAAATTCATTATATTTAAACATATTTCAACTAGGCTGGACTCCAAAGCTAGACAAAAAATGACCACCGGCGCCCCTATCCCTTCTTCGGCCGGCCATGAGCCCTGAAAAATGAAGCCCCGCCTCCTCCGCAGCTCGTCTCCATTATGGTGTCGTCCTCGTCGTCGGAGACCTCTGACGAGCTGGCTACCAAGCCAGCCTCGATCCGCTTGGCACGACAGTTATGCCAGGCGGCGGCAAGGGCGGCCACCGCGTGCTTCATCTCCAGCGACAGACTGCCCCATAGTGCTTTTCCGCTGGCAGTCATGGCGGATGCAGTGCAAGGGAGGAGGATGTGCAGGGGCTGGTGTTGTGGTGTGGTGTTAGCCAGGTGTGGCCGCCTTTATATAGCGGATTTTGGTGAGACCAGGCGTCCGGGTGCGTCAATGTGCGGCGCCGGAGTGAGTTTGTCGGCCGGTGAGCCTGCTTAATGGTGGCAGACAGACGGACAACGGCATTGAACGAGCGCGGTAGATATCTGTCCCGTCCAGTCACGCGTTTCCGGCATTGAACTGGCTCGGACCCCGGAGACGCGTCGCGGGCGGCGCCCTCAGCCGGTGCGCCCCTTTAGGCAGTGAGAGGTTGCATCTCCCTGAGCTGTCTTCAGGCCTCCTTTGGTTTGTAGGAATTTCATAGGATTTCTATAGGATGGGAATTGCAAAGAAATTTTTTCTTTGAAGCCCTTTTTTGTATAAATGAATTCTTATTCTTATGTAGGATAGGAATCAATCCTTTACATTTTGAAGGAAAAAATATTAGGTAAGACTCAATGGAAGAATTTCTATCCTATGCATCAAATGACACTCTTTCTCTATGGGAATTGAGATGCATGTCATCTCACTTTCTATGATTTTTCTATTTTGATAACATTCATATACTATGAACCAAAGGACGTCTGGACCGCTCCACGGATTGATACAGGTCGGCGTTGGATGGCTTCCGCTGTCCGAACGGTTGCAGAAGGTTTACAGTTTCGCTTTGGACATGCCCTTACTGGACAGACGTTATTTGAAATACTATATAGTTGTAACAGTGTGATGGTACATAGGAGTATCATCGTGATGCAGTTTGGTAGTAGGTGTCGTAGGTGGGTAGGACCGCGTACTCCTGAATTCCGATGGCTCGGAGTCACCAAACTTGCCGCACCAACCTTCCTTTTCTCAAGCGCACTTCTCTTGCCTCCGATACTGCTCATCCTGCTGCCGCTCTTCGGTCGCTGCTCAATTTGTTAAGCTATAAAACTACTCGTTAAGCAAAAAGAGGCCAACAAATGGTATAGTTAAGCCAAAAAATCTGTAATATAGTAGTTAAAATTAGTGAACTATACTAATTTGGTACCGCATCCATGTATGCTAAAGTACTACTCCCTCCGTTCCCAAATACTCCCTCCGTTCCTAAATATTTGTCTTTCTAGACATTCAAATGGACTACAACATATGGATGTATGTTGACATATTTTAGAATGTAGATTCACTCATTTTACTTCGTATGTACTCACTTGTAGAAATCTCTAGAAAGACAAATACTAGAAAGACTAATATTTGTCTTTCTAGAGATTTCTACAAGTGACTACATACGATGCAAAATGAGTGAATCTACACTCTAAAATATGTCTGCATACATTCATATGTTATAATTCATTTAAAATGTCTAGAAAGACAAATATTTAGGAACGAAGGGAGTAGTCCCTACGTCTGTAGGACGTTTTTTGGTACTAGGGGAGAAATCACTAAACATTTCACACTTTGACCTGCCACAGTGTGCGTTGGTGCGACATGTCATGATTTCCTCCGAATTCTAAAGACGTGGTCGTGGATTCTTTTGATTACTTTGTTGATCTCGCGGCCGGCTGCTGACAATTTTAGTAGTACTACACTTTTTCTTGCGTAATGCTATTTCTTTAGTACATTTTTTTAGGCGTTGAGTGGACCGGGCCGGGTAAGGTCATATATAATTGTGTAGCTGCTGCTAGCGCTTCTCCATTTTCCTCGTGTTGACATTTCAGTTTTTTGTTTACCACGGGCGGATTCCTCATGTCGTCAATCACGAACAGCTAGCAAAGAGAAGGTGTTCGGTTGTTTTTCGTAGTATTCTTTTAGCTTGCGACGTGACAGTGATCCCTAGTTGTTAAGTATGCGTGCTCTCGGTCTGCCGTCTATACTGACCCGCATACTTTATGTATTAGCTTGGGACATGACAGTGTGTTATGTGCTGTGGTTGGGCAATTTATTCATGCTATTTGTTAGTTATTCCTGAGTTATCGAGTATACGTTTTCTCGAACTGATGTTCATACTGGCCTACGTAGACATGCGTAGCAGGGCCAAGCGTCTCTAGAGAACTCTTAAATGAGCAACTTTCATACAAAATCATGTAGTACTCCGTACTTACTAACAAGGATGCACCTAAAACAGATCCAATAAGAAACATCCAAGAGTACTAACATCCGTACGTACGTATTGTGACATGCAATCAAGATAAGAGGTCAAATGAAGGGAAGAAGCGACGCGACCTACCAAACAACCAACAAATGAACGATCCATAGGGATCGCAACGTGTGCTGTTGTGTTCATGCATGAATCAGCTAATAACGCTTGTGATCTGCCTTTGGAAACATCTACTATTGCCTGGCTCTCCCGGTCTCCGGTCTTGTCCATCTCGGCCGCTGCATAGTGTCGGAGGGCAGGCTAAGCTGATCGCGCCGGCGTAACCACCCGTCGCTGTTGAGTCCGGTGGCGATAACGGACTAAGGTGAAGCCCCTCCCTCCTTTTCCCCGAGCACGAGCAGGGCAGCTTTCGTGGGGCAGAGCGCTCTTAATTCCTCCTCCTCATTTCTTCCTCGTCTCCGGCTAGGCTAACCACGACGTGGAGGACGGGAGCTCCGTGCGCGGCCAGGTGTGTGCTCGGCACCACGGTGCCCCTCGCTGTTCAGCAGGTTCGCTTTCGCGTCTGTCGCTGGCTGCCGAGTCACCACGGTGCCTTTGTATCTCTCGAGAGTTTGGCGAAAGTGATGGTGAAAACTGTGGGGATTCACCTGCCGATTATTAGGCTAGCCCTAGAATTTCCTACTGTGTAGGCGATTAGGCAGATGTCCAATGCGCGCGGCGCTGAATTATTATCGTCCATGTATAAAATCATACACGGCTTTGTACAGCCGGAGAGCTGTGCATCGGTCATACTATAAGACTGAATCTTAGCTCGGTCACAGCGGTGGATGGTGCTCACTGCTCAGCTCGGTCAATAATTCGCGAGCATTTGTTTGCATGCAGGGAAGGCAGAATACGACGCATGGACAAGATGGTATGGGGATTTTAAATTGCAATCTAGGATGCCTTTACCGAAAAGGGGTTTCCCCCCGCTTTGTATTACAAAGCAACAACATCGATACAACCGACGATAGGTGCTGGGGCGGAAGCAGCACAGGCACGCCCAAAAGAAAAGAAAGAGAAAACACAAAAGGAAAAAAAAGCCGACAACGGCGGATCAACGAAAACGAAGATGACTCGCCACCGCTGCGCCCGCCGGAGAATTCCACCATGCTCCTAGCACCACGAAACGCCGCATACCAAGTAACACCTTCAAGAAGGAACGCGACAACAACGACGCTGCTACCGGACATGGCCTAGGGTTTCCCCCGGTACGCGAAGGGCCGTGGGAGGAAGGGGGATATTCGACGCCCTTCAGGAAGGCACGGCGGCGCCCACGGGCGTCACCGCGTCGGTGCCGAACAAGCCGACAAGGATTTCTCCCAACCTCCAACCAACCACGACCCCAGACGATCCATCGCGCTCCACCATACTTGCCGTCCACCAATATGCGCCACCACGGACTCGTAGTCACCATCGCCGTCTCACCGTGACAAGCGAAGCGAGACCGGCGGGATCGAGAGGAACCAGCCGAAAACGAGGAGCAGCAGGGTCAGCGGCCACGTGGGAGGGGACAACCTCCACCACCCTCGGCGGTGACCGACCGGACGTAGCTCAGGAGCAAACCAGGCACCCCTGCCCGGTCGAGCCCGAAGCGGGCTCGTGAAGCTCCCGTCGCTGCGCTGCAGTACACGCGCCACCGTCTCCGCCACCCCCAGCCCAAGCCACACCTCCGTCCGCCGGAGATGACGCCGGAAAGCACACGCCAGGCCCACCCAGACCCAGATGGGGCCCAAAAGGGCCCAGATCTGGGCCGGAAGGGCGCCGCCGCCAGCCACCGCGCCGCCCCGCAGCCAAGCAGCCACGCCACCGCCACCATGCCACCCGGAGCTGCGCCGCCTACGAAGACGAGCCGCCACCGGATCCGAAGCCGACCTGGGTGCACCGCCGCCGGCGCCAACGCCCGAACTACAGCGCCGCGCGGGGAGGAAGAGAACAGGGCCGCCGCCGCCGGCATCACGCGAGCCAGGCCCGGTGGCCTACGCCGGCGGCGGCGGGAGGGGAAAGGAGGAGGGGGGCCGCTGGGAGGGGCAGGGAAGGGGAGCCCCCGGTCGCCTCGCTCGGGGAGGCGACGCGGGGGGTACGGGGGAGGAGGGGAGGGGGAGGAGGAGCAGGGGCGCGCCCGCCGGCGGCCGGGGGCGGCGGGAACGGGGGAGGGCGGCGGCGGCGGAGGGAAACCCTAGCGGGAGCGGGAGCCCGAGCCTCTCTTCCCTTAACTTCTTTATGCTATCCCTCCTAGGATGCCTTTGCACGCGCATTCTCTGAATTCATGGGGGTTCCCATGATACGATCGAGTGTCAAAGTGGTTGCCAACGAAGCGCTTCGCTGGCTGGCAGAGCAGAGATGCAATGTGAAATGAGATGCTTTCGGATCATCAGACACCAAAGCGCGTCCGGCCGGAGAAAGGCAGAAGCCGATAAAAGAGTGGTTTGCTAGCACCTCGTCTTTTGTTCCCCTTAAAATGGAACTAGTACTAAACGTAAAATTATTTATGTTCAAAAATTTGAAAATGCTTTCGGCCGTACGGCTGCAAAAACGTCGAATAAAACAGAACCGATCGAGAAAACCTGCAGGGTGGACAATCGCTCAGGCATGCATGTGGGGCGCGTTATTAAACTGATTGATCCACTGGTTGTCACTACTACTACTATACAGAATCCGACGTAAATTTATATTTTTTGCGTGGATGCATGATGAGCTTCAATTCGTTGTCAATTTGGTATTTTGAACCCTTTTTTAGAGGAGACATTTTGGTCACTGCTGCATGCATGATCCTGACCTCTGGTGCAGTGTACAATGTTAAGCGAGCCTGATGAGAGGATAGTACTCGAGCAGGACAGGAGTAGTGTCGTGCATGTGGGGATTTGGCTTTATCTGTGCCTACCCTGTGAGGAGTCAAAAGGGCGAGGAGAGGGGGTGAGGACTCAGAGCATCTCCAACGCCGCGCGAAACGACGCGCGCGCGTTAAACGTAGCCTTTAGCGCGCGGGGGGCGTTTTGCCGCGCTCCAGCGGCGGCGGAAAAATCACGCGCGGGAACCGCTTCCGCGCGCGCGAAAAAACGCCAGCTCGCGCGCCATATTTTGCGCACCGCTTCCGGCGCGCCTATAAAATGCGGCGCGCGCCACGCGCCTCTCTCGCACCTCCTCTTCTCCTCTTCCTCTTTCTGCCACGCGCCGCTCCAGCGCCCCGCCACCGACGCGCCTCCGCCGCTCCAGCGCCCCGCCACCGCCGCGCCGCCATGCCGCCGCGCCGCCGAGGAGCGTCCGGCTACCGCGGCGTCCGCCTGCGCCCCAACGGCGTCTACACCGCGGAGATACGCTCCGGCGAACTCCGGCTCGGCCTCGGCACGTACGGGACGGCGCGCCAGGCCGCCCGCGCGTACGACGCGGCGGCGTGGCGCCTAGGCCGGCCGCGCGGCCAGATGAACTTTCAAGATGTGTACACGCTCCAGCAAGCTCTCGACCTCGCCCCTCTGCCTCGTCTGCACACAACGGAAGACCGTGCGGAGCACGCCAAGCGGCAACGCCGCCTCCTCGTCGCCCAGGAGGACGAGCGGGTCATGGCGGAGTGGCGCCAGCGCCACCCGGAGGACATCGCCTACGAGCAGGCCTACTGGGCAAGGCGCCGCGCGGAGGACACGCAAAGGCGCCGCGAGAAGCGGTTGGAAAGGCGTCAGCGGAAGGCGTTGGCGAATGCGCAGTCCGACATCGTTGCAGAAGGTGGGCAGTCGTTCTTCACGTCGGACGATGATCGGTGGCTGGACATCTGGCTAGACACCTCGGACGACACCACCGAGGATGATAGCGATGGTAGCGACTTAGAGTAGTTTCTATCTAGTTGCGCCGTAGTTTATTTATGCTTTCGAACTATCTATCTAGTTGCACCGATGTAAAATACCTTTGTATCGTTTTTTATTTATGCAATCTATCTAGTTTTTATTTTATCTATGCGTTTGAAAATTAAAAAAAATGTTTTGTGCGCGCTGCATTTTTGCACGCTGCTGGAACGGCGCGCGCGCGCTGCATTTTAGCGCGGCTGCTGGAGCGGGCGCAGCGCGCGCTAACAGATTTTTTACGCGCGGCGCTATAGCGCGGCTGTTGGAGATGCTCTCAGGAGGGGGCTACCACTTCAAGTTAGGCAGCTCCGAGACCAGACATGTAGGATGGACGTTTGACACGGCA
Source organism: Triticum timopheevii (assembly GCA_963921465.1). Taxonomy (NCBI): domain Eukaryota; kingdom Viridiplantae; phylum Streptophyta; class Magnoliopsida; order Poales; family Poaceae; genus Triticum; species Triticum timopheevii. The sequence continues at coordinate 185,468,190 of OY997274.1, read as the reverse complement.
CTGGGATTGGATGCATGGGTAGCCCTGTATTTTTCCACGGCCGGTCCACACCGGCCAGGGTACGTGTCTGGTTCGAGCAAGGAGACGTTCACATCACATGTACGCCGTATTGGCGGCGTAGTTGCGACGTGTGACACGTAGCCATACCGTCCTTGCGGAAATACGTGGGAATCCAAGACACTGGTTTGGTTTTCTAGTCCCCATGCCGATGACGCTGGTGCTCGGCCCCATGCGTTCGTCTCGTCGTCCCGATCGATCTCCATTGCCGGTTGACACCTGACCACCTATGTAGCCCGTGAGCAGCGAGGGCCATGCAATATGCATGCGTGTGTAGGTAGAGCCGAGTGCGTGGGCGTGGCCAACGTACTAGCAGGCACCGCAGGGTGGAGTCGGCGCACAGTTGACACCATAGAAGGCTGTTGCGTCGGCATGTACGGGAGTATATGGGTTCCATGGTCAATTGTTTCACACCAGCGACACCACCGTCACCGTGTCCCGTTCGGAAAAAAAAAAGACAAGTCCACACTGTCTGCCACACTAGTGTGTAGTGCGAGATGTAAACGCGTAGCCAGCCCTTCCTTGCCCGAAGCAATGTTTCCTACTTCCTCCGTTTCTAAATATTTGTCTTTCTAGAGATTTTAGGAAGTGACTACATACAAACTAATATGAGTGAATCTATATTTTAAAATATATCTATATACATTATACATCCATATGTGGTAGTTCATTTAAAATCTCTAAAATGACAAATATTGAGGAACAGAGGGAGTACAAAATATAGCCCGGTAGAAATCAACTTTGCGTCAATTTTCTCTGCCGCGCAACAAATTCTATGATATTTTCCCTTCTTCTTCGGGGCAACGTGTGTGTCTAGTTCTAGAAGGCTGGGATAACGTACACAGACAACTGGGCACTAAAGCGGTCACTGATCCATCAGTAGCCTTCATAGGTTGGGCAAATGCAGCCCTAAGCTACAGCCAAGTACACCACCATGCACCACGATACGTTCATGACGTCAGGTAATAAGATGCTCGACAGCATTCGTCCTTTCCCATTCCTAATTGACACTCGAACTGCATGGGCGTACGTACGATTGATGGTGGACAAAAGAGAAGGAAGTGACCGTGGTCGGCAGTGTTGGGGCGTGAAATGGAACCGGGGCGATTTGCCGGCCGTCACCCGTTCCTCGAGCTGCGGGCTCGGGCGCTGCTGAATGAAATCTCCGGTGCTGTGCCGCAAGACTGTACACGCGGAAGGCGAGTAGGATAGGTGAGGTGTCCCGTACAAGGATAGTTATGCAGGTGGAGACTACTGCTTGATTGATGGAGTTTTAGGGTCACTACTTGCTGCATGATCTTTTGAAATTCAAATAGGATTAGAAGACCACGTAAATGTTGATGGAGAAAAAAATGATTGTACCAAGAATTCTGGCTGGATGTAACGATGGATTATTTGTAAGATAAGAAAGGCTAGGGTTTCCCTCCGCCGCCGCCGCCCTCCCCCGTTCCCGCCGCCCCCGGCCGCCGGCGGGCGCGCCCCTACTCCTCCTCCCCCTCCCCTCCTCCCCCGTACCCCCCGCGTCGCCTCCCCGAGCGAGGCGACCGGGGGCTCCCCTTCCCTGCCCCTCCCAGCGGCCCCCCTCCTCCTTTCCCCTCCCGCCGCCGCCGGCGTAGGCCACCGGGCCTGGCTCGCGTGATGCCGGCGGCGGCGGCCCTGTTCTCTTCCTCCCCGCGCGACGCTGTAGCTCGGGCGTTGGCGCCGGCGGCGGTGCACCCAGGTCGGCTTCAGATCCGGTGGCGGCTCGTCTTCGCAGGCGGCGCAGCTCCGGGTGGCATGGTGGTGGTGGCGTGGCTGCTTGGCTGCGGGGCGGCGCGGTGGCTGGCGGCGGCGCCCTTCCGGCCCAGATCTGGGCCCTTTTGGGCCCCATCTGGGTCTGGGTGGGCCTGGCGTGTGCTTTCCGGCGTCATCTCCGGCGGACGGAGGTGTGGCTTGGGCTGGGGGTGGCGGAGACGGTGGCGCGTGTACTGCAGCGCAGCGACGGGAGCTTCACGAGCCCGCTTCGGGCTCGGCCGGGCAGGGGTGCCTGGTTTGCTCCTGAGCTACGTCCGGTCGGTCACCGCCGAGGGTGGTGGAGGTTGTCCCCTCCCACGTGGCCGCTGACCCTGCTGCTCCTCGTTTTCAGCTGGTTCCTCTCGATCCCGCCGGTCTCGCTTCGCTTGTCACGGTGAGACGGCGATGGTGACTGCGAGTCCGTGGTGGCGCATATTGGTGGACGGCAAGTATGGTGGAGCGCGATGGATCGTCTGGGGTCGTGGTTGGTTGGAGGTTGGGAGAAATCCTTGTCGGCTTGTTCGGCACCGACGCGGTGACGCCCGTGGGCGCCGCCGTGCCTTCCTGAAGGGCGTCGGATATCCCCCTTCCTCCCACGGCCCTTCGCGTACCGGGGGAAACCCTAGGCCATGTCCGGTAGCAGCGTCGTTGTCGTCGCGTTCCTTCTTGAAGGTGTTACTTGGTATGCGGCGTTTCGTGGTGCTAGGAGCATGGTGGAATTCTCCGGCGGGCGCGGCGGTGGCGAGTCATCTTCGTTTTCGTTGATCCGCCGTTGTCGGCATTTTTTTCCTTTTGTGTTTTCTCTTTCTTTTCTTTTGGGCGTGCCTGTGCTGCTTCCGCCCCAGCACCTATCGTGGGTTGTATCGATGTTGTTGCTTTGTAATACAAAGCGGGGGGAAATCCTTTTTCGGTAAGATAAGAAAACAGATCAAAGGATTTCAATCATACAAAAGCATTATACGTAGGTACAGTCCCAACAGGTAAAAGCCGGCCACAATGCACATCACCACTCCGGCGTTCATGTCGGCGACGCTACAAAAGGGCACAGTGGCGGAGCGTGACAAACAATCAAGGGGGGGTCAACTCAAAACTAAAAGCAAAATATGTATGAACACACAATCAACAGTCTCTTCATCTCTTTTTCTTTTGACAAAGGACTGAATAGTCTGCTGTTTCTCTTAACTAAAACTAAAACTCAAATATCGTTTGTTATGTTGCAAATCAAGTTTCTTTCATTGATACAATAAAAAACATGACTGAGTTAGTTCATCTAAATCAAGTTTACATGAACATGGCAATCAGAACATGGTGCATCAAGTTTAGAAGGCTATCACAATTTACACACAATCTAACAGCTCTGAATCAACTTTATGGAGCTGAATTTGAAACCTACTATTCTTTTGCTCCTTTAGTCCTTCGGTAGCACTTCACTATTCAGCTCATAGACTGTCGTCCCATTGAGTCGTGGAGATGCAGCAGTGGCATACGGATGCAGCAGCAAGCCGCAAACGATGATCCGTGGCACGCCGCACGCAGCACAGCAGCAGCACGAAGGGCATCAACATAGGTGCCGTACAGAAGCAGCCATTCCTGGATGTAGCAGCAGCAGGTGGCGTGGGCGTGCTTGGAATCAGAGCCTCAATGGAACAGCCACAAGCGGAAGAACAAGTTTGGAGAACTGAGACTTGGGACGAAGACCCAGAATTTCAATTGCCACGGAGGCAAATCACCAAGGGAAGTGCAGTTTGGGGAAGGGAGATACGAGCGTGAGAGGCTGACAGCGCGTCATTCCATTTGGGCTGGGAAAAAAATTGTTTACTCATAGGCTGGGCCGATGCTTAGTACTACTCCCTCCTTTCCGGTTTATAAGGCTCAATTCAAAAATCTCACCAACCAAGGTAGATGAGTGGTGGAATACTTTTTGTAGTTTGCAAAAGCACACAATTAATGCTTTTATTTTTCTAAAAAAGTATGGTTATCAATGCATTAATTGCAATGCATGCATGCATAAATTACATGCATTGGTAAATTTTCTCTTAATACTTGCATGCAGTGATTTAATGCACCTTGGAATCTGAACATCTGATGGGAAACAATCAAATTGAGCCTTCTAAAATGGAAAAACTAAAATTTTAAGATAAGCCCTATAAACCGGAAAGGAGGGAGTAGTAGAACAAAAAATTCACTTTTGGAAGGGGGGGTCGCAACCCCTTTTGGGCTCCACGAGGCTCCGCCAATGAAAGGGCATGCGAGCCCAGCCTACGAGGAGGAAGTCCACCCGTTTTTAACTGCGGACAGTTCGACGTCCACTTGCCGTAAACGGCGCACCTCCCCGCAGAATCTCGCTTTTTTTACCTCGCATCACATCGGTGCTCTCTTTCTTTTGTGCTGGTAGTGCCCGTCGGTAGTCGAGAAGAAAGACGTCAAGGCAGGAGAACGTATCCCATGCAACGATGGAATTGGTGCACCGGGTGCACCAGCGAGTTATGGGCCATTTGATTGAGAAGGAACGGACAAGATCTAGGTACAAACTGGGCTGCTGGCTCACTTGCAAAATGAACCTTGCAGTTTCTCTAAATTGAATCAAATGATGGCGTCCATAACTGTTTCATGCAGCAGGTAAGACAGCTTAAATGGAAAGTGTGCTTCTATGTTTGACCGAACTAGCTGAAAGCTGCTTGTTCTTGTCTTTGTTCCTGATTCTATTACAACATTCTATTTCGTTTGTTGTCTTGTATTTCATGATTCCAATTATTTTTTCCAGATTCATGATTCCAAAACTGTGTGTAACAGAACAGGGAAGTAATTCTCTATGATATGGATGCATAGTCTCAAAGACTCGAAGGCTCCGTCTATGAAGTACTCCCTCTGTCCCATAATATAAAAACGTTTTTGACACTAATCTAGTATAAAAAAGGTTCTTATATTATGAGATGGAGGGAGTACAACTTACTACAAGTATTCCCATGTGTGAGGTGAGAGGTAATTATATGAAGACCTTTTCTGATTTTTTTAGCGGCACTTGATGCTTCCTGTAAAGTAGGCCAGTATATATGTAAGAACTGAATTTTTTTGATGCCAAATATGTGCGTCAAGTTATACATATATCCAATCAATCGGAGATGCGATTTTCAAGTCATGAACTAGATTATTAATGGTTTGTTTCTGCCTAGTCCGTTGCACTGTCGTGTTTTTCTGTTTTGTAAGAAATGTACAAAGCATCTGCGGTGAGGCATCCGAAATGTTGTAATCAACAGAGGAAATGACGTGACTGCATCTCCTGGTAGCGGCTCTGGCAAACAGTTAAAAGTAACGAGAGACGTAGCGAAGTTGGTTTGCAAAGTGACAGATTTTGTCCTGCTTTGTTCCATTATGCAAAAACAAGGAGCGGTCTACAAAAGTAAAAGGTGTCTTTTGCAAATGTGCCAGCAGCCCGCCACGGGACTGAATCTTGTCCCTTTGTTCTTCATCGAATGGCTCATGAGTCCTTGGTGCATCTGCACAGATTCTGTCGTTGCACAAGATACTTTCTCGTCAAGGCAGGCCTGATGGTGGCGATCGTATCTCCTCATCTTCGCCACGTGTAGCGACAGGCGACGGCCCGGTGCCGACAACGGCACGACGGGCACGCACATATGCGCCCCGCCACCCCTGTTCAGTCAACTGTTTACACGCAGCCCAGCCCGGGTGATATTAGCATCGCGTCGTGGTCGCCGTCCCGTTCGTTCCCATGCCATTACCGTTGAATCGGACTGGCGAGCGCCCGAGCCCCACACCATATCCGCGCCGGCAAAGCCGTTGTATGTACCCTCGGTCTCTCGCGGTCGCAGCTCATCAGAATGCAGATGGAGCAGAGGGCGCCGAATCCGATGGATGGACACGTTTATGTACAGGAGTCTATATATGCATCGTCGGTACACCGTGTGGATCGGTGCATGTGTGGTCTGTGAACATGCATCACGGCCGTCCTTTTTCCATTTGCCAGTGAGGGGCCGAAATCACTGTTTTGACCTTGTCAGAAAACCGTAGCACAAAATGAACTCGGAACAAAATTATTTCACGATCTGACCCTTTTAGCAACACCATAGCCCGTGGCGTTTCATCCCCACATAAAAACGCCGAGCCAGCTCGCGTTACTGTCGTGGCCCCATTCACTGACGTGGCATGTTCGAAACGCCGAGCCAGATTGCGTTTCCGGAAACGCCAAAAGCTTTGGCGTTTCTGGCCAGGCTGAAAACGCCGATGGCCATGGCGTTGCTACACTTGATATAGTACGTAGCTTCACTGTTGGTGTGGATATATAGTGAGACGTCCAGTCGATCCAGGAGGAATAATCACGCAGCCAGATGCATATGTGCGCGCCGTGCAAATGCATGGCCCTGTCTGCGTACGCGTAGTGCTAAGCACACCACATGCATGATGCATGCACGCATGCTGCTGCCAGGTGGTTAATTAATCGGAAACAGTTCAAAAGCAAGCCATCATTGGTTGCTAAACATACCAGTAGCATGGCCTTGTCATGTCGCCCCTCATACTCACGTCGATCGTGCATGCAGTGGTCAGTGGTCTGACCGACCCGCAAATTCAGGCAGGCAAGCACCACTAGTGGCATGCATGCCGTGCTGCTCTGAAGCTACAAGCAGGCGACGCATCATGAAACGCCAAAGCTCCTGGCGTTGCTGTCCAGGGCAGAAACGCCAAAGCCCTCTGGCGTTTCTCACGTGGTCCGCAACGTAAGCTACCTCGGCGCTTCTTTTTTGACAGGAACGCTAGCTAGCTCGGCGTTTTTATTTTGGGCAAAAACGCCACGGGCTATGGCGTTGCTAAAAGGGTCAGATCGTGAAATACTTTCATGTCGAGTTCACTTTGTGACAAAGTTTGCTGAAAGGGTCAGAATAGTGATTTCGGCCCCCGTGAGGACACGAAAGGAACACTTTCCAGAGTTGTGAATCCTTTCTGGGTCTCGACGGCGCTCCTGCGGCTGCACGACAGGGAAAGGAAGAGGGGACCGTGTATATATGCCGAACTCGTTTGGGTGGCACTGCAAAGGAGCGTTTTTTTTTTTTTAAGGGGCGTTCACATATTAGCTACCGAACGAGCCTTTGATAAAGCATGCAACCGATCGAATCTATACTAGCTAGGCATTCTCTCCATACCTGCACTGCATATGTGGTAGTTCCTCGGCCAGGAAGTACTTTCTCTAGTTCCAAACGTTGGTGCGTTTAGGGCATGTACAATGTTCCTTTTCTTTTTGCGGGAGGGAGCATGTACTATACTGAGTATGGGACGGAGGGAGTAAGTGCTAAGAAATTTCAGCCCTGAGTATCAAAAGTTTGTAGAACGTACAAGCGCTAAGGCTTCTTATATTTTTTTTCCCAGAATCGATTATAGCAGAAAGCACCTGGTTCTAACTAGTGTGTTCTACAAAGACTCGAATTCATATTCAACCGAAATAGCAAATGAGACAGTTAGGAAGGAACATGCAATGAGAAAGGAGTTACCAACACCGATGGTCCTGTGATCCGCTTTAAACATCAGAAACTCGTGGAGAACTCACCTTTCTCCAAGAAAAATGTGGACAACTGGGCGCCCATGTTTTTCATAGGTAGACAATTATATTTCGAGTCCGGGTCCCACCAACTACTTTTTTGGGGAAAGACCAAACGTCATATATTAAGCAACTCAAACCCTTACAAAAGTACCTTTAGGTAAATTTGAAAACGCATCCAATTCATTAGGGTATTGAAGTCTTCCTCGTCTTGCATTCACTGATGCGCCGTGAGCAAAGCTCGTTGTCGCATCTGGGCTCAGTCTCAACGGAACAAATTTGTTAAAATCCATGACCATGTATGAGCGGTAGTTTAGAATTTATCGAAGTAAACTAGAAGACGCCAACAGACACGATCTAGGTAGCAAATCGGCGTCCCGAAGAAGGAAATGCCGGAAGGGGCCTCTAGAACGCCCCATGTCCGTCCACACGGAGTTGGGGAACACAAATCTCATGCACTTCCTGACCAAACCAAGGTTGGCCAAGCTTCATCAGTTGGAATTGGAGACGGAGGACCAAGGCGCAGAAACACATTGTCCACTCCACATGACAATGCGGCAAAGACAAACCAACAGGAGAAAATGCTAGACCCGTAGAACAGATTTAAGGGTACAACATCTTTCACACGCCAAAAAGTATCACCAGGACGAGTGGTGGAAAGATCTTATTCCACGCAGGTGACACCATCTTCTGCCACTATCGAATGGAGACAAACACTAAATTTATACCTAACCCTACCATCACCAAGCTGAAGCCCTAGGGTCTCTGCCTCTCTCGTCGCCGGAGCGACAGACAGAGGAAGAAGAGACCCAGGGTCTCGCCAGGGAGTAGGGTAGATCAGCCGCCGTCGCCCCTTGTCGCCTAGACCAGTTTGCATGAGCGAAAAGAACCCACTAGTTACATACCGGTTCCACGTGCTATATATAAAAACTATTTTAACTTTAGAAAATTTTGTGATGTATTTTCCAAGACTGTTTCCCCTTGACCACTGCTGGCTTCATGGAAGATTGGTACAGTATGGAAACATTTTGTTTTAGAGTATGTCATAGTGTGAGAGTAGTGTAGTAAGAACGGACCATGAATTGCAGACCTGGCTAGCTGGCCGTTAAGGTGCCCACGTCGAGCTACATGCATGGAATTCAGAACAGTCGGTGCACTCCTTTTGACTTCCTTTAAAGAGTAGGCCAAATGCTATCCACGCACGCACAGGCATAGATCACAGCACACACTTCACCAGTCAGCCGAATGCAGGGGTTTTCTCTAAGGTATTACTTTTTGTTGGCGAAAATTATTTAAGGTATTGCTGTGCCATCTGCAGGAGGAGATAAAGAAATTAATGCCATGCTTGGCACTTCTATAAACTAAACTAGTAGTACAATGTTTTTATATTTAGCGACAACGAATTAGTTTTTTCTACAGATCATGACATATAATACTTTGTAAATAAGTTAATCTACGTACATTGTACCTGAGCCGCTTCATTTCTCTATCCTAGTTGCCAGCTCTGAAACCACCCGAGCCAGCAGTCAGCTATTGCTGAAATGAACAAAAAAATGCACGTCTTTTCGTCGGAAAAATACATCGTGCATACAGCCATACACTGACTTTGACTTTGATCTGGTGCTTCATCTCTACTCAACTTTGACAAAATAAGTCAAATGGTGTTTTTTTTGCGGGAAAGTCAAATGGTAATGTACACGAAATTAAATGTTTTTTCCCCTTCTGAAGACATGCTCTGCGATTTGGTACATGAACCTGTCGAGACCAGAATCTGTGAGAACCGGACGGGAGGAAGATTTTGATCCTGTGCTTTGTTTCTTTTCAAGCCGACAAAATAGGTCAAATGGTGTTTTTGTTTTCAAACCAAATTAAATGTTTTTTCCCCTCCTGAAGATATGCTCTCTGGTTTGGTACACGAACCAGTATATCTGTGAGAACCGGGCCGGAGGAAGATTTTGATACCCTAGTATGAACATTGCTTTGTCTTCTCCTCATTTCCCACTACAGAAAGGGTCATGAATCTTTAAAGGAGTGTACACAGCAGCAGCACAGAATTACTGAACTTTCCTTCGCCTCCCTTTTGACAATTAATGGGGGCATCTATCTTAGCTTTGGCATGGCCTGAAAGAATAAAAAGTGGTGCAATTAGGGCTCGGCATGAACTGGCTTCAACTAGGGATCAACTTTTAGAGGAATGATTCTCTTTTGCTTGTTTACCTGCAATGGTTTGGGTCCTCCTGTCCTCCATATACACAAGGAGAAATATGCTGGTGCTGTACTGCATTGCGTTGTGTGGACCAAATCTTTAGCCAATTAACCTGATTCGATGTACATATTCACCCACTGATTGACCGATTGATTGATTGATTTGGTCCACTGATCCTACATGCTTAAGGTAATTGCTCCACTTGTAATCTTACTATGCACCGCGAATGCAGATTATTAGGAACCTTTAATTTGGAATGGAACTGTTCTATGTTCAGAAGTCTTGTAAGTTGCAGAGGAGTGTATTACAGTAGTGCTGCTACTTTTGTGCAGCTTTGGTTGATTAATTAAGATAGTATGATGAACTGACAAAGTCAACATAGGTTAAGCATCTAAGTGGCACAACCAAGCTGGTTTTAGGATCTTCAGGCTGCAATTCTTTTTTTCTTTTTTTTGAGGGACTTCAGGCTGCAATTCTAAAGCCAGTATAATATGGTTTCCGATGTATCTCTTGACCTAAGCAAAATACTTCATGTATCAGGTGAGTAATAGTACTCCCTCCGTAAACTAATATAAGAGCGTTTAGATCACTAAAATAGTGAGCTAAACGCTTTCATATTAGTTGACAGAGGGAGTAATATTTATTTAAATGAGCTGAGGGTAGCCAATTACGTAGCTATGTGGAGGTGACGTCCGTTGAAAATGGGCTTGCAAACAATAGTAGCTAGTGAGTGTCATCAGGAGGGGAGGAAAGAAGAGCTGGAAAAGGAAGGAAAGATATGTGTCATCTAACATAAACAGAATGCCTGCTTTTCTAAAAGCGATGGAGCATAGAACGTCATAACGACTTTGATAAGATGTTGTGTGGGGCCATATGAGCATCACTGGCTAAATCTTGATCATTAAGCTAACGGGGAGAAGAGGTTATAACTTTCAGAGCATCACTAGCCTTGCTGACTTGACTGTTTTACTTACTCTGCAACAATCAGCAGTCAGCCATGCAAAATATGATGCCCGCAGTAATTTTTAAATGTCGGCAATGGAAATATTTCGATTTATTAGCAAAATAAAATAATGTTTGTGCTTTAATAATAGCAAAAAATTCATTTTGAATTGCTTGGTTGACTGAACTTTCTAAAACAGTTTAACATAAATTCTAGCTGGGTTTTGTGTCCCAACACCAACAGTAAATGTGAAGGAACCACGGAGTTGATTAAACATTTGCAGAATTATGTGTCATTTTAGTACCCGTATTTCAGAAATGTGGAACTAGGCAGGCAGGGCAAATTTATGCTTACAACAAACTTTGGTTCCAAGTTCTGACTTGACCTATCACTACAAACAAGAACATTAGAATTTTGTACGTACATTGGACGCATGCTTAGGCGTTTGGAAATTAGAATATATGGAACAGTTTCGAGAGTTACAACAGACATGCCGACAAGTTTTCCGTTAGTGCGTACGTGTAGATTGTCCCTGGATCGCTGCCAGCAGCCCGCTTGCTCCATTGGCGGACTACTTGCTAGCGCCTAGCTAGCTAGCTAGCTAGCTCTGTCGCGTGAGGAGCAAGGTGATCAGGCAGTGCGGTGCCGTTGAGCCGATGCTATCACACCAACCATCCGATGCGAGTGGAGGGTTTCATGCGCGCGCGATTATTTGATGGTTTAGCTTGTGATCACAGTGTATTATTGTTGATCACTGGTGTAGTGCTGGTTTGGCGCATGAGATTTGCGTTTAAAGCTGTGCAGTATCCGCGGAGGTAGCGTTGTTTAGTGCCGCTGATGGCAGGCAGTTAGCTCGCGGTGATCAATCAGCTCGGTAGGCAGCCTCGCGCGTGCACCTTTATCCATCTATCAGCAGCTTCTTGGTGCGTTTACGGGTCACGGGAATCCAAATTTCCGGGGGGTTGCCGGTAGAACACGACGAGAAGAAATGAAAAATGCACTGTTTTGTTCATGTCCAAGCCAGGATTGGAACGGAACTCCATCGATCTGTACGTACGTCTGTCTGCCGACGCATTGAAGAGAGAGTACGTAGGAGTTTTCAATGGGGAGAAATACAAAAACAGTTAGATAATGCTGAGCTTGGTTGGTCAGGGCGTAATGTATAGCTTAATCTTAACAGCCACGAGGACAGCGCTAGCATCAGGGAGCAGTTTGTTGATCCTGTGCGTCTGACAATGATGGAGCTCGACCTGACAGCCATTTGGGACTGTAGGTTATGTACGGAGTCCGAGGCCTATCTGTCTATCTATCTACCCTTGGCTGCTTGCTGTGCCACTGGAACTTCAGCACTCCACTGTTCTGAATCTGCTGCTTTTCGCAACCGGATCAATTATTCTCCTCAGCCATTGCCATCGAGAACGCTGTGTGTGACGTGGCAAGGCCAGGACTTTATATAGAGCACTCATGCAACCGGATCAATTGTTCCGAACCATGCTAATTAAGCAGCTAAGCTAACCAAGCAGCTATGGCAATAATGCATGGGGGTTAGGGAAAGGCATCTCACGTAAACCGTGGACTGATCAGCGTATGGTGGGTGATCATAGGGAGAATGCACGGTTTGGTTGGCAGGAATAGGATCGTGACCTCGTGTCGACAGTAGTAAAAGCAAGCACTACTTTACCAGAATGTGTATGGTGGAATTTCCTCATAGGATCGCAGGTGACGTTTCTGGGCTCTCTCCTTATTGAATCCACACTGGGGAAAGGGGATCGCGTTCGCGTGCACAAATTGTTCTTTTTATCCTCCAATTGGAAGTCCCGAGGTCTTAGAAATGATTGCTGCTACTAGCTCTCTACTACGCTTTAGTCGCTGAGGCATCCACTCAACCAAATGTCGACAGAGCCGATACGTCAAACCTCACTTCACGTATACACATAGTGAAACCCGGGGAAATCCTTGTTTCAAAAAAAAAAAAAAAACAGGGAAAATGACGCAAAGGACGGAACTCGTCACTCGTGTACGCTTGATGGAGCTCGAAATATTGGAGGAAGAGAGGTTGAGAGTGAGCAAAGAACAAAGTCGAAAGTCAAGGAGTGCCAAATCATGTTCATGGATGCGAACGACATGATGTATGAAATGGCAAAATGATAGTGGCAACTCACTCTCATGGAGAGATCTTGGCAATCCATTGGTTTTATAGTGGTGGGCGAGTGGTAGTGATTACAATGGGAGTGTGTGATGTATGTTCAATAACGTGGCTTTTGGCGAGCTATGTGATATGTGGTGGCTTTTGGATTCCCTATGTTGATACTTTTCACTGAGCGGTATGCAGATTGTATTTTAAAAAATCATTTTTGCATTGAATTGTTTATATTTTTGTCAAAACGTTTGAATTATTTATTGAAAGGTCTAATTTATTTATAATGGTGGAAACATTCAAACCATGTATGTAAAGGACATAAATAAATATAAAAAAGTACAGGGTGTTAACTTTAGCCGAAGAACTATGTGCAAGAACTTTAAACCCTCAAATTTTAGGGAGTCAAGAATAAAAATGTTCTTTAGAGAGGTTTTAGGAAAAGAGGCAGAGAACTAGAGTTGCTCTTAGCTCACGGGCGGGTGCCCAGGCCGGGTACCCCACTCTGCCCTCGGTGTGGTGTGGGCGCTGAGAGGCCCTATTCAACGCTCAGTGCGTCAAATTGCTGGCAAAACAGACATGGCACATGCTCATGGGCTGGTTCAGTTCGAATGTGTTCTACTATCTTGTTTTCGTGTTACTAGTATTCATTCCTCTTCGGATTTAAGCAAAAAAAAAATCATTTTTCTTTTGTTTTCCATAGAACATGAACATTTTTGGAAGAAAAGGAACGTCTGTTTTTAGTAACATCTGAATCAAATAAGTTGGAATTAAGGACAATAGTATTCTGGTATGAGTACTGTACAGTTCAACTTCGTGATATGGAAACATCACGAAAACTTCCTTGTTTGCACAAGTAATGGATTGCAATGACAGTATAAGAGAAATGCAGGTTCGTGAACAAGAGAAAGAATGAGATATGAATTGAAAATATCAAATAAAAAAGAGCAAGGGTGCTCCAACAAGAAACGTTAAGGGCCCACCAAGACATGGTCAGGGGCGGAGTGAACAGCCGCCGCTCATCAGGCGGGTCGTGGAGGCCTTGGTACTAGGTGAGCAGGCCGAACGTCGTACTCATCTCGGTGACATCCTTGTCCCTGATCAGGAGGCGGAACAATTGTGCGCTGAGAGGGCTGCGGACGACGCATGCAACTTTCGGAGGTGACCAGGAAGATAAATAATTTTAATTATCAAATAAGGTCTTAATGTACAATGTGTTTATGATTAAATGAAACTGATGATGATTATAACATACATATAGTCAATCATAAACAACCATTGAACATATGGTGATGCAGTGGGGGCAAGTGCCCCCCGCCCACCCCCCTTAATATATTAAAAAAAATAAAAAATCAACATTGAAAAAATGTTTACTGTGTTGAAAAGTGTATATCATAATTTTTTTCCAAATATCATCATTGGCTGGAAAATATTTACAATCTATAAAATGTTATCAAGTTTTTTATAAAAAACAATTTTAAATGATAATCGTGTGTTGGAAAAATATTTATGAATTTTCAAAATGTTATCAAATTTTACAAGATCTCCATGAATTAGAATATTGGTAAAGAGAAAAAAACAGAAAATGAAACAAAAAATAATTTAAAAAAATAAGTTTGTAGAAAACCAGTGAAATCATAACAGAAAACACCGAAAGAAAACCGCTCCGATAAAAGAAGAACTAGTACCACTCACTCCAAAAAGAAAAGACAATTGGTGGAAAAAACTTGAAGGGAGTTTTCCAGTCCGGTGCAGGATGGAAAAGAATGTGAGCTAAATGGGATGAGCCCAACGCAATGACAGGTGTGCATTAAGTCGGCTATTGGATCGTCAAATAGGAGGAAAAGTCGCTGGTGAGGGACACCTACATTCGAACTTGTGATGCCATCGTTGCATGGCAAACCCTAGTTTTTTTCTCGAGAAAACTTTTGGTCTATTCTCTTTTTGTTCGGAAACTTCTGATCTATTCATCTCCAATCATGACAGTACAACGGACATCATAATAAATAATAAAAATTACATTCATATTCATAGATCACCTAGCATGACTACAAGAACTGAAGCGAGCCGAAGGCGCGTCGTCGTGCTAAGGCCACATAGGGCCAGTGCACTAGAACAGTAACCATCGCCGACATGCATGAACTAGTTGGTGTGACGCCTGCACTGGAGAGATGTGGGCCTGCCCAGTTTCAGGGTTCACAGTGGTCGCTCTGTTTCATTTGCTGGCACTGCTTTGTTTTTTTAGTTTTCTTCTATGGATTTTGTTTGGGTTTTTCCTTTTCTATTTTTCCTTTTCCCTTTTTCCAGGTTTGTTTTTTCTTCTATTTTATTATCATTTTTTGTACTATAAACATTTTTCTAATATAAAGTGAATAGTTTTCAAATACACACTGAATATATTTTTTAATATACATTGAACATTTTTTCATGAGAAAACATAGAAGGTTCACCCGCAAAAAAAGAAACATAAAAGGTTTAAGGACTAAAGTGAAAAGAAAAAAAAAACAGAAAAACCGACGCGGTCGCCTCTCCTTGCACCACGTGTCGAGCGCTGACCGAGACATGATGTTGTGCCACTTGTCATGCAGGAAAGCATCGTACAGTGACATCCACAAGGCCAGAAGGGTACCCTTAACTAGTGATTTCATTATTCTCTTGAACCAGCTGTTGTTCAAAGATAGAGTGCGGTGACACTTTTTACCTCCTGAATGCGATGACACTGTTTACATTTTTACAAAGTGTAGTCGAAATTTCTCCAAACTACTCGCTCCGTCCCGAATTACTTGTCGCGAAAATGGATAAAAACTGATGTACATAGAACTACAATACATTCAGATACATCCATGTGTACACAGTCCCACGAGGCCCGAATAGCCGCTGTAGCACACCTCGTTCTCGATAAGACACAGAAAAACAGCAGCACTCCGGTCCTTAGAAGCAGAAGCACGACTCTGACTCTGAATCCATGTGAGTTTCTACATCAATGTAGCAATCTGAGTGATTGCTTGCTTCAATTGCCGCACGCTAAATTTACGTTGTTTCCTTGATGTGTAACCTTTTTACCTGCTAGAGTCGTCTGCATTTACAGGGCTGAACTATAAAAATAAGCTGATTAAAATCGTTACAAATATTATGCCAATTTGTAAGAAATGACGTACACCAGCAGGGTGACGCGTGGAAGACCCAAAAAATAACACTTCTACAGAAAGGTACAGCATCAGGCGTCAAAATGCAAGATGGATCATGAACCAATAGAGAGAATTGATTCAACTATATATTTCTATAAACAACTCAGGGTCGCCTGCGCATGCATACACACCGTCGATGAGACCCTCTCGACCAAGGCGCTCACTCTAATTGTCCAATCTCAAACCCGCTCCACCAATCTCACCACCCAATTATCAGAAACAGGGCGTGTGCCTAGCAAGAATACATAATAATAAATCATGAATACTAATCAGCCTGATTAGTATCTCGGTGGCGCTGGCGGCATCCGGTTTGGTGTGCGTCGGCTGCTCGAGTTGGGATCCCCATTTTCAGAGCGTCTGCGACCGTCAGCGCTTCTCGATCTTGATTCGATGTTCGGGGCAGGGCCATTTGCTGCAGAATCGAAGGCTGACCTCCAGTCCTCACCAGGGCGGCCAGGTGTCCGGGGGCTCTCTGTAAAAGATTTCCATTTCAAGTTGTTATAAATGCAACAATATGCATATCAGCTGGAACCTCCTCAACCTAAACTGCCTAAGATGGACCCTAAATCTTACAGACCGGTCAATGAAAATTAGTACCGCCTCTTGAAAAAGTAGGACATGATTTTACAGTTCAAGTTTGAAGTTTGACAGTAAAGATTACACGTGTTTCTCAATACAAATCCAATGCATGTGTTTCGCATTACAAACCCAATGCTAGCGATCATAGCCGATGCATTACTGGGTTATTTGTGGTCAAACTAAATCCCATATTTCCTGAATGAGGTATAGGCAAACATCCAAGTAAAAGCCAACTTGGTAATACAGTATTATTCAGACAAGTGGGGGGAAAATCAGCTTACCAGCTTCAGGACTGTCATTTGAATAAGAAGAAGCAGCAGCTCGATTGTCATGGATACTAAGTTGACGCGTGAGCTTTGACAGCAGAGATGATTGCTTTTGGTACTTTTCCCTTCTACGTTTAGCATTGTGGTCTTCTTGGAGAAGTTCTTCAATTTTTGCATTGCTTTGCCCGCTGGCAATGAGAAACATGTGAAGGGATGAAATGCAGAGATATGTGAAAGTAAAGAAAAATTAAACATTGGATCTCCACCTATCATGCAAGCAGACTGATAAATATGGAATAATGCATCATCAAACTGTTTCACAAAAAAAAATCGAGAATCAATTAACTGGATGCCTGTAGCCCTGCATGGACACGTTCCTTAGTCACAAAAGAAGAGATAAAAGCTATCCGGATTTCCTTTCCCATATGACGGCTAGTATATAGAATTAGGTATTGTATAAGAATTGGCATGAATTTCAAAGCTTGTATTCCCCTTTTTCAATAGAATAGAACTATACTCAAACATGAAATAATAGAAGAAAGTTTAAAGATAGGCACATACAGTATGCTAATCTCCAGAAGAAATTAAAACTGTATATTTCTGGACAGAGCATTCACCTTATCGAGCTGTATAGCTGGTTCAACATATCCTCCTTTGCTTTCTCCACTTGGCAGAGCACAATTGCCTGATAAGCAAACAAATAAACTTTGATGAAGAGTCACACCAAATCATTAGGTCAAGTGAACTAAACAAAGCTATATAGAACACAAACCTTCGGGACATTTGCTGCTAGACTATTTAAAACAGCCTCAACATAACCACGAACTTCTTGAGACATCCATCTAAGTTCTTCTTCAGGATCAGCTGGTCTCCGTATAATTGCATCCTTTCAAATGTAACAGGGATCAGATGCCAATTGCAAAAAAGAGAGAAAGATTCCATGTCAACACATCAAAAGAAAATCAACTGTGCATAAGCTAGAACTTACTGTGGAGCTATCTGTCTGGCTTTGCTTCAGCGGTCCACCCTCAGTATTTGCAGCCTTGAAAGAACCACCTTTGCTTTGAATTACAGCTTTTATCTTATTTACCCACTCAACCTTGTCAGCAGTGCTCTCAGCCTTCAATACAACAGCGCTATGAGCTGCAAAACAAGAAAAGCAGTTTATAAAATGAAAAATGAAGTAAACATGATGCTATAAATGTTCAGGGGTGTTACCTTTAAGGACTGTCTTATAGGCAACCCTGTTAGTTATCTTGAACGCAAGGCTTGGGCCTTTTTCAGGTCCATTAGCCTTTTTTGAATCCTTTAAGCTTTTAGAAGGTTCTTCCTCATCTACTTCCTCGAGGTTGCATTCCTACACAGTACACCATACAAAGTTGCTGAATCAGTTGAGATTTATATATAAGTCTTAAGAGTTACACATGCAACCTTTCTTTGGACATGCTCTTCCCGGTGGAATTAAGGGAAGACAATAAACTACTGAACTATTAAAACACTAACACAAAACTGAGAAATCATGCAACATCATTACCGAGTAAAAAAATAATACATGTAACAAATGCAAAACTTATGCACACCTCGAGAGTGATGACACCACGAAAATGCCTTTCCTCTTGCTTCTTTGTGTATCCAAGCTGATAAAACAGATGGTGAGCCCAACCAGGCATACAAACAAGTAAAATAATCGACAGCATGTGCCATGAAAATTATGAAAACAATTAACAGTCTGAAAAAAAATCCTTTCAAGTTCAAATGTATCAAAACACAACCAATCAACAAGTATGGAAGACTGACCAACCTTTCCACTCTTCTCATTTAGGACGAACCACCTCCTGCTCCACCCATTAGTTTTTGCACTTTTCTTCAAAAGGTAACCTGAAGAAAAAGGGGGGATATGTTCATACACCATACTAAATTGTTGCATAGATCAGCATGTACATCAGTACATTATTACCGTGCATCAAGGACATGTTAGACTCCCCCATGTGGCATCGGTCTTATATGTAATTTTACTTTTTGGTTGGTGTTCCTTTGTGCAAAGGCTAGCGTTCTGCTTTCTTTTCAGTTTTGCCAGGTCGGCATGTACATGACTTGTACTATGATCCTTATGATATAAATGAGACATGTATTACCAATTTACCATGCAAAAGAAGGACTCCCCCATGTGGTTCAAACCTCAAAGTGCTCTATGATTCGAATTCTTGTAAAAATGTCCATGTTATTCTAAATGGACTAGGCTGACTAGATGCATAAAGATGAATTTCATTTTACATGAAACAAGGATGTGCCCACTTGCGTGAAGCAACATAAAAATATAAGCTGTCGTATTCATTTCATGGAACGAATGACATTTTGCACAAGTGCAACATTTAATAATATATTTCGTTTATGACCAGACTTCAGCAGACAGATTTACTGCCTTCTTTTTTACCTGCAGTAATTTCACCAGCAGGACCAGCAACCTGCAAATTTGGTCCCTCTTTTGTGTCTTTGTCTGGACTTGGTTTTTCTTTCGTTGATTTTGAGCTACCACCGGCTTGCTCAGATTTTGTTTGGGGACTGGAGGCCTAAAATCAAATAATAGTTTATATTAACCAAGGGCAATATGTGCTCTATGTCCACAGATAAAAATGCATTACTTTTGAATAATGAATATCATATTATATTTTCTAAAAGACATGCAACCGTGCATCATAAGAAAATAAGCACAAGCCATACCCTGTTTGTCACAGATTGTTCAGACTCTTGTCCTTTCTTGGAAGGTCGGTTTTTCATCTCGTCCTCACGGCGCTGCCTCTCCATTCTGCCAATCAAACAAAAAAAGGGCAACGGTCGGCATTCAACAATTTTATCATGAAATCAGCGTAGTTTGGCAAAAGTAAATACTTGGCCAATTTCTTTAGCAAGCAAAGCAATTAACACATATTTTGTAGCACGAGAAAAAACATGCTAAACAGTGGGGTCACAAAGACAAGGATGACAGAGGGTTGAACCAGAAGATGCATACAGTTTTCTGGGATCACTTATATAAAGGTAATAAGAGGCGAAAATCCATCTCTGCACCTGAGCTCATCTGCACCCGCGCTGACGAAAAAATCAAAACAAATACTAGAAAAATTCAAAAAATTCCAAAAAAAAATTGTGCAGTAGACAATTTGATGCGTGAGGTCCGCTCCAATTTTCAAATCATTTGGACATCTGAGGAGCTCTCAGCAAAAAAGACAAATTGGGGGTCTAAAAATGTTTACTGTTCATGTACTGTTTTGGCCCGATTTGTCTTTTTTGCTGAGAGCTGCTCAGATGTCCAAATGACTTGAAATTTGGAGCGGGCCACACGCATCAAATTGTCACAAAAAAATTGGAACTTTTTGAATTTTTTACGAATTGTTTTCTAACCGGGTGCAGATGAGCCTGGGCACCGAAACGCCCTACCCTAATAAGAGGGAGCTATCTGAAAATAGGATGAATACTTCCTCCTGAAGCAACTCAACGTAAGATAGATTGTGGGAAATGAAGTCACAAATTGAAATCGGAAATCTGCAACAAGGTTTTCATAAACTTACAAGTACAGAACAATGAGGCTGAAACAGCAATTAAATGCTAGAGACCAAATAACAGATTACACAAAACTGAAGGAGGGCTAGAAACATCAACAACCAACCTTCTTTGTACTAGACGGATGAAATGCTGAGCAGGAACAAAGGCACGCTCCATGTCAACAAGAGCAACTACCATCTTTTTGGCGTCACTTTTAAAGCTATCCAATGCATTCGATGCTATTGCAATGACCTAGCAAAAAAAGGACAAAATAGAGTGTACACTCAGAATGGTCAAAGCTGAAATCTATCAACAAGCAAGCAGAAAGGTGCTTCTCTAAAACATATAGGTGATACCTCACGCTTGAATGGAGGATATCTTCCAAGCCCAGGTGTGGCATTAGCGGACGCATTGACTATGTCCAACAATACACGGTGTACCTAGTAGTGTATGAACAGTAAAAAATAGTTTTGCCATGTCAGTAAACAAGATAAGTATGTCAAAAGATTATACGACCTTGCATAAGCACATGGATGCTTAAATATTAGGTCAACACAATAGGAAAGAAATGTCACACTAATACCACCCAATATACAAAAATAACTGAACTAGAATATTATGGAACTCCAATATTTTCAGCCTTGGAAGCACAAATTCAACATCAATTTTGTAAACTCCAATCAGGTAAGCTCAGCAAAAAAAAAAAAATTAACGAACTTGATAGTCCAATCAAATATATCCAGAAAGAACTCAAATTGAGGATGTTTGTCTAATGTTACCCAGGGAGGGTAAAAGTGGATGTGGCGTAGAGCATAATAAACAATAGGGTTTGTCTAATGCTTTTCTTAAATTGAACATTAGCCTCAAGGGAAAAGGAGAAAGTATAAATAAGTTTTACTTCCGTTGCCCAGGGGGATTGCATACCTCGTCAACACATAGTCGCGATGGCTCCTTTGCCATGTCTAGTACTATTTTTATTAATGACCTCAACCCTTTCTCTGGAGATATCAAATATGGTTGATAACCGTCGGCTTCCAGGACAATCTAGAAAGTCAAGAGAATAGAACTTTTTTATAAAAGGCAGAAAATTGCTACCAGAGTGTATCTTACTCCCTCCGTTCGGAATTACTTGTCTTGGAAATGGATGTATCTAGAACTAAAATACGTCTAGATACATCCATTTTCGCGACAAGTAATTCCGAACGGAGGGAGTAGAAGTGAAAGTGGCCCTACCCTTTTGACATTGTTGAGATCAAAATGTCTGTCCAATGGTAGTTGTTTAATTCTGTCTGGAAACTTGCCTTCAAAACTTGCAACAATTTTCCACCCAGACCCCTTTCATATGGAAAAAAGTGCACTAATCTTGTAATCAATTATTCAATTTTGGGGGGCATAATTCAAATATAGAAGAAGCCTACTTTTGAAGTTAGCCACTAACCTCGCCAGATGTAATATGAGCGAGGAACTTATCTTCAAATTCCCGGCACAGCTCCAATGCAACTGCTCGTGTTCCTTCAGGACTTTGTACCATAGATTCTCCGAGCCTTGCCAGCTCAGCTTGCACCATCTGGGATTTACCCTGAAGGCTGAAACAGTAACGCATATTACTGAATTAGCATCAATGCAGAAAGGGACGAACTTCATGTAACTCTATGATATATCAAACTAATAGGTGTACCATTAAAGCATGAGGCGAGATTCTTACCCAGTCAATAGGTTAGGAAGACGCACTTTCATCCTTTTACGTATCTGCTTAGCAATGGTGCTAACCAGAGAAACTCTACCTAGCTTACTATGGGGAGCTCCAGTTAAGATGGACTTGAGGGTCTCAGCTTCAGCTTGCCATGCTGTTTCCAGCGAGTTCTCAGAACCAACTGATCCAGATTGTGCCGATGCAATTGCTACAGATTGTCCTACCAGAGCGACCCACTCAATGTCATTAAGGTTTTTTGGGCCCTTGTTCAAGAGAAGGGCCTGAACACAAGCTATAGTTTTCGCGTCTCCATCTGCTTGATCAATCTTGCTTAAGATACCGATAGTTCTCGAACCTACAGCGAGTGGAAAACATCATTTACAAAAGAACAAAGTGTGGTGTTATTATTGATGATATTTTTTCCAGTTCAAAAGACGAACCATCTGGATCAATATCCTTCGCCAGCCTAATAGCTCGAGATGATGCAACTTCAGCTGCTTGTACCGCAGGTATTACAACTAGCAGTATTGCATCATTGTGCCCAGCATAATCATTGATCTAAATTGAAAAGGTAGTCAGCATTGAGTAGCAGAAAGTAAACTAGTATGACAAAATTAAAGAACTGTTTTTGACATGCTGTCAAAGTAGGCAAGTAAGAATAGTTCAAAAGGCTCCAGAAAAATATAAGGAGACATAACTGCATAAAAATGATTTCCACACGACAAAATATGTGTGAAGCTAACATTGTAATAAGATATGTAAATCACATGTATGGTACAAGATGTTTATGTCAAGATTATATCAACATATTTTGAGCAGTGGTCATGATTGGCTACTGTAAGCTACTCTAATATTCTAATATCTCAGCATTAACATTATATCAGAACAAGTTGACAAGTAAAGTGTCCATATTTAAATGCTTACCATTGAATCATCCACAGCTCGCTGATCTAACCCAGGTAAATCAATCAGTTTCAGCGGGGGAGCTGAAAACATAACAAGAAAATGTACAATGAGAGATTGAGTGGTTTTAACAAAGCACCACAGCAAATACTACGGGGAAACAGAAATAATAAGAACAGATTTAGTACAGAAACTACGCAGAGGAATTATCAGCGATGAAACATCAAAACTCTTAATTGTGTAAAAAAAATGGGCAGCTCATGCTTTAGCAATTACACACATCGCAAGATTTTTCTGTTGCCATTTCCCACAGCACACACAATACAAGAAACATAAATATCATAGCCCGATTTAAATGCTTAGCTGTTTCATACTACAAGTACAAGGAGCACTCACTTGATGTACTAAAAATGTCGACATGTCCTCTGTACCAGCCTATAATCTATACTGCTATGTTCATTGCTAATTGAAGGATAAGCAGGTATAGGTTCACTGAAATTATTATTAAGTTAATGGGCAAACCTGTGCTCGTTCTCAGCTTGAGCAAAATCTCATCTGAGCGGCCTCTGCCAGACACACTCTTGCTGAGCCTGTCCTGCAGAGAATGCCGCAGAGCACCTGCACATGAAAAAAAAAAATCAGCACCAGGTCGAACAGAAGTTGGTGATCATGCGAAACAAGGCTGTGAGATCCTACTGACTTGCGGACACCTGCTGCGACTTGCTATCGATCTGCAGCACGATAGACTTGGTGCTAAGGCCCGGTTCCCTCTGCAGGTCCACCACGATGGGCGCCCTGGTCGCCCCGTTCTCCCCCGTCGGCTGCACCACACAACACCACCAATCCAATCCAATCCAATCCGATTAGCAAACAACTCCGAGGGAGAGATATATGGAAGAAGTGGGAAGCCAAGCTACTGGACTAAAGGCTCACCAACACGGGATGGCCGATGAGGCTGTTCAGCACGGCCGACTTGCCTGAACCCTGCACAGAGAGATCGGAACGGATCAGATCGGGGCACAAGGCGACGGTTCTGAGGCGCGGGGGGGCGCCGCCCGGCACTTACGACGTTGCCGAGGACGACGGCGTTGAGGAAGGTGGAGGGGCGCCTGGGCGCGGTGTCGTCGGAGGGGTCGTCGTCGGCGAGGAGCGAGGCCGCCTGGCGTATGGACTCGGAGAGCTGCGACAGCTCCTCCATGGCCTCCATGGTGGGTTTCTACAGCCCCGGCGGAGGCGGATCGGGCGCGGCCGATGGATCGAGGGGCGCAGCGGCGGCGGAGACCTGGCCCTCGTCGGCCTGACGCGGGTTTGAAATCCGGTCCGCCGATATGGGGGAGGCGAGACGTGGACGAGGCAGAGAGATAGGGGGGAGGAGAAGAGAGGGACGGGGACGGGGGAGTAGTCGTTTGCTTGCTTGGCTGCGAAGGAGGCGTTCGACTCGACTCGAGTCAGTAGTGCGGTCGGGAGTCGGGGCGTGCGTGCGGTTCGGCCGGTTCGTGGTAAGTAATGACGGCTTGGGCCTCGTCGTCCCGTCAGGGGGACACGAGAAGGATTCGAATTGGGCTGTGCCGCGCGGCCCGGTTGTCAGAGTTTGGTTTGGATGGGAACACTGGAGCAACTTAGCCCACCTTTGGGATTCCCGGGGAAAAAAAAAACTTATCCCGCCTTTGGTTTGGTTTGTACGAAATGTGTAGGATTGTCTCAAAAGAAAAAAGGAAATGTGTAGGAATTCTACATGATAAGATAGGAAAAACAAATGGTTTGTAAGAATGGATTCATGTTCCTATGTAGGATAGGAAACAATCCTTCACATTGCAAAGGAAGAAACATTAGACTAGACTCTATGAAAAAATTCCTATCCAATGCATCAAATGACGTCTCTTTTTTCATAGAAAATTGAGATACATGTCTCCTCACTTTCTATGTTTTCCTATTCTTGTGATATTCTTATTCTATGAACCAAAGGAGGCCTTAATCGCCTAATCGGTGCCGCTTTAGGGGAACCCTGCGGGCACTTTTAGTAGGTTGAGAAAGCGATACTTGGTGCGGTCAGCGACCACCATGTGTCGCACGTTGCGCGCATCCCGTGTTGCATGATTTTTTTCTCTTTTCTGCACGCTTTCAGTTTTTTGGGGGGGCTTTAGGTTATCCTCGGTTTTCCCTATGTTTTCTCGAAAAAAACATGATTTTTATTTATTTTTCTCGCGTGAAACACAACTCGTGCTTTCAAATAAAGGAAAAGAGATATGTGTGTTTCTACGTGCTTCCACGATAATTAAAACTGCGCTTCTCGAAAAGGAAAAGGAAAGGTGTGTTTCTCGAGAAAAGGGCAAAATAATCGTATTTGCTTACACGAGAAGCACGTCGGTGCTTGGAAAGCATATATGTGTTTCCCGGTTTCAGGTTTTTTTGGTTTCTTTTTTGGTCTTTTTCTGGTTTTGATTCTTTCAGATTTTTGTTTTTTGTTTATGTTTTCCGTGTTTTTACAATTCTTGTTTTTTCAAGATTTTCGTGAAAAAGAATCATTGACACGTTTTAACATGTGGTCTAGTTCTGAAGATCCCGACGCAAAAAATCCAGTGATGAAAATGGTTCATGATTTCAATACACAATTCGAGAGATAAACATTTTGAACAAGCAAATTTACAAAAAAAGTGAAAAGTCTAAGGTTGCGGCAAGTGGCTCCACCAGAGAAGGTGGAAGTGATATTTGCAAGGGGACACATTAATTAGTGATTTTCTGGGAACACTAGTTCGGGAGGGGCAGGTATTTTGTGCACGAGCTCATGCACCTTCTTAATTAAAAAAAATGAAATGGTTCTTAGAAGCTTCGTGGACTTCCAAACAAATACTACAAGAACTATCTTGTTTAGAGTATCTCCAGCCGTTGGCCCCCAGGAGGGGCTAAAAATCGCCCCCTGGGGGTGCACCGGCGCTAAACCGCGCGCTGGGGGCGTGATGCCCCCCAGTCGCGGCGCCCACTTTTTTTGAAAAGGTTGAATACGGCACAAAGACGACTCAAATTTAACGCAAACATCGGTGAGTTCGTTCAAATTTAAACATATTTTACAAAAAAAAACTACTAGGGGCTGCCCCTCGCCGTCTCCATCGCCGCTCCTCGCCGTCTACCTCGCCGCTCCCCGCCGCCCGCCGCCCGCCCTTGCAGTTCTACATGCCAAGGAGGCTGTAGAACCGCGTGTAGTCGCCGCCGCCGCCGCCGTCCCTGCTGCATCCCTCCCCCGGTTGGCGCGGCGGGTTGGACGGTCCGGGGGCGTCCTCGTCGTCGTCGCTGTCGAGGATCACGACGCCGTGCTCGTCCTCGCGCCCACGCTTGCGGGCTTCTATCTCCTCCACGGCCCAGCGCTGCCGGACCATCTCGTCACGGAGGTAGTCGTCCCGCGCCCACTGCAAGGCGTCCTCGTCGGAGAAGCCGCGCCGGGCTATCTCCTCGTACTCCGCGGGCAGGCCGGGCTCCGGCTTGGGCTCGACGAGGACGAAGCGGCCGGAGGGGGTGGAGTCGCCGATGCGGACGCCGGAGCTGCGGGTGCGCGCGCTGACAGGCGTGTCCTGGGGCTCTGGCTTGACGGGGCGGAGGCAGGGAGAGACCGACGAGCGACCGGACGAGGAGGAGGATGCCCCGGGCTGCTCCATGCGCCTCGGCGTCTAGGAGCTACCACGGCGGCGTGAGAAGGACGGTGGAGCGGGGTACTCGAGGTGCGGTGTGTTGCCGCCCTCGATGTACTCGAGGACGGCCTCCAACGTGCGGCCGGGCACGCCCCACCACCGGCGCCGGCCCTCCGAGTTGAGCCTGCCGGAGGGCACGACGCCGTTCGTCGCCTCGAGCTGCTCGGCATGGCGGCGGCGGAAGTAGGGCTCCCATAGCAGGCTGTCGGGGGTGTACCGCGGGCCTTCCCTCACCGCCCGCGGCAAGGACGAGCGAATACGTGCGATCTCCGCACGCCGCGCCGCCCCGGTGGGTAGTGGTGGCACCGGCACGCTGCCGGCGCTAATCCTCCACGCCCCGAGCACCCGCATGTCCGGCGGGGCCGGGTACTCGGCCTCGAAAAGGAGGCGAGCCTCGTCCTCGTGAAGATGGCGGCGCCCGAAGCCATTCGCCGCCGCGCCGTCGCCTGGGAAGCGCTCGGCCATTCTTCTGAACTGGAAACGGCGAGAGGAGGAAGGGGAGAAATGGGCGCGTCGGCGGTGGAGTATATGTGCGTGTCTCCGACGCTCTGGTGGTCGGCTTATATAGGCGGAGGCGCCGCGTGGTAGGCTTGGCCGGCGCGTTACGCGTGGCGGGAGGCGTGGCGGGTGAGGGGACGCGTGTCGCCCGGCCTTCACTGCGCCGCCCGTGAGGCATCAATGGAGGCTGACCGGTGCGGCAGCGCGCGCAGCTTTGGCATTGATTCGCCGCGGGAAACGAGGCGATGAGGACGACGAAGCGGCAAGAAGAGAGTCAAGTCACTGGAAAGGGGGGGGGGCGCGGCTCTTCGCGCCAAAAACGATTCGCCCGGCGCCCCGAGTGCCCCCCAGTGCGCCGGGTTCGGGTTGGATCCGCCGGCGCCAATTTCGGCCCAAGCCAGCAAAAACTGGGCCCTTGGGTGCGCGACTGGGCTGGTTTTTTAGCTCCGGCGACCGAAAATCGCCTCGAGGGCCTTGTTGGGGGCGCAGCTGAAGATGCTCACATGTATTAGAAGTGAACGCATGCCTTGTCGTGCCACTCTTCTACCTACCTTTACCCATTTATTGTTGGCCAACATTAGTTGATGTTTAGCCTTTTCTTTGGCTCATTTCTCTGACTTGGCATCTTTGGCCTTTTTTGAGTGAAATTTGGTGTATAGAGGAAGAGAGTTGTGGGACCTATTTTTCATTTATTGTTGGTCTGCATTTGATCTTTGTTGGGCCTTGGGGAGCTTAATTTTGTTGAGCTAGGCGCATTTCTTTGTCTTGATATGTTTGGTATCATTTGGTGAAATTTGGTGGAGAGAAGGGGAGCTTTAGGAGCATTGTTTGGGGTATGGCTATATGAAACAAGCATGTCAAAAGTTTGGTGAAACATATTCCCGCTATGGGCAGCGTGCGAATGAAACCACTTATTCAGGGGCGATAAAACCCATGCCATATATGGTTGCTAAATGAATCCAAGAAGGAAAACTGACGGGTTCACCAGTCTTCCCGACCACAATGCAATGACAACATTCCCTTTATAGGGAGTTTAGTATATTTGCAAAGTTTCATGAACATTCATAGTATATGCTAAAGACAAGAAAGACGGGCTTGAGGAAGCACCTTTATGTGTTCTGTTTTTTCATACAAAGCACAAATGCATGAAAACAATAAAATGTCATGAAACTTTTCACCTGCACATCATTCTTAAATGTTTACACGTGTAGATGATTTAAGTTTTCTTTGGAAGCCTGATAACTACTTTCTGAAATGGCTTCAAGTAAGTATGTGCTTATCTCATTATTATCAGGGTTGGAAGGTGCTATAAATCCACTGTTAGTGTCTGAAGCGAGTGAATTGCATGTATATATGTTCTACTTCTTTTGCTATGAAAATGTGTTGGCTCTAGACTATATAAAAACATCGTAAATATGAGAGAATTTACAATTTATGATTGACATGAAATTAGATTAGCACATAGGCCACATTGGTACATCCTAAAAGGGGTCCAATTTATCGATTTGTCTCATCTTAATAGGTGTTGGCAAGACTTGTTCCCATCGAAAGATACACTACAAAAAAAAACACTTATGTGATGATACATGTTTGTCACAATAGGTCACATTTTCTGTCATGCATGTACATCCATGACGATTTTATGATAGAATCAAGATAGTCATACATGTGTTGTCGTAGAAGTGTTCCATGACAATACTCAAATTATCATCATGGAAGTGTTCACTTCCATGACAATAAATGACGCGTCGTGGAAGTGCTTTCGTCAAGGGTAACTGACACGTGACATCCACCATAACGGGTCACCGTTAAGCTATTGGGTCCGGTTTTGGATCCGATAACCCGTTAACAGTAACAACCAATAGCGATTTTCCACATGTAAAATTCTCATTGGCCGGAGAAAACATGTGTCGGCTCCTCGTTGGGACAGATTTCATCTAGTGAATGGACGGGACGGGCCTATGATACGTCGACACTGTGACGCACGGATAATTGAGCTACAGTAATCCCAAGTTAATGTCGCCACGTCACCTTGGTTACTATTGCTAATCTCGCGCTAGATCAAAACCGGTCCAAAATTCAAATTCAAAGTTGGTAAATAATAAAAGTTTTCAAACATTAAAATAAAAATGTTCGGTTAGTGCCAAATATTACATAGGTAATTGTTGTGAAGAAAACACATATTTAGAAAATGCTAAGATGCCTTAAATTAAATAAAACAGAAAAGGGAAATAAAAAAAGATAAAGGCAGAAAAAAAAAGAAACCCCCAAACCCCCGGGCCAACCGACCCAGCTAGCTAACCAGCCGGCCCAGTCGGCCAGCCCACCCCGGCCGGCCCACCTCTCCCTGCATAACCCCCCACCACCCGCAAACCCTAGCCCCAATCCAACCCACTCCCCCCACGCACCCACGCTCCTCTCCTCCCCCCCCCCCCGATTCCGGATCTGGATCGGGCCACGCCTCGACCCCGCCGCTCTCCCCGACACCGCACCGACTCCGGCGCCCCGAAGCCATCGCCCGTCTCCCCGCCGCCTCTCCCCGGCGCCCGTCATCGGCGCCGCCCGTCACCGCCGGACTGCCTCGTCCCCGCCTCTCCCTCGCGTAACTCCCTCCCTGAGTTGGACATCGTCGTCGTCGCCCCGCTACTCCGGCCCTTCCCCGAGCGCGCCTTTGCACCTCTACAGGGCTGGTGAGCCCCCTCTGTTCGACTCCCCTCCTAAAGCCCCCATCACGTGTGTGTGCGCACCGGCCCGCGTCCTCGCGCTCACCGCGACCGTCCCGACGCCCGCGCACGACCACCGCGCTCCGGCCGCGCACTGGGCTCGCCCGACTCGCGCCCGTCGCCCCCGACCACGTCGCCACGCGTCCCCGCCACCGCAACTTGCCACTCCGCCCCTGGCCGCTGCTCCGGCCGGCCTCGCCGTGCCCTGGCTTCGCCTAGTGGCCGCGTGCGCGCGGCCCAGCCGTGGCTGGCCGGCCACAGCTGCCGTCCACCCTGGGGTCACTGACCTTTTTTTGAACAAAACAAAAGAAAAGAACAAAATATAAATGTTAATCAAAATAATCAGTACATTGATTAATTACTTAACTAGTTAATTAGGTAATTAGCATAATATAACTCAATGACAGATTGGCCCCGCTGTTAATTAAGCAAGTTCTTTTTTAAACTACTAAAGTTAGAGTCAATGACATGCGGATCCACTTCTACTATTCACTGGTTGACTAGTCTCTGTTGACCTGGTCAACTGGGCCCTCTAGCCCCATCTGTTAGCCACATGTGCTTGGTGCTGGGTACGCTTCTGTGTAGCCGTAGCATTTGTTGTTTATTTTTGAAATAATAATAAGAATAATAGAAAATGATTTAAAACTTTAGAAAATCATATAAAATAAACCGTAGCTCAGATGAAAATACTTTCTACATGAAAGTTGCTCAGAACGACGAGACGAATCCGGATACGCAGCCCGTTCGTCCGCCACGCGTCCCTAGCATAGTGAACCTGCAACATTTCACCTCCGGTTCATCTGTCCGAAAACACGGAACACCGGGAATACTTTCCCGGATGTTTCCCCCCTCACCGGTATCACCTCATACCGCGTTAGAACACGTCTAGCTCTGCTTGTTGTCCTGTTATGCACTTGCTTGCTATGTATTTACTGTTTCTCCCCCCTCTTCTCTCGCTAGACACCGAGACTGACGCCGCTGCCGCCCCGTTCGACTACGGAGTTGACGACCCCTCCTTCTTGCCAGAGCAACCAGGCAAGCCCCCCCTTGATCACCAGATATCGCCTATTCTTCTCTATACTGCTTGCATTAGAGTAGTGTAGCATGTTACTGTTCGATTACTCCTATTCTGTTGCATAGCCTGTCATTGTTGCTACAGTCATTGATACCTTACCCGCAATCCTAAATGCTTAGTATAGGATGCTAGTTTATCATCATTGGCCCCACACTCTTGTCAGTCTGCCTTGCTATACTATCGGGCCGTGATCACTTGGGAGGTGATCACGGGTATATACTATACATACATACATACTATACATATGGTGACTAAAGTCGGGTCAGCTCGTTGAGTACCCGCAAGTGATTCCGATGTGGGGCTGAAAGGACAGGTGGCTCCATCCTGGTAGAGGTGGGCCTGGGTTCCCGACGGCCCCCGACTGTTACTTTGTGGTGGAGCGACAGGGCAGGTTGAGACCACCTAGGAGACAGGTGGGCCTGGCCCTGTTCGGCGTTCGCGGATACTTAACACGCTTAACGAGATCTTGGTATTTGATCTGAGTCTGGCCATTTGGTCTATACGCACTAACCATCTACGCGGGAGTAGTTATGGGTATCCCGGCGTCGTGGTATCAGCCGAAGCCTTCTTGATGTCAGCGACGGAGCGGCGCGCGCCAGATTGGACTGCGTTAACGCAACTTCCTTTGTAATGGAGGTTGCTAGGTCTGTTTCCGGCCGCCCTCGCAACGTGCAGGTGTGCAATGGGCGATGGGCCCGGACCCCTGCGCGCATAGGATTTAGACCGGCGGGCTGACCTCTCTGTTGTGCCTAGGTGGGGCTGCGACGTGTTGATCTTCCGAGGCCGGGCATGACCCCGTAAAGTGTGTCCGGCCAAATGGGATCGAGCGTGTTGGGTTATGTGGTGCACCCCTGCAGGGAAGTTAATCTATTCGAATAGCCGTGTCCCTCGGTAAAAGGACGACCCGGAGTTGTACCTTGACCTTATGACAACTAGAACCGGATACTTAATAAAACACACCCTTCCAAGTGCCAGATACAACCCGGTGATGGCTCTCTAACAGGGCGACGAGGAGAGGATCGCCGGGTAGGATTATGCTATGCGATGCTACTTGGAGATGCTACTTGGAGATGCTGCTTGGAGGACTTCAATCTACTCTCTTCTACATGCTGCAAGACGGTGGCTGGCAGAAGCGTAGTCTTCGATAGGACTAGCTATCCCCCTCTTATTCTGGCATTCTGCAGTTCAGTCCACTGAGATGGCCTCCTTACACATATACCCATGCATATGTAGTGTAGTTCCTTGCTTGCGAGTACTTTGGATGAGTACTCACGGTTGCTTTCTCCCCCCCTTTTCCCCCTTTCCTTTCTTTCTGGTTGTCGCAACCAGATGCTGGAGTCCAGGAGCCAGACGCCACCGTCGACGACGACCCCTACTACACTGGAGGTGCCGACTACTACGTGCAGCCCGCTGACGACGACCAGGAGTAGTTAGGAGGATCCCAGGCAGGAGGCCTACGCCTCTTTCGATCTGTATCCCAGTTTGTGCTAGCCTTCTTAAGGCAAACTTGTTTAACTTATGTCTGTACTCAGATATTGTTGCTTCCGCTGACTCGTCTATGATCGAGCACTTGTATTCGAGCCCTCGAGGCCCCTGGCTTGTATTATGATGCTTGTATGACTTAATTATGTTTTAGAGTTGTGTTGTGATATCTTCCCGTGAGTCCCTGATCTTGATCGTACACATTTGCGTGCATGATTAGTGTACGATTGAATCGGGGGCGTCACAGACACGTGGCTCGGCCCAACAGTGGCCCACTTAGGTCAAAAGGTCGGCATGTTTGACTTGGTCAAATGATAGCGGGCCGGCCCACGGAAAGCCTGTTAACGGTCTGTTCGCATATAGCTCGTTTACAACCCGCTAGCTCACGACCCTTATGGCCTATCCGAATTAGACCCAGTAGCGTCATCTGGCCGTCCAGTATGATTCCAGCCTACTGTAATTATCGGCCCATGATGTCTTTCAGCCCATATGAGGCCCTTTCTAACTCTCGGCCCTTTAATGGCCCGTGGTGAAACTGGCCCATAATGAACAGTATATCGCTTTATACCCATTAACAGCCCATTATTCCATCAGGCCGTTTCCAACTCGTGTTATCTTTTGGCCTTCTAAGGGCCCATTTATTCTTAGCTCATTTCTAGCGTTCGACTACTTACGGTCCGTTACTGGCCTGTTCCGCTTGTGGGCCAAATTCAGCATGTGGTTACAGTCTGCCCGTTTGTGGCCCGTTAATCCATTAGGCCGTTTACATAGCATCATCTAAAATGGCCCATTAACGACCTGTTATGTATGTCGATTGAATTAAGACCGTTATACATATCGGCCTATTAACGGCCTGTTATGGTCGGCCCATAAACAGACGATGACCATTCTAGCCCATTTACGGCCCATATTGTGGTCTGTTATTGGTCCATGAATTGTACGACCCATTAGCCAATCGATCATATGGCCCATAAAAGGCCCATTGATTCTACGGGCCGTAGAAGGACCATGGATCCTCCGGCACGTAGGAGGACCATGGTCACTACATCAGGTAGTAGGACCGTGGTTACAATGGTCTGTATGTTGGCCATAGTTACTGTGGCCTAGTTTTTAAAAATAGATTATTGTGGCCACTAGGAAACCGTGAAAAAAGAACTACATTGGCTACAAGCAAACAAATAAACATGACAATAAGGAAATATACAAGCAAACAACTTACGCTAGGCTATTACACATATTACATCCACTGGGCATCAAAGCTCGCCACCAGTGCAAATATAGGGATCAAAGGAGCATATTACATACACTGGGCGTCTAAATTGGCCACCAGTGCAAATAAATGCACTAGCCAAACTAGTCCATAACTGAAACAGCTTCAGAGATGTCAAGAAATGTTATCCTGGGTATCCACCATGCTGGTAATAAGCTTAGCAAGCTCATTAGCTTTCTCTTATTTGGCGCTAAAATCCTCCAACATTTGTTGTTGCACCAGAAAGTATGCATCCAAATTCTGCAGGGACTTCCTCGGTCCTTCAGCTTCTTATTGCAGCACAGCCGATCGATGTCTTTCAGCTTGTAGTTGAGACTCAAGAAACCGAACTGATTCAGACAGTGAGTTCGAAGAGCTTGTGCCAGCGGTAGTGGCCAGTAACTTGAACACTACACCAAGACGAGACTTTGGGTTGCCTCACTGTCTTCAAGATAGTTTTCCTTAGATGTTTTATCAACTTTGTTGGAGACCAACAAGGATGTCTCACTATCCCGAACCTTATCTGCATTACTTCCTTTCCCATTGCTTAATAAGCTACTCTTCCCCAATATTGTGTTAGCATTCTAAAAGAAGAAACAAGCAGACACGTAATAGGTTTACCATGTAGTATATGAAACTCATTTTGGTGAACCGGTTCACTAGTAAGGTGGACAGGATTAAACTACCAAGTCTTCTACTGCGAAGTAGTACATAATAGAAGCATCAAACAAACATATATCTATGTGATATGGTCACTGCATTGTCTTGCCAAGTCAAAATAGAGACACGGTTTAAATCATATCAGTTCAAGACAAAGTAGCATTGAAAGAATACAAGCGTGGGAAACTACAGTCACAACAAGATTTTAGATGGGTACCACGGTATACATGTACAACAACACTATTGGCTCTGTTGTGGTGCTAGTAATGTGCATGATGAGAAGACAATTGTATACACAATTGAAATTTAAATCAATAGAGCAATTAGAAGAGTAAACCAGTTAAAGAAACATGTTTAAACATACCTGTTGTGCCATTTGAGTTTCGATTGGATCCTTCAATTTAAAAATAAGTTTGTATGAGCAAATACAATGATACAAGAGCAAAGCAGTATGCACCATAGCAATGGAATCTTAAATGAGAACATTTATTCTTCAGGTTTAAGCACTTGTTCTACATGAACAGAGTACAGTAAGACGCATGCATATGGTACTTCACAATAAAAAATGATCTCATATACCTTACCACATTCTTGGTTCTGGATCAATACAGAACAAGGTGTTCCCAGTCATCGTCCCGTAAATGTGTCTCAGGAGAAAGTAAGGGAATTTGATGAGTTTCCTTGCCAGTGAAGTACGTTTTCTTCAGGTAATTCCAATGCTGCCATAAACCATTCTTGAAGATAGCAGAGGTATTAGCACGGGTTACCTCATCCTGAGTTTCCAAAACGGTCCATATCTATAGAGATGATATATGGATGAAGAGGGGGGAATTTCGTGGCCCTTGGGGAAGGGGTCCGAAACCAACCCTATCTCTTGTTTCCCCACACATACGGTCTCTAAAAACAGCCTATACTTATGTATTTCGAAATTACATGGGCCTGGCCCAATAATAAGGTGACGCAGCACCTAGAATAGCCTTTGGACAAAATTTAAGAAGTGGCATCTTGTATATTTCGCCCAAGGCTTCATGCACTCATTATGGTGGCTTCAAAGTCCTAAAATCATCACTTGTAACTCCGTTCTTGTTCCGCTTGCGCATGCCGTCCTCTCCATGCTTGGTCTTGCTCCATTGTTCATCCCTCTTATCCATGCCAGGCCCTTCATTTGTAAGCAAAACAAATGTATCCAATTTAGGCGGCATCATATTCTCATGAACATTAGAATCATTACCAAGAAACAAAAGTACCTGAAAATTTAATTGGCGTGCGCGAGCTCTAGTAATTGGTCCAGTATATGTAGCAGTAGGGGCTGTGGGTGTAACAATGGTATTGATGTCCTCATCATCCTCCCCTTCTTGAAATGAAGTCGTCCTCGACGGAAGCTCATCTTCCTCACCCAAATAGGCCTTCAAATCTGCAATGTTAAAAGTGGGACTAACCCCAAAATCTGCAGGCAGCTCAAGTTTATATGCATTATCATTTATTTTCTCTAATACCTTAAATGGACCATCAGCACGTGGCATTAGCTTTGATTTGCGCAAATCAGGAAATCTATCCTTACACAAATGTAACCAAACAAGATCTCCAGTGCAAAGGCAACACGTCTTCTACCCTTACACTACAAAAAAAGACACATCCGTGACATTTTGGGCCGAACGAATTTTTTTCTGTCATACTTATGACACTTCTATGACAATAATTGTGACAAAACCAGGTATCATCATAGATGTGGTGGGGTCCTACTTCTATGACAAAAAATCATGACAGAAAATGGGCTTTTCGTCCTGGGCGGGCCGGAGACGTAGCTGCATGACATTCTTTGGGTCGTCCATGACGGAAAAAACCATGGTAGAAGCGAGGGCGAGTAAAATATCGGGGTGTTCCCGGTTACGGTTGGTGGTCTGGGCCGAGCGATGCGTGTTTCTCTCGTACACGCACGCGTGTGGGTGCGTGGCGTTGGACTCTAACTGAACCCGAGCGAGGTGTTGGGCTCTAACTGAACCCAAGTGATTGCACTGCAGGCTATGCGTTACTGAACCCGAGCGATCGATTGATGGCTGTTAACTAAACCCGATCGAGCGATTCCTTCGCTACTGCTGCTAACTGAAGCCGATCGATGCTGCCTCTGGATGAACAGTGAGCGTTGCTGGGGGGTTTGGATGAACAGTTCCCGGTGGGGGTGGATGAACAGGACCCCGTGGTGTTGCCTCTGGATGAATAGGACCCCAATCGATCAAGCCGGTTGGGGCTGGATGAACAGGACCCCGTGGAGGACAGGATGAACAGGACCACACCGTGGAGGACTGGATGAACAGTAGACGGTGGAGGGCTGGATGAACAGTAGCCCCGTGGAGGGGTGGTTGAACAGGAGCCCATGGAGAGGGCTGTTGAACAGTAGCCGGTGGAGTAGCACGTGGCCATTTCCTCCGTTCTGCGATACGCCAGGCCTCGTTTCCATCGGCTGTTCCGTCCAAGCCCTCCCGATGAACACGACGACGCATTCCGTTCCGACCCAGCCGGTTGGCTCCCAATGAACACGACGACGACGCTGTTTCTCCGTTCCGACCCAGCCATGTACACGAGCCCTGGTCGTACGTACGCGCGAGTAGACGTTCGAGACCCCGCTAGTATGTACGTACGTGGCCGTATTTACTTTCTTGCACCCTGGCCGCTGTACGTACGTGTACATGCTACATGTGCGCCTCTACTACGACACGTGCACGCCTCTACATCGACCAGTATGTACATACATGTTCGCGACCAGAATGACAACGCTACGTACGCTTCGACCAGGTGGGTCCCGACTGTCAGGCACTTCCTTGCGTGCGAAGATGTAGCTGGTGGGTCCCAGCAATCAGGGGGCGAATCGTTTTTTTTTTGCCCGGACGCACTTCCTTGCGTGCGAAGATGTAGCTGGTGGGTCCCAGCAGTCATGGGGAAACGTTTTTTCACGAAATATGGTGGCCCATCCAGTGGGTCCCCGCTGTCAGGTGGAGGAATAATTATTTTGCGTGTAATAAGGAGGCACTTCCTTGCTGCGGCCGTGGACCCAGTTGTCAGCC
Source organism: Triticum timopheevii (assembly GCA_963921465.1). Classification (NCBI taxonomy): domain Eukaryota; kingdom Viridiplantae; phylum Streptophyta; class Magnoliopsida; order Poales; family Poaceae; genus Triticum; species Triticum timopheevii. The sequence continues at coordinate 185,430,925 of OY997274.1, read as the reverse complement.
TCTCCACGTGTAGTACTCTTCTGATGGAAGTCGTTCCTTGACCACGTTGACCACGCCGCGCCGAGAGCACCAGGGCGGTGGACGACGGCGATGCCTGGGAAGGGGACGACATGGAGCCGGGGAAGACGCGACAGTGGAAGCCCGCGCGGAGAGGAGTATGAGTGGTTTGGCTGCGGGGTGAGGCTGCCGTCGCCGCAGGGCCTGGCCAGCGGTGGGAATAGTAGGGAGCGGTGAGGCCTCCGTGGCAGCACAGCCGGCCACGGAAGGCAGGAGCATGCGGCACGACCGGCGTTGCTTTGGGCGGCTGGAGCAACAAGACCAGAGGTTGAAGAAGCACTACGGCCGTTGGATGGACATCGTATGGTCACTGGTGCTAGAATCATTCATATTGACTAAGTTGACAAAGCACTCCGTCCCCGTCAACTTAGTAGGCCCACAAGTCAGCCTCCCACCAGGGTGGGTCCCAACCAGTAGGGGGAGTATTCATTTTTTTGTGCGTAATAAGGAGGCACTTTCGGTGGGTCTGAGCTGACAGTGGGGGGAATGTTTTTTTGCGCAATACGGTGGCCCGTCCGGTGGGTCCCATCAGTCAGGGGTGAAATGTTTATTTTGCGAAATACGGTGGCCCGTCCGGTGGGTCCCTGCTATCAGGTGGAGGAATCATTATTTTCCGCATAATAAGGAGGCACTTCCTTGCTGCGGCCATGGACCCAGTTGTCAGCCTCTCCACGTACAGTCCACGTCCGATGGAAGCCATTCCTTGACCACGTTGACCATGCCGCGCCGAGAGCACCAGGGCGGTGGACGACGGCGAGGCCTAGGAATGGGATGACGCGGAGCCGGGGAAGATGCGGAAGTGGAAGCCCGCATGGTGAGGAGTACGAGGGTTCACCAGTTCGGCTGCGGTGTGAGGCTGCTGTCGCCGCGGAATAACAGGGGGTGTGGGTGAGCAGAGGGATGGCCTGGCCAGCGGTGGGAGTAGTAGGGGCGGTGAGACCTGTGCGGCAGCACAGCCAACCACGGGAGGCAGGAGCAGGCGGCACGACCGGCGCTGCTTTGGGCGGCTGGAGCTAGAAGACCAGAGGTTGAAGAAGCACGACGGCCGTTGGATGGACATCGTACGGTCACTGCAGCTAGAATCGTTTATATTGACTAAGTTGACAAAGCCCTTGGTACGCGTCAACTTAGTAGGCCCATAGGTCAGCTTCCGAAACGGTGCACCCCAGATGTCAGGGGGAGGAATCATTTTTTGGGCGGGTGAAGCTAAAATATCCGAGATTGAAGAAGAAGCACGACATCCGTTGGATGGACATCCAACGGCCACTGCTGCTAGAACCGTGTGTTGACTATAAGTTGACAAAGCCTTGCATACGCGTCAACTCTGTTTTTTTAGGGGACGCGTCAACTTACTAAGGCCACAAGTGTGTGGCAGAGAACTTATAGCCCATTTGAGATTTGTAAGAATGTGCAGCCAATTTTTGAGTTCTAATGGAATTTACTACAACCCATTTACAGTTTGTTAAAAATACAACCCATTTCAACCAACCGTTCAAAACAGAATTCAATAAAATTTCCCACATTTTGATGGGATCCGAAATATTTTTATCCCAAAATTTCTACTCAGATTAAATACAATTTCAATATAAATTTATATTACATAAAAATCCAATGAAACATTGCGCTTGCAACAATTAATGAAATTAAAAATTTCAATATCCAAAAATAATATTTTATAAAGTAACTACGTGTTTGGTGCATTTTTTATAACCCAGTTTTTATAATTACATCCCATTTATTATTTCTTAAAGCCCATTTTCTTGTTATCCTAACGCATCCCTCATAGGAAAGATTTGCAGCCCAGTGCGGCGGAGAATAACAACTTGACCTTGCCTGGGTATTCCTAAAAAAAGTATAGCTGGGCTAGCCATTTTCAGCTTGAAAAAATTAATATCTGGGCTGGATATCTGGCCTGGGCTAGATGGGCCACAGCCCGCCCAGTTAATAGCTGTAGCGATGTTTTCGTTGTTGTTCAGAGGAGAAAAATTAATATCTAGGCTAAACATCGCTCAAGAGAAACTCTGTAGTGCTCACACCTCAAAAACACAAATACTGCTCGAGCTGCTTGGTCCCAGCTGTCGGCCGCTTCTTGTGCAATTCTCTCGTTTATTGACTACATAGGTTAACAATGGTGTGGGACCATGATGTCAAGAAACCAGGAGGAAGCAAAAAAATTATAGTTTTATATACTAATAAGAAGGCACTTGCGTACGTGCGGCTATGGCCCTGGTGGGTCCCCACTGTCATCCTCTCCAAGTCATCTCCTCATCCTCATGTCCGTTGACCATGTTGACAACGCGAGACGGCGGTGCCACAGCGAGCGCAACAACTCGAAGGACGACAGAGAGGGCCTCGTGGGCCCTACGGATGGTCTGATATATCGCCTGCTGCTCATTCGGGAGGCAGAAGCGTGAGGAGCAGTTCCGGGAGGCACAGGCCGACGCCGCCTACAACCACCATCTCCTCCAGGAGCACCTGCAGGCGGACGAGCAGATCACCGCGGAGCGGGCGGAGCAGGAGGCGCTGCTCGACTTGTACCGCTCCGAGGGCCGCCTCGAGCACTGGCGGTACCGCATGCGGGTGGCGGAGGCTGCGGCCGCCTACAAAGAGGGCGATGAAGCGGGCAAGGCGCTGTTTGGCGAGACCGAGGACGAGGCAGAGGACAATGCCGGCTCCGACGAGTCCCTGCTCCGCTGGCGTCGATGAGGCCCTGCTCCGCCGAGGCCCCGCGGCGCCAACAATGAGGCAGAGGACACCGCCGGCTCCGCCGAGGCCCCACCCTGCCGGCAACGAGAGGGAGGATTTCCCCCACTTCGCCAAGGCGTCGCTCACCGGCAACAAGACAGAGGACATCGCTGGCTCCACCGAGGCCCCGCCCCGCTGCCAACAAGGCCGTGCCACACATAAAAGGAGCAAGAGTAGAACACGTTAGGTCGCCGCCGCTTGGGTCCAAGTAAGGCCACCGCTGCTACCCTCTGGTTGCTGGCACTGAGCTATACATCATGGAGCAATTCTATGATTACAGGATGATTAAAGAGCGCTCCGTGTTTGAGCAAGCTCATGAGATACAGTCATTTGCTAGAGAACTTGAGCACTTCAGTTGTATGCTACCGGACAAGTTTGTTGCCGGAGGTATCATCACTAAGCTTCCTCCTTCATAGATCTCATTGGCACTCTTGATGTGGAAGGAAAGGCGAGAGCAAAGGGCACACGTGCTCGAGGAATTGAGGGAGGATCTAGTGCCAATCTGGTACAGAATAAGAACTTCCAGCCCCACAAGTTCAAGAACAAGGGCAAGTTTGATGGTAAAGCAAAGTTTGATGGGAAGAACAAGGCTGTGCAACACACGAACTTCAAGAAGAAGAATAACAAGAAGAAAGGTGTTTGTCATGTGGGGATCCTGATCATTGGGCTCCTAGTTTCCCTAATCGCTATGACAAGCTAGGCGGGTTGACCATTGACGGTCGGTTAGCTTCTTGGCGGCGACGTGGAGTCGGAGAGCTATGTTAGAGAAGGACGCTGCGTAGTTGGCTGACTGACATGTGGGCCCAACAGGCATCTGGGCCACATGTCAGTTATGCAACTGGACCTGCAGTTAAGTCACTAAAGCTTTTGTTCGGCTCAGCCGGACATAGGTGGGTAGCTTCGGTTAATTAATTGTACCTCCAGCGCACCCCTTTTTAGTTGAAGAATGTATGAAATGTAATGAAATCCGACTGTGTATAAATGAATTTATTTCGATTAGTTCAAATTCTTGTACCATTGGCATTGGATGAACATGCAAAACAATACGTACTAGCATTATTCACAGGGTGATCACCTCGTTCGCAGCAGTTTCACATGTACTCCCTCCGGTCCTTTCTAGTCTGCATACAAGTTTTGTCTGTAGTCAAAGTATCTCTACTTTGACCAATCTTATAGAAAAAAGTATGCACTTTCACAATGTGCGAAGTAAAAAGGAATAGAAGGAGTACAAAGAGTTTGAGCAGCTTTTTAGCGTTCATGTACATTGCAATCAAACACATAGGCCTGGCAATTCATAGAGAACATTCAAAATAATTGATGATTATGCATCTCAGCGATTCACATGTCAAAGCCAATATTTACTTCACAACTAAAGAATAAAGAAAAAATGGATCAACGCTGCTGATAGCAAAGGGCGTCCCATTCGAAAATATCAAACGCATGTCTTCTTGCTAAAATCAATGAGCAAAATTTGACAAGGTTTTCCCATTCCAAAATATCAAATGCCTATGACTGTGGAATGGGCAGGGTTTGCCATCAGTTCAGACATTGACATGGCACCTCATGCTAAATAAACCAGTTGTTCTTTTTGTGCAGTTCCACCAAAATAAACCAAATTCGCGCATAACTTGTATGATTTCGCCCTTATATGTCGCAACGCCTTGAACTTATCGAGACCTCCTTTCTTGTGGTGGAAATGAATGATTCGATGTATTCATGAACATTTTGTGCAGTTCCCATTGAAATCAAGCTGAGCACCCCTGTTTGCACAAATACAAAAAAAGTGATTAGTATAAAGCAAACTGTACTATGAATTGATAGTTTAAACAGGGACCTACATGGTCCATGTAGAGCACACTTTTAGAAAAATGGAACTCACTAGAAATAATCCTAGAACAACATTGTACTTGCGCATCACAGCAAGAAAATGGAGATTTGTCAGTCCTTCTGAGTTGAAGTTAGTTTGGTCTTGTGGGGGGTAATGTAACCATCCTTCAACTGCTCCTTCTGATGAGAAGATAGACATGACTTCTTCATCCTGGCATAATCGGAACTAGTCACTTCACGTACTCCATATTCTTCTTCAGAGGAGGATGATCCTGTTGTGCAAAGACAAGAGGATAACTAAATGCTAGGATCCCTGCTTGCTCGAAAAAAAGGAAAGGAAATATTGAAAACAGCACAGATGAAGCACTTCTCAAGGACAATACCACTTTTTGATGACAGTATCTAAATAGTAGCACAACACCAATAGAGATGACAAAGCTCAATCATATGGATGAAATCAGTGGGCGAGTACCAACCTTTGTCAGGAGGCTTATTGTGTAGAGCATACAGATGAAGCACTTCTCCGGAACCATCTGTCGCTATCTATTGTGGTGGCCATGCTTACTAAGTTACTATATACTCCTCGATTAGATTAATGTTTCCAACATCTTCTTGTGCAGTTCCACTAAAATATATGGTATCTTCAAAGAAGATCCCTGTTTGCACAAGTAGAGATAATTACATATTACATTAAGAGTGGCATCAAATCAGTGGCAAAACAATTACTCGTTCCAGCCATAGCAATAAATTAAGATGCACAACTATATCATTCCTTGTGTCATCACAGTTCCAGTGCTTCTTTACAGCACCAGGAGTTGATTTTTGTTTTTCTTCCGCTTGTTCTTCCCCTTCATCACTTGGTTCAATAACAGACAAGCTTCGCCTTCAATGTAAGATTTGGCATGTCAATTAGGTTGCACAAGTATAGCACTAAACAATGACATTAATTTTCTGATGAAAGTGGAAAAATAGAGGCCAACAGTTGTGAAATATCCTTATCTTAGCTCAATGGGATATTGCGATGCACATAAAGATTGGAAGTCTTGTCTCCATTTGCGCAGTTCACTAATATCAAGCAACATTACCGTACAAGTAGCACAACATATGAAAGCACACTGCAGAATCATGTGAAAGAAGGCTAGTACTGACCTCTCATGACGCGGAATTCAAACAACTCACAAGAAGAAGATCTGAACCAAATTTGCCAACACGGATAGGAAGTAAGATCTCCTCTTGTGTAGTTCCACTAAGATCAAGCAATCAAGCAACGTTGTCGGTGTGACATTTTGGTTGAACTGCACAAAACACTCTTAAAACAAAAGTGTTTTGTGCAGTGCAACAAAAGGTCACAATGGCAACAAGGTGAAGTAGATAACCCTGTTTACACAGAGGTGCAAAGGAAACAACTAGTGGTCAATAACGGTGGATGACACAGAAGCCAACAAAAAGAAGCATCTACCTTATCTAAGTGGGAAAGAAAGCAAGACAGTAGCATTTCTCAAATGGTGTCATTGATTAATATTAACAGAGAGATTATATTAACAATAAAATTCGCTAAACATGTAATTTGCTTTTAAAGAAAGAAGACCGCGAGGGAGAGTCTTTTGGGGACTTTTTCCAATAGTTGCCCCTACCACGCATCGCACCTTGTCTCTGTTAGTTCATTACTAGGGGTAACATGGTCTTTTAGCATGTCATTTAATAACCTCTAGTCCATGTTTAGTCCCTGGAACCAAGCAGGTAGGGACTAGGGAGTTTTTAACCAAACAGGGCCTTAGATTAACAACAGCTAAAGAGTTGCACGGGACAGTGGACGCACCAGCACCATGTGCATCTATCGATGTACTGGGGTAATGCACAGTCTGTTGCAACAAAGAACAAACAACCAAGGAGCATATTTGTGTTGGTCCTAGTTTTGTTATCATTAGATACCTTTCCCTATGTGAGCGCAGCAAATCTAGTCCTGCTCAAACTCTACAGCCTTGTCCTCCAAAACAAAAGATCAGTTCGTTACAGATGTGCGACTGCGTTTGTCATTGTTTTCCCTTTTCGACCAACGTAGGTGCTGGATAGCCAGTCTATACTAGTACTTTCCCCACTTCCTTTCCTCTGTGAACCACGTCCTAGATTTATGCTATACAACTTTCCCCACTACTTTCCTCCATTCTTGTCCTCTTTGAACCACGTCTTAGATTCATGCGATACAACTTTCCCCACTACTTTCCCCCTTCCTTTCCTTTTTGAATCACGTCCTAGCTTCATGATATACAACTTTTCCCACTACTTTCCCCCATTCCTTTCCTCTTTGAACCACGTCCTAGATTCATGGTATACAACTTTCCCCACTACTTTCATGTTTGATCCAACACCTAGATTCAAGTGCAGAAGCGGAAAAAGCCCACATGCAGCTATAGCAATGCATGTGGAATAAGTAAATTATACCTTAAGGTTCTTGGGGTGTGGTTCGGTGGGCGACCGGAGGCCATTCGACCCATACTATGTACGGCAGCGAAGAAGAAGGGGTCGGAGGCCCTCCTGCGCCGCCGCTGGGTGAAAGTGAACAGCTGCGCCGGTAGTGGATTCCCTCCCTCGCCGACGGCGACAGCGTTAAGCCTCCTTCCCTTCCCGGCGGACGGATCCTACAGGCTCTTTGACTAGCAGTGAGGGGGGAGAGAGGCCAACGAAGTCTTGTTTAGATCTGGAGAGGGTGAGAGAGTGTGAAGAGAGCAACTACAAGCAGACCAACAGTGAGGGGAGAGAGAGAGAGAGGCCAACGAAGTCCTGTTTAGATCTGGAGAGGGTGAGAGAGTGTGAAGAGAGCAACTACAAGCGCCGAGGCTCCAACGTGTATATATGTACTGGAGAGAGTGTGAAGAGTGCAAACCCTAGAAAACAAGCGCCGAGGCTGCAGCTTATACGTGATGAGGTGATTATACAGTCACTACGAGATCGTATAACTCTGTATCCATCCATTTTGACCAGTCAAAAAAATCCTCCTGGCACGAATTATGCTCAAGTGTAGTTATCGAACCCGAGACCTCAAGTTTGATGAGCGAACAGGCTAACCAGCTACAAAACCCTCCTGTTATGTTCAACGAAAGGAAAATCACCTTTTATACATTCCTGCATTCGTGTGACAAGCATGTCGTGTTTTTTGTGTGTGTGGGAGTCATTGGGATTTAAATCGTAATCGTGTCATGTGGCTTTGGTGGTAAGACTATCCACAGTGGTGCAGAAATAATGCAGCCTTAGTCACCTTACCTCTCTCCACATAGTACGTTGGGTTCCACCAGTCAGAGGGTGAAACAAACAAATTAATAAGAAAAAAATTAACAGCGCCAGTGGTGTATCTTACCTCACACATCTCGCTACTGCTCGGGAACACTGTCCAATGATCCCTCTGTTTGCTCACTTACTATTTTAAGTGAATCCTTATTATAACATGCACACAATTTTGGGCACTTGTATTCGACCTAAGTCAGTGTGCCACCATATCTCGTACGACTCCCTCCGTCTAGGTGTAATAAGTCACGTTAGAAGGTGCAGCGGGACCAAGGTGCAAGCAGATTGGAGGAGAAGGAGAAACTTGACCGGTCATTCCTCCAATCAAAGCCCTGATTTATGTCTCTAAACGTAACAATTAATCCAAACAACTAAGAGATGCCGTTTTAGCTACCATGCAGGGCCACGTATTAGCTCGCATGCAAGCCGACTTTGATTTATTGACTGATCAACGCGTAGTTGCGCTCCATGCATTGGGTTTCCGGGGCAGATAACAAGGCAGAGTAAGGAGCGTTTGGTTACATTGCTTAGGCTGGTCATAGTGGTGAGTAACTTGGACTAGTACAACATGCATATGTTACTAGTCTATGTTACTACTACGCAAAGTTTGCCATCGGAAGCGAGCCGATCTGGCTCCTGAGCTAGCAAGGTTTTTCTAGCCCACCCAAGCTAGCTGGCCCACAAAAGCTAAAATGTTTTAACAGTCCCAAACGCCTAACCTTGCCCGGCTATGCTATAAGATGTTCTTGCTAAGGATCCAAACGCTCCCTAAGTAACAACGCTTGCGAGCAACAAGGCCAGGAGGGGATTGAGATGCAAAGTTAATGGACGACGCCTAAATATTTTGGGAATATCTGATTTCCGTAGGATGACATAACATCTAGATGGAGGGAGTACTACTCCTCAGTCCAGGTTTGATGGAATATTCATCACCTCTTCTCTTCTTGTACGTACTCCATTTGTATCTCACTTCCTGTGGCTTCACACTCGCACGATTTTCCTATTCTATGAACCTATGTGTGCGTGTGCGTGTGCGTGTGTGTGTTTAACAACATGTGTGTGTTAGAGAGAGCGATAGATCGACCTACTCCTACAGAGAGATGGTGCGTAATGTATGACTTTAGCCGCGAGAGTCGGTGCATCCTCTCATTTCCGAGCGTCCGGTAGGGATAGGCGGACAGCTGCCACACCCGCTCCTGACCAGCCGGGCCCACCCTGAAGGAAATATGCCCTAGAGGCAATAATAAAGTTATTATTTATTTCCTTATTTCATGATAAATGTTTATTATTCATGCTAGAATTGTATTAACCGGAAACATAATACATGTGTGAATACATAGACAAACATAGTGTCACTAGTATGCCTCTACTTGACTAGCTCGTGAATCAAAGATGGTTAAGTTTCCTAGCCATAGACATGAGTTGTCATTTGATTAACGGGATCACATCATTAGGAGAATGATGTGATTGACATGACCCATTCCGTTAGCCTAGCACTTGATCGTTTAGTATGTTGCTATTGCTTTCTTCATGACTTATACATGTTCCTGTAACTATGAGATTATGCAACTCCCGTTTACCGGAGGAACACTTTGGGTGCTACCAAACGTCACAACATAACTGGGTGATTATAAAGGAGTACTACAGGTGTCTCCAAAGGTACATGTTGGGTTGGCGTATTTCGAGATTAGGTTTTGTCACTCCGATTGTCGGAGAGGTATCTCTGGGCCCTCTCGGTAATGCACATCACTTAAGCTTTGCAAGCATTGCAACTAATGAGTTAGTTGCGAGATGATGTATTATGGAACGAGTAAAGAGACTTGCCGGTAATGAGATTGAACTAGGTATTGGATACCGACGATCGAATCTGGGGCAAGTAACATACCGATGACAAAGGGAACAACGTATGTTGTTATGCGGTCTGACCGATAAAGATCTTCGTAGAATATGTAGGAACTAATATGGGCATCCAGGTCCCGCTATTGGTTATTGACCGGAGACGTGTCTCGGTCATGTCTACATTGTTCTCGAACCGTAGGGTCCGCACGCTTAAGGTTTCGATGACAGTTATATTATGAGTTTATGAGTTTTGGTGTATCGAAGGAGTTCAGAGTCCCGGATCAGATCGAGGACATGACGAGGAGTCTCGAAATGGTCGAGACGTAAAGATCGATATATTGGACGACTGTATTCAGAGTTCGGAAAGGTTCCGAGTGATTCGGGTATTTTTCGGAGTACGGGAGAGTTACGGGAATTCGCCGGGGAGTATATAGGCCTTATTGGGCCATACGGGATTAGAGGAGAGAGGCCGAAAGGAAGGAGGCGTGCAGCCCCCCTCTGGTCCGAATTGGACAAGGGGTGCGGCCCCCTTTTCCTTCCTCCTCTCCCCCTGTTTCCCCCTTCTCCTACTCCAACAAGGAAGGAGGGAGTCCTACTCCCGGTGGGAGTAGGACTCCCCTTGGCGCGCCCCTCCTAGGCCAGCCGCCCCCTCCCCCCTTGCTCCTTTATATACAGGGGCAGGGGGGCACCTCTAGACACAACAACAATTGATCCCTTGGATCTCTTAGCCGTGTGCGGTGCCCCCCTCCACCATAATCCACCTCGATAATATCATAGCGGTGCTTAGGCGAAGCCCTGCGTCGGTAGTACATCAAGATCGTCACCACACCGTCGTGCTGACGGAACTCTCCCTCGACACTCGGCTGGATCGGAGTTCGAGGGACGTCATCGAGCTGAACGTGTGCTAGAACTCGGAGGTGCCGTAGTTTCGGTGCTTGATCGGTCGGGCCGTGAAGACGTACGACTACATAAACCGCGTTGTTCTAAGGCTTCCGCTTTCGGTCTACGAGGGTACGTGGACACACTCTCCCCTCTCGTTGCTATGCATCACCATGATCTTGCGTGCGTGTAGGAAATTTTTTGAAATTACTACGTTCCCCAACAGTTTTATGCGTTGATGTTATATGCACGAGTAGAACACAAGTGAGTTGTGGGCGATACAAGTCATACTGCTTACCAGCATGTCATACTTTGGTTCAGCGGTATTGTAGCGGCCCGGACCGACATTACGCGTACGCTTACGCGAGACTGGTTTTACCGCAATGCTTTGCACACAGGTGACTAGCGGGTGTCAGTTTCTCCAACTTTAGTTGAACCGAGTGTGGCTACGCCCGGTCCTTGTGAAGGTTAAAACAACACTAACTTAACGAACTATCATTGTGGTTTTGATGCATAGGTAAGAACGGTTCTTGCTCAGCCCATAGCAGCCACGTAAAACTTGCAACAACAAAGTAGAGGACGTCTAACTTGTTTTTGCAGGGCATGTTGTGCTGTGATATGGTCAAGACGTGATGCTATATTTTTATTGTATGAGATGATCATGTTTTGTAACCGAAGTTATCGGCAACTGGCAGGAGCCATATGGTTGTCGCTTTATTGTATGAAATGCAAACGCCCTGTAATTGCTTTACTTTATCACTAAGCGGTAGCGATAGTCGTAGAAGCATAAGATTGGCGAGACGACAACGATGCTACGATGGAGATCAAGGTGTCGCGTCAGGGACGATGGTGATCATGGAGGTGCTTCGGAGATGGAGATCACAAGCACAAGATGATGATGGCCATATCATATCACTTATATTGATTGCATGTGATGTTTATCTTTTATGCATCTTATCTTGCTTTGATTGACGGTAGCATTTTAAGATGATCTCTCACTAATTATCAAGAAGTGTTCTCCCTGAGTATGCACCGTTGCCAAAGTTCGTCGTGCCCAGACACCACGTGATGATCGGGTGTGATAAGCTCTACGTCCATCTACAACGGGTGCAAGCCAGTTTTGCACACGCAGAATACTCAGGTTAAACTTGACGAGCCTAGCATATAACAGATATGGCCTCGGAACACGGAGACCGAAAGGTCGAGCGTGAATCATATAGTAGATATGATCAACATATTGATGTTCACCGTTGAAACTACTCCATCTCACGTGATGATCGGACATGGTTTAGTTGATATGGATCACGTGATCACTTAGAGGATTAGAGGGATGTCTATCTAAGTGGGAGTTCTTAAGTAATATGATTAATTGAACTTTAATTTATCATGAACTTAGTCCTGGTAGTATTTTGCAAATTATGTTGTAGATCAATAGCTCGCGTTGTTGCTTTCATATGTTTATTTTGATATGTTCCTAGAGAAAATTGTGTTAAAAGATGTTAGTAGCAATGATGCGGATTGGATCCGTGATTTTAGGTTTATCCTCATTGTTGCACAGAAGAATTATGTCCTTAATGCACCGCTAGGTGATAGACCTATTGCAGGAGCAGATGCAGACGTTATGAACGTTTGGCTAGCTCAATATGATGACTACTTGATAGTTTTGTGCACCATGCTTTATGGCTTAGAATCGGGACTTCAAAGACGTTTTGAACGTCATGGACCATATGAGATGTTCCAGGAATTGAAGTTAATATTTCAAGCAAATACCCGAGTTGAGAGATATGAAGTCTCCAACAAGTTCTATAGCTAAAAGATGGAGGAGAATCGCTCAACTAGTGAGCATGTGCTCAGATTGTCTGGGTACTTCAATCGCTTGAATCAAGTGGGAGTTAATCTTCCAGATAAGATAGTGATTGACAGAATTCTCTAGTCACCATCACTAAGTTACTAGAACTTCGTGATGAACTATAGTATGCAAGGGATGATGTAAACGATTCCCGAGCTCTTCGTGATGTTGAAATCAACGAAGGTAGAAATCAAGAAAGAGCATCAAGTGTTGATGATTGACAAGACCACTAGTTTCAAGAAAAGGGCAAAGGGAAAGAAAGGGAAACTTCAAGTAGAATGGCAAACAAGTTGTCAGTCCCATGAAGAATCCCAAAGCTGAACCAAAGCCTGAAACTGAGTGCTTACACTGCAAAGGAAATGGTCACTGGAAACGAAAATACCCTGAATATTTGGTGGATAAGAAGGATGGCAGAGTGAACAAGGGTATATTTGATATACAGGTTATTGATGTGTACCTTACTAGTGTTTATAGTAGGTCCTAATTATTTGATACTTGTTCGGTTGCTAAAAATTAGTGACTCGAAACATGAGTTACATAATAAACAGAGACTAGTTGAGGGTGAAGTGACGATGTGTATTGGAAGTGGTTCCAAGATTGATATGATCATCATCGCACACTCCCTATACTTTTGAGATTAGTGTTAAACCTAAATAAATGTTATTTGGCGTTTGCGTTGAGCATGAATATGATTTGATCATGTTTATTGTGATACGGTTATTCATTTAAAGTCAAAGAATAATTGTTGTTCTGTTTACATGAATAAAACCTTCGATGGTCATACACCCAATGAAAATAGTTTGTTGGATCTCGATCGTAGTAATACACATATTCATAATATTGATGCCAAAGGATGCAAAGTTAATAATGATAGTGCAACTTATTTGTGGCACTGCCGTTTGGGTCATATCGGTGTAAAGCGCATGAAGAAACTCCATAAAAGATGGATTTTCGGAATCACTTGGTTATGAATCATTTGATGCTTGCGGACCGTGCCTTTTGGGCAAGATGACTAAAACTCCGTTCTCCGGAACAATGGAATGAGCTACTGACTTATTGGAAATAATACATACCGATGTATGCGATCCAATGAGTGTTGGTGCTCGTGGCAAGTATCGTTATTTTCTGACCTTCACAAGATGATTTGAGCAGATATGGGTATATCTACTTAATGAAACATAAGTCTCAAATAGTTGAAAGGTTCAAAGAATTTCAGAGTGAAGTGGAAAAATCATCGTAACAAGAAAATAAAATTTATGCGATCTGATCGTGGAGACGAATATTTGAGTTACGAGTTTGGTCTTCAATTAAAACAATGTGGAATAGTTTCACAACTCACGCTACCTGGAACACCACAACGTTATGGTGTGTCCGAACGTCGTAACCGCACTTTATTGGATATGGTGCAATCTATGATGTCTCTTACTGATCTACCATTATCGTTTTGGGGTTATGCATTAGAGATAGCTGCATTCACGTTAAAAGGGCACCATCTAAATCCGTTGAGACGACACCATATGAACTATGGTTTAGCAGTAAACCTAAGCTGTCGTTTCTTAAAGTTTGGAGTTGCGATGCTTATATGAAAAAGGTTTTCAACCTAATAGGCTCGAACCCAAATCGGAGAAGTGCGTCTTCATAGAATACCCAAAGGAAACTGTTGGGTACACCTTCTATCACAGATCCGAAGGCAAAACATTCGTTGCTAAGAATGGATCCTTTCTAGAGAAGGAGTTTCTCTCGAAAGAAGTGAGTGGGAGGAAAGTAGAGCTTGATAAGGTAATTTGTACCTTCTCCCGAATTGGAAAGTACTTCATTACAGAAATCAGTTCCAGTGATTCCTACACCAATTAGTGAAGAAGTTAATGATGATGATCATGAAACTTCAGATCAAGTTACGACAAAACCTCGTAGGTCTTCCAAAGTACAGTCCGCACAACAGTGGTACGGTAATCCTATTCTGGAAGTCATGTTACTAGACCATGATGAACCTACGAACTATGAGGAAGCGATGACGAGCCCAGATTCCGCAAAATGGCTTGAGGACATGAAATCTGAGATGGGATCCATGTATGAGAACAAAGTGTGGACTTTGGTGGAGTTGCCCGATGATCGGCAAGCCATATTGTATAAATGGATCTTCAAGAGGAAGACAGATGCTAATAGTAGTGTCACTATCTCCAAAGCTCGACTTGTCGCAAAAAGGTTTTGACAAGTTCAAGGTGTTGACTATAATGAGATTTTCTCAACCGTAGCGATGCTTAAGTCTGTCCAAATCATGTTAGCAATTGCCACGTTTTATGAAATCTGGCAAACGGATGTCAAAACTGCATTCCTTAATGGTTTTATTAAAGAAGAGTTGTATATGATGCAACCAGAAGGTTTTGTCAATCCTAAAGGTGCTAATAAAATGTGCAAGCTCCAGCGATCCATCTATGGACTAGTGCAAGCATCTCAGAGTTGGAATATACGCTTTGATAAGTTGATCAAAGCATATAGTTTTATACAGACTTGCGGTGAAGCCTGTATTTACAAGAAAGTGAGTAGGAGCACTATAGCATTTCTGATAAGTATATGTGAATGACATATTGTTGATCGGAAATAATGTAGAATTATTCTGCAATGCATAAAGGAGTGTTTGAAAGGAGTTTTTTTTTCAAAGAAAGACCTCAGTAAAGCTACTTACATATTGAGCATCAAGATCTATTGAGATAGATCAAGACGCTTGATAAGTTTTTCAATAAGTACATACCTTGTGAAGATTTTGAAGTAGTTCAAAATGGAACAGTCAAAGAAAGAGTTCTTGCCTGTGTTGCAAAGGTGTGAAATTGAGTAAGACTCAAATCCCGACCATGGCAGAAAATAGAAAAGAGAATGAAAGTCATTCCCTATGCCTCAGTCATAGGTTCCATAAAGTATGCTATACTATGTACCAGACCTATTATATACCTTGTCCTGGTTTGGCAAGGGAGTACAATAGTGATCTAGGAGTAGATCAGTGGACATTGGTCAAAATTATCCTTAGTGGAATAAGCATATGTTTCTCAATTATGGAGGTGACAAAAGGTTCATCGTAAAAGGTTACGTCGATACAAGTTTTGGCACTGATCCAGATGACTCTAAGTCTTAATCTGGATACATATTGAAAGTGGGAGCAATTAGCTAGAGTAGCTCCGTGCAGAGCATTGTAGACATAGAATATTTGCAAAATACATACGGCTCTGAATGTGACAGACCCGTTGACTAAACTTCTCTCACGAGCAAAACATGATCATACCTTTGTACTCTTTGGGTGTTAATCACATAGCGATGTGAACTAGATTATTGACTCTAGTAAACCCTTTGGGTGTTAGTCACATGAAGATGTGAACTATGGGTGTTAATCATATACAGATATGAATATTGGTATTAAATCACATGACGATGTGAACTAGATTATTGACTCTAGTGCAAGTGGGAGACTGAAGGAAATATGCCCTAGAGGCAATAATAAAGTTATTATTTATTTCCTTATTTCATGATAAATGTTTATTATTCATGCTAGAATTGTATTAACCGGAAACATAATACATGTGTGAATACATAGACAAAAATAGTGTCACTAGTATGCCTCTACTTGACTAGCTCGTGAATCAAAGATGGTTAAGTTTCCTTGCAATAGACATGAGTTGTCATTTGATTAACGGGATCACATCATTAGGAGAATGATGTGATTGACATGACCCATTCCGTTAGCCTAGCACTTGATCGTTTAGTATGTTGCTATTGCTTTCTTCATGACTTATACATGTTCCTGTAACTATGAGATTATGCAACTCCCGTTTACCGGAGGAACACTTTGGGTGCTACCAAACGTCACAACGTAACTGGGTGATTATAAAGGAGTACTACAGGTGTCTCCAAAGGTACATGTGGGTTGGCGTATTTCGAGATTAGGTTTTGTCACTCCGATTGTCGGAGAGGTATCTCTGGGCCCTCTCGGTAATGCACATCACTTAAGCCTTGCAAGCATTGCAACTAATGAGTTAGTTGCGAGATGATGTATTACGGAACGAGTAAAGAGACTTGCCGGTAACGAGATTGAACTAGGTATTGGATACCGACGATCGAATCTCGGGCAAGTAACATACCGATGACAAAGGGAACAACGTATGTTGTTATGCGGTCTGACCGATAAAGATCTTCGTAGAATATGTAGGAACCAATATGGGAATCCAGGTCCCGCTATTGGTTATTGACCGGAGACGTGTCTCAATCATGTCTACATTGTTCTCGAACCGTAGGGTCCGCACGCTTAAGGTTTCGATGACAGTTATATTATGAGTTTATGAGTTTGGGTGTACCGAAGGAGTTCGGAGTCCCGGATCAGATCGGGGACATGACGAGGAGTCTCGAAATGGTTGAGACGTAAAGATCGATATATTGGACGACTGTATTCAGAGTTTGGAAAGGTTCCGAGTGATTCGGGTATTTTTCGGAGTACCGGAGAGTTACGGGAATTCGCTGGGGAGTATATGGGCCTTATTGGGCCATACGGGATTAGAGCAGAGAGGCCGAAAGGAAGGAGGCGCGCAGCCCCCCTCTGGTCCGAATTTGACAAGGGGTGCGGCCCCCTTTTCCTTCCTCCTCTCCCCCTCTTTCCCCCTTCTCCTACTCCAACAAGGAAGGAGGGAGTCCTACTCCCGGTGGGAGTAGGACTCCCCTGGCGCGCCCCTCCTAGGCCAGCCGCCCCCTCCTCCCTTGCTCCTTTATATACGGGGGCAGGGGCACCTCTAGACACAACAACAATTGATCCCGTGGATCTCTTAGCCGTGTGCGGTGCCCCCCTCCACCATAATCCACCTCGATAATATCGTAGCGGTGCTTAGGCGAAGCCCTGCGTCGGTAGTACATCAAGATCGTCACCACGCCGTCGTGCTGACGGAACTCTCCCTCGACACTCGGCTGGATCGGAGTTCGAGGGAGGTCATCGAGCAGAACGTGTGCTAGAACTCGGAGGTGCCGTAGTTTCGGTGCTTGATCGGTCGGGCCGTGAAGACGTACGACTACATCAACCGCGTTGTTCTAACGCTTCCGCTTTCGGTCTACGAGGGTACGTGGACACACTCTCCCCTCTCGTTGCTATGCATAACCATGATCTTGCGTGTGCGTAGGATTTTTTTTGAAATTACTACGTTCCCCAACACACCCAAAGCCCCTCCATCGCCCGCACGCGCTTCCCGCCCGAAACGGTCAGCGCCGCTCCAAAGAATCGGTGCCACATTCATGCTCGGGCAGAGCGGACGCGACCTCTCATTGGCGCCTGCATTGAAGGGAGAAGCGGATTCAAGAGTGATGGTTGCTTTGTCCGTCCAACTTACTGCTGGGTCTATTGATTTGACGGCTCATTGGTCATTATTACTGAGGTGGTAGGACTGCTGGATGTCCCACGCTTTCGGCGAAAGGAGGTACTACTAGATTACAATTTTCTCCATTCTTACAGCAGAGGAGTGCAAGAGCAGTGAAAACACGCAGGCTCAGTGATTACATGGCCCACCTCACACTATCACCATATTTTTTGGACACCGTGCGACACCTAACTCTTTACATAGTACTCCTACTCCCTCCGTTCCTAAATATAAGTCTTTGTAGAGATTCCACTAGGTGGACTACATACGGAACAAGATGAATGAATCTACACTTAAAATGCATCTATATACATCCGTATGTGGTTCATGGTGAAATCTCTAGAAAGACTTATATTTAGGAACGGAGGAAGTACTTGTATAGTATGTACTGTAATTTATCAGCGAGATAGTACAATGCTATGAAGCTTCCAGCTTCTGTTACATGTATCTTGCATCCAAGGTTGCCCATTGCAACATTTCATCAAATACAAAGGAGACTAAGGGCCTGTTCGGGAGTCGCCCAACTCCTCTAAATCCTCGAATCCAGCTTCCCAATCCCAGATCTCGCTTCACAGACGAAAATGAGAATCAATAAAAGCGTTCGATGCCTTCCTCCAGCTACCTGCTAGGCTTCCATGGGCCGACAGCCCAATAAACTAGAATCTGGCCCGGTCAGCAGGGAATCATTGAGGAGAGAGAAGGAGGCCGGCTCGTGCTCTATTCTTACTGGTGGTTGAGAGCAGCACTGAACTGTTTTTCACTTCGCGGTGGCACACCTCTATAAATAAGACCGAACTCCAGCTTTTGCTTTTCCTGGGATCCTGAAAGGAGCAGCTCCACATTTTTGTACGTAGCCGCGCCTCTGCTCCAGGAAGCCAGCTTCCTGGAGCTGAACCGTTCGGTCCAGCTCTGCCCGCAGATTCGGTGAAGCTAGGAGCTGGGCGACTGCCGAACAGGCCCTAACATGCATGCTATTGCATCTCAATGATTGATAGATCATAGCAAATATGTACTCCCTCCATTCCAAAATAAGTGTCTCAACTTTATGCTACATATAGAGCAAAATGAGTGAATCTACACTCTAAAATACATCTATATACATCAAGTGTTTGGAGTATGTACTAGTAGTTCATATTGAAATCTACTAAAGGACATATTTATTCCAAACAATATGATAATCTCTCTAACCAAGGTAGTAGGGACGAGGAGTAAACGGAGGGAGTAGTAAAATTTTCTCCTTGTCCCGTGAGCCACCGCGCGCGTGGGCGAGGGAGCGGGCGTAAGGCGTACAGTACTACTACTACTCCTACAGTCCCTAGCCATTGAAACAGAGACAATTAAAGAAAAAAATGATCCATGCAGGCCCTAGCCCTTGAACCGTAAACCCTAACCATGCTTTAATTTGCTGGCAAAGTCGGCGCTTCCTAAAAAATGAAGTTTGCAACCCTTTGACCATCGGATCATTTTGTGCAGTTTCACCAAAATCGAGATGAGCATCCCTGTGGCAAAGAAATTGAAGAAGCGTGATTAGAATAAGATTATTGGAACTAGTTGATGAGACATAAACTCACCACAAATACAGTACGTAGAAGCCAGTATAGGTATGTGCGGGGCAAAGAAGTAGAGAAATATCCACATGGAGTGATGTGGGCAGCTGGAGCAGTGGTGCAAGCCGGCTGTAATTGGAGTTGTACCTGAGGGATGTCGGGACATAGCTCAACCTAGAGGAGGGTGGCGGGAGGAGGCAACTACCCACGTCGCGGCAGTGAGCAATGGACGAAGGCAACCTCGCCGGCTTTGTGAGAGAAAATGGCTGGGACCCCTGACCGGGACGTGCCGACAGTGGGTTTTCGCCGTCGGCGACAGTGACCACATCTACACTAAGCATCCACCCCTTCCCCCGGCGGACGTGATCCGCCGGGATGTTAGAGATGTGGCCACAGTGGTTTTGTGCGAGAGAGTGTGAAAACTGAAGAGAGCAACCCCAACAAGCAACCGTGTAGGCTCGTCCTGCCTATGTATATAGTGGAGCGGTTTCCTTTTCTCTCCATATGAACCTATTTATATTGCGTACGTGCCACTGAAGAAAAAAACTTTATTTATAAATGACGCGACAGCTACTACTCGTTCTCCTATAAACCTTGCGCTTGGCATCTCCAAACTATTAACCTTGCGATTAGCTCTTCGCCTCTTCGGGAAGTCGAGCAATAATGGTACTGCAGTATATATCATTTTGGCTATATGAGACCGAATGAATTGCTGCACGTCCACCACGTAGGGAGGGTTGAGGGGCGAGGGAGAGTGCGTACTATTACGTCCGTTTCAATATGGACTACATACGGAGCAAAATGAGTGAATCTACACTCTAAAATACGTCTATATACATCAGTGTTTGGAGTATGTACTAGTAGTTCATATTGAAATCTACTAAAGGACATATATTCCAAACAATATGATAATCTCTCTAATCAGGTAGGGACGAGGAGTAAACGGAGGGAGTACTAGTAAAATTTTCTCCTCGTCCTGCGAGCCACCACGCGCGTGGGCGAGGGAGCGGGCGTAAGGCGTAGTAAGCAAGCTTCACCTCATCCTACGAGCCACCGCGCCCGTGGGCGGGGGAGACGGCGTACTAAGCAAGCTTCTTCTCGTTCTGCGAGTTGACGGGACACATCAAAAGTACTCCAGTGTATAGAGCCTTGCCTCTAAGGTAGGCCCCACATGGTTTGCCTCTTTTTTAACATAACGCGTCAAGTCACAATTTGTTTGTTCACCCGTGGTAGACGATCCTCCCTCCATCTAGTGGACAACCAGTACACGTGTCAAGTTACCACGTGGGCTGCCTTTTCGTACAGAAATGAGCTCCACCGTGTACCCTCGCGGGTGTGGTTGGGAAAGAGACGGGAGTACGTGCGTCATGCGTGCACCTCTTCTCTTTGTGCACGTTCCCCACCTACGTGTGTGTGTGAGAGAGATACAAACCTAGACAAATGGCTTGTGCGTTCGTGAGTGTTTTTTGTTTTGGGGGGGAGGTTGATTTCGTGAATGTATTTGTGGGAATATGTGTCGATGACATCTCAAACAAAAATTTGCATGTAATGTGTGTGAAATGGAGGCCTATCCATATCATATATAGAGGGTCGGGCGATCCAGGAGAAGAGAGGGAGGGGTCATAGATATCGATAGAGTCGAAGAGAGGATCAAGTGGGTGGGTGCGAGATCGATGAAGAGAGCCATCGAAATTGTGTGTGTGTGTGTGTGTGTGTGCAAGTCAAAGATATAAGGCGACTGACCTAGCTACCGGAACGTCAGAGGGCATAGGTCAAGTTTGTGTGTGGCAGGGAGACATGACTAGAGCGCTCGATGTATTGGTGTGTGTGTGTGGGAGGGGGTGGGGGGAGGGGTAGGCAGAGGCCTAACTATAGAGGTAGAACGACTCGTATATGTGTTGAGAAGGAGAGACCCAGCTATGTCTTGAGGGAGATCGGTCGACATCCATACATAACTGAAGGACGGGAAATAGGATGGGACAGAGAGAGAGAGAGGGAGGGAGAGGGGTAGAGTGCTGGATGGGTGATGGAGTTGCTTCTCGGAGATGGTGGGAGAGGCCTACTAGACAAACTGAGGGTGGAACTGCAATATTATCAATAAGAGTGGGGATGTGTTTCTGTGTGTGGCTTGTGTGATAGATCTGTTGGGACACATCCATGGATGATGAAGGGGAACCATGTGTTTGGTAAGCAAACCTAACTAGATCGGTAGATCAATTGTTGTTTGTCGAAGGAAGGGAGAGACATAACTAATGAGGTAGATCGATCGACGCGTGGGGAAAACGAGTTATAAGGACCTAGCTAGCTATATGTATAGCGGGAGATTGGTCGGTGTATGTCCATTTGTTAGAGGCAAATAAGGCTCGGCGAGACGGATAGACAGAGAGAATGGAGCTAGGAGGTGGTGCGAGAGGCCCAACTACTAGCTAGATAGGGGGAGGAGTGTGCGGTTGTGAGATCGATGAAAAGAGGGGCGAGAGTTTACACGTGTGTGGGACCGTATGAGAGACACGAGGCAAGGACACATAAAGGAGGAGATTGAAGGTGCGTGTGTATGTTGTAGGCAGACATCGCTGGAGAGGTTTATTGATTGGTGTGTGTCAGAAAGGAGTTGTGGAGACTGTGGAAGAGCGACCTAAAAAAAAGAATGTGCGAGAATGCTGAGGGAGGGGAGGGCGAGGAGGGCGTGTGCACGCACGAGAGAAAGTTAGTGGTAGCTACAAAGGTTAGAGGATTGTGTGGGTGTAAGAGACTAACAAAGATCATAATTTGATATGAAAGTGGATTCATATATTTGAATAGGAGATCATAGTGTTTTAAACATATGCATGCATGAATATAGCAGTGATACACGTGTTGTGGTTTTGCACATGTTATACCATAATGTGATAATGCATGGCGTTTGCAACTCACAGCTAAATGTCGAACAATCTAAACCATACTATATACATCGAACAATCTCACATTTTATTTGAATTTGTGATAATGTGTGGCGTTTGCAGCTTACAATTAAATATCAAACAATCTAAACGATACTATATATCAAGCATTCTCACATTTTATTTGAATTGGTAATGTGTGGTGTTTGCAACTCACATCTAAATACTTGTAGGCGTAGGGGACGGGGCACCATACATAATGTGATAAACACATTATACATATGAGACATGGTTTAGTTTGTGAAGATCTAGCTAGAGCTTGAAATGTACTATGATTTGAAATCAACATAAAGTGGATTCAAAAAATGGAGTTTGAGTTCATATAGTACACATAGTTCATATGTAACTCGAGACTAATCATGTGGTGTGCTGTGAAGATAATACACAAACGATGGTTTAACTTGACAATAACAATGATTGTAGATCTTATTAAAACAGAGAAACGAATTCAAATGCTTTGACTTCACAACAATCATTATTGTAGATCTTATTCAAATAGAGAAATGGATTCAAATTTAGTTCATATTGAAGCGGTAGTATATATGCTTGGAATGCACTAAAACATTCATTTGAGTACTAGGTTGCATGCATTATACACATAGCGAAATATTTTAGTTGAACATAACATGAATTCAAAGTTTTGAATGACATTTGTAGTGCGAATTGATTTGGTACAGTATACGTTAGGCTTGTCCGGAAATTTCAACCCGCGCCTTGTTAGCCCGAAATATTTAAGATATATCTTTGTCTCATTGTGCTCCGATAACTCCATCCATCTCAACCCGCGCCTTGTGATACGTCTCCAACGTATCTATAATTTTTGATTGTTCCATGCTATTATATTACCCCTTTTGGATGTTTATGGGCTTTATTTTACACATTTATATCATTTTTGGGACTAACCTACTAACCGGAGGCCCAGGCCGTATTGTTTTTTTTGCCTATTTTAGTATTTCGAAGAAAAGAAATATCAAACAGAGTCCAAACGAAATGAAACCTTCGGGAGCGTGATTTTTGGAACGAACGTGATCCAGAGGACTTGGAGTGCAAGCCAAGAAGCAGCCGAGGCGGCCACGAGGGTGGGGGGCGCGCCCACCCCTACAGGACGTGCCCCCCTGTCTCATGGGCCCCTCGGGCGGCCACCGACCTACTTCTTCCTCCTAGATATACCCATGTACCCCGAAAACATCCAAGGAGCCAACGAAAAACATTTTCCACCGCTGTAACCTTCTGTATCCGCGAGATCCCATCTTGGAGCCTTCGCTGGCGCTCCGCCGGGGGGGGGGGGGAATCGACCATGGAGGGCTTCTACATCAACACCATAGCCCCTCCCATGAGTTGTGAGTAGTTTACCACAGACCTTCGGGCCCATAGTTATTAGTTAGATGGCTTCTTCTCTCTTTTTGGATCTCAATACCATGTTCTCCCCCTCGCTTGTGGAGATCTATTCGATGTAACTCTTTTTGCGGTGTGTTTGTCGAGATTCGATGAATTGTGGGTTTATGATCAAGTTTATCTATGAGAAATATTTGAATCTCCTCTGAATTCTTTTATGTATGATTTAGTTATCTTTGCAAGTCTATTCGAATTATCAGTTTGGTTTGGCCTACTAGATTGATCTTTCTTGCCATGGGAGAAGTGCTTAGCTTTGGGTTCAATCTTGCGGTGTCCTTACCAAGTGACAGCAGGGGTTGCAAGGCACGTATTGTATTGTTGCCATTGAGGATAAAAAGATGGGGTTTATATCATATTGCTTGAGTTTATCCCTCTACATCATGTCATCTTTCTTAATGCGTTACTATGTTCTTATGAACTTAATACTCTACATGCATGCTGGATAGCGGTTGATGTGTGGAGTAATGGTAGTAGATGCAGGCAGGAGTCGGTCTACTTGTCATGGACGTGATGCCTATATACATGATCATGCCTAGATAATCTCATAATTATTCGCTTTTCTATCAATTGCTCGACAGTAATTTGTTCACCCACCGTAATACTTATGCTATCTTGAGAGAAGCCACTAGTGAAACCTATGGCCCCTGGGTCTATCTTTTATCATATAAGCTTTCAATCTACTTTTATTTGCATCTCTACTTTTCCAATCTATATTATAAAATACCAAAGAAAATATTTATCTTATCATACTATCTCTATCAGATCTCACTTTCGCAAGTGGCCGTGAAGGGATTGACAACCCCTTTATTGCGTTGGTTGCGAGTTCTTTGTTTGTTTTTGTAGGTGCGTGGGACTTTTGATGAGCCTCCTACTGGATTGATAGCTTGGTTCTCAAAAACTAAGGGAAATACTTACGCTACTATTGCTGCATCACCCTTTCCTCTTCAAGGAAAACCAACACAAGCTCAAGACATAGCAAGAAGGATTTCTGGCGCCGTTGCCGGGGAGGTCTTTGCTCAAGTCAAGACATACCAAGTACCCATCACAAACTCATCTCCCTCGCATTTACATTATTTGCCATTTGCCTCTCGTTTCCTCTCCCCCACTTCACCCTTGCCATTTTATTTGCCCTCTCTTTCCCAATCTTCTCCTCTCTTTTCCGTTTGCCTTCCCGTTGCCATGGCCGAATCAAAAAGAACTAAGGGTCCTTTCCAGGGTTCTAGTACCTTGGATAACTCCTCTAACCTCTCTAAGCTCATAAATAATGATGCTATGGAAAGACCCACCGGGGTCACCAATGAGAGCTTAAATAATTTTGATGAAGATGACTCCGGAATTTTTCGTTATTTACTTGATGAGTCTTTAAAAGATGCTTGGGATAGGTTATTAAGGATTCGGGCTAGCTATGTACCACAATATCAAATTGAGGTTTACTTAAAAAGTTTCTATGTTGGCTTGCCCGCTTCTTTCAAGCAAGTTCTAGATTCTGTTTTTGAAGAAGGTTTTTTTGAAGGGGATGCTATATATACCTATGAAAGAATGAAAACTATATTTAGGCACCCCGTGAATGATAAGGTTGAATCTACCACCCTCTTATGCTTTTATATACTTATGAATTTAGTGCCAAAGATGGCACTACTTAGATCTATCTTCGCTTTTATGCCTAGCTAGGGGCGTTAAATGATAGCGCTAGTTGGGAGGCAACCCAATTTTATTTGTGTTTTTTGTTTTTGTTTCTATTTATTAATAAATTTTGCATCTACCTTCTGTTTAGATGTGTTTTTCTTTTAATTATAGTTTGTGCGAAGTAGAACCTATAGGATAACCTATGGTGATAGTTAATTTGATTCTGCTGAAAAACAGAAACTTTGCACGCACGAAATTAGTTTTATTAAATCACAGAAACGTGCTTTTGTGTTGATTCTTTTTGATGATGATCAATAGACAAGTTTACCAGGACTTTCTATTTTGGTAGGATTTTTAAAGTTCCAGAAGTTTTCGTTAGTTACAGATTGCTACAGACTGTTCTGTTTTTGACAGATTCTGTTTTTCGTGTGTTGTTTGCTTATTTTGATGCATCTATGGTTAGTATTAAGTGGTATGAGCCATAGAGAACTTGAAATACAGTAGGTTTAACACCAATATAAATAAAGAATGAGTTCATTACAGTACCTTATGTGGTGGTTTTCTTTTCTTTCACTAACGGAGCTTATGAGATTTCCTGTTGAGTTTTGTGTTGTGAAGTTTTCAAGTTTTGGGTAAAGATTTGATGGACTATAGAATAAGGAGTGGAAAGAGCCTAAGCTTGGGGATGCCCAAGGCACCCCAAGATATTCAAGAATAGCCAAAAGCCTAAGCTTGGGATGCCCTGGGAAGGCATCACCTCTTTCTTCTTAGTTCATTGGTAACTTTACTTGGAGCTATATTTTTATTCGCCACATGATATGTGTTTTGCTTGGAGCGTCGTGTATGATATTAGTCTTTACTTTTTAGTTTTCCACAATTATCCTTGCTGTACACACCTTTTGGGAGAAGCCCACTTGATTGAAATTTATTAGAATACTCTATGTGCTTCACTTATATTATTTTGAGAGTCTCTTAGAACAGCATGGTATTTGCTATGGTTATAAAATTGGTCCTTGAATGGTAGGCATCCAAGTTGGGTATAATAAAAAACTATCATAGGAAGTGAATTGGATGCTATGATCAATTTGATACTTGATAATTGTTTTGAGATATGGAGGTAGTGATATTAAAGTCATGCTAGTTGGGTGATTATGAATTTAAAGAATGCTTGTGTTGAAGTTAGCAAGTCCCGTAGCATGCACGTATGGTTAAAGTTGTGTAACAAATTTGAAACATGAAGTGTACTTGGATTGTGCATCCTTATGAGTGGCGGTCGGGGACGAGCGATGGTCTTTTCCTACCAATCTATCCCCCTAGGAGCATGCGCATAGTGCTTGGTTTTTTATGACTTCTAAATTTTTGCAATAAGTATATGAGTTCTTTTGACTAATGTTCAGTCCATGGATTATACGCACTTTTACCTTTCCATCATTGCTAGCCTCTTCGGTACCGTGCATTGCCCTTTCTCACCTTGAGAGTTGGTGCAAACTTCGCCGGTGCATCCAAACCCCGTGATACGATACGCTCTATCACACATAAACCTGCTTATATCTTCCTCAGAACAGCCACCATACCTACCTATTATGGCATTTCCATAGCCATTCCGAGATATATTGCCATGCAACTTTCCACCGTTCCATTTATCATCATGACACACATTACTTTTGTCATATTGCCATTGCATAATCATGTAGTTGACATCGTATTTGTGGCAAAGCCACCATGGATTATTTTTCATACATGTCACTCTTGATTCATTGCACCATCCCGATACACCGCCGGAGGCATTCATATAGAGTCATATCTTGCTCTAGTTTTGAGTTGTAATTCATGTGTTATAATCAATAAAAGTGTGATGATCATCATTATTAGAGCATTGTCCCAAGAAAAAAAAGAAAAAAAAGTAAGGCCAAAAAAAAAGGCCAAAGAAAAAAAAAGAAAAAAAATAAAAAAAAATAAAAAAGGGGGCAGTGTTACTATCTCTTTTTTCACACTTGTGCTTCAAAGTAGCACCATGTTCTTCATATAGCGAGTCTCATTTATTGTGCTTCAAAGTAGCACCATGTTTTTCATTTAGCGAGTCTCATATCTTGTCACTTTCATATACTAGTGGGAATTTTTCATTATAGAACTTGGC
The DNA here is from genome assembly GCA_963921465.1 of Triticum timopheevii. Taxonomy (NCBI): domain Eukaryota; kingdom Viridiplantae; phylum Streptophyta; class Magnoliopsida; order Poales; family Poaceae; genus Triticum; species Triticum timopheevii. Next base: position 185,403,416 of record OY997274.1, on the reverse strand, counting down.
TTGTATATTCCTACGATGGGCTTCCTCAAACTGCCCTAGGTCTTCGTGAGCAAGCAAGTTGGATGCACACCCACTAGTTTCTTTTGTTGAGCTCTCATTCATTTATAGCTCTAGCGTATCCGTTGCATGGCAATCCCTACTCCTCATGTTGACATTAATTGATGGGCATCTCCATAGCTCGTTGATTATCCTCATCAATATGAGACTTTCTCCTTTTTTGTCTTCTCCACACAATCCTCATCATCATATTCTATTCCACCCATAGTGCTATATCCATGGCTCACGCTCATGTATTGCGTGAAAGTTGAAAAAGTTTGAGATTATTTAAGTACGAAACAATTGCTTGGCTTGTCATTGGGGGTGTAGAATTTGGGAACATTTTTGTGTGACGAAAATGAAGCATAGCCTGACTATATGATTTTGTAGGGATGAACTTTCTTTAGCCATGTTATTTTGAGAAGACATGATTGCTTTGATTAGTATGCTTGAAGTATTACTATATCTTTTGTCAATATGAACTTTTATTTTGAATCATTTGGATCTGAACATTCATGCCACAATAAAGAAAATTACATTGAGAATTATGCTTGGTAGCATTCCACATCAAAAATTCTGTTTTTATCATTTACCTACTCGAGGACGAGCATGAATTAAGCTTGGGGATGCTTGATACGTCTCCAATGTATCTATAATTTTTGATTGTTCCATGCTATATTACCCCTTTTGGATGTTTATGGGCTTTATTTTACACATTTATATCATTTTTGGGACTAACCTACTAACCGGAGGCCCAGCCCATATTGCTGTTTTTTTTGCCTATTTTAGTATTTCAAAGAAAAGGAATATCAAACGGAGTCCAAACGGAATGAAACCTTCGGGAGCGTGATTTTTGGAATGAACGTGATCCAAAGGACTTGGAGTGCAAGCCAAGAAGCAGCCGAGGCGGCCACAAGGGTGGGGGCATGCCCACCCCTACAGGGCGCGCCCCCTGTCTCGTGGGCCCCTCGGGCGGCCACCGACCTACTTCTTCCTCTGGTATATACCCACGTACCCCAAAAACATCCAGGGAGCCAACGAAAAACAATTTCCACCGTCGTAACCATCTGTATCCATGAGATCCCATCTTGGAGCCTTCGTCGGCGCTCCGCCGGACGGGGAATCGACCACGGAGGGCTTCTACATCAACACCATAGCCCCTCCGATGAGTTGTGAGTAGTTTACCATAGACCTTTGGGTCCATGGTTATTAGTTAGATGGCTTCTTATCTCTTTTTTGATCTCAATACCATGTTCTCCCCCTCTCTTGTGGAGATCTATTCGATGTAACTCTTTTTGCGGTGTGTTTGTCGAGATCCGATGAATTGTGGGTTTATGATCAAGTTTATCTATGAGAAATATTTTAATCTCCTCTGAATTCTTTTATGTATGATTTAGTTATCTTTGCAAGTCTCTTCGAATTATCAGTTTGGTTTGGCCTACTAGATTGATCTTTCTTGCCATGGGAGAAGTGCTTTGCTTTGGGTTCAATCTTGCGGTGTCCTTACCCAGTGACAGCAGGGGTTGCAAGGCACGTATTGTATTATTGCCATCGAGGATAAAAAGATGGGGTTTATATCATATTGCTTGAGTTTATCCCTCTACATCATGTCATCTTTCTTAATGCGTTACTCTGTTCTTATGAACTTAATACTCTACATGCATGCTGGATAGCGGTTGATGTGTGGAGTAATAGTAGTAGATGCAGGCAGGAGTCGGTCTACTTGTCACGGACGTGATGCCTATATACATGATCATGCCTAGATAATCTCATAATTATTCGCTTTTCTATCAATTGCTCGACAGTAATTTGTTCACCCACCGTAATACTTATGCTATCTTGAGAGAAGCCACTAGTGAAACCTATGGCCCCCGAGTCTATATTTTATCATATAAGCTTTAAATCTACTTTTATTTGCATCTTTACTTTTCCAATCTATATTATAAAATCCCGAAAAAATATTTATCTTATCATACTATCTCTATCAGATCTCACTTTCGCAAGTGGCCTTGAAGGGATTGACAACCCCTTTATTGCGTTGGTTGCGAGTTCTTTGTTTGTTTGTGTAGGTGCGTGGGACTTTTGAGGAGCCTCCTACTGGATTGATACCTTGGTTCTCAAAAACTAAGGGAAATACTTACGCTACTATTGCTGCATCACCCTTTCCTCTTCAAGGAAAACCAACACAAGCTCAAGACGTAGCACCTTGCTATTCCAAAATTACAACGCGCATGAAAACTCCCACCTCTTGTGAAATCCCAACACGCAAAATGCCCGTGATACCCCTGAACTGAAAGAACCGCCTCAAATCGGTGGGGGTACTTTCGTAACTTACCCCACACTTCGGACAAGCACGTCCCTAAGCCATGGTTCCCCACTCCCATCCCATCCACACACCCATTCGTACACCGAGGCCGGCAAAACCCGCGAAGCCCCACACCCTCCTTCGTCCTCCACCCAGCCAGAGCCTCTTCCCCGACGATGTCGTCCACAGCAATACCTCGACGTCCCTCATCCATCGTACCGGATGAGGATCCGTCCTTGATCTGGTCGTCAAGCCAGTTCAGCCACCCCGTCCTCCACCTCCAAGGAGCTGCCCCGACGTTCCCCTTGTCTTTCGAGCCACCTCCATTCCCACACCGCCGTCTTCACCTGCACCACCAGAAGAGCATCATCATCACCATTTCCTCGGATGAAGTTGCAGCCTAATCGGCGCCACCAAAGAGGTTGTACACTAATTGCCGCATTTTCTTCTTGATTCGATCTCACGGTGCTGCCGGCACTCGGTTCCGAGCCGACACGGCGCGGCTCCATCCACGGCGGCGTCGCCGCCCACTTCCTCCATAGTGTTCGCTCCCTCGGCGGCGACGTCCACATTAGTAGGAGCAGCTGCTGCTTTAGCTCTCGCTCGTGCTGCTGCTCTGTTCTTGCTCTCGGTCCCCTGCCTGGTCTGCTCTTGCTCTTGCGTTCAGTTTCGACCGTAAAATTCAGTTTCGATAGCAAAATTCAGTTTTGACAGTTAAGTTCAGTTTTGATAGTTAAATTTATTTTCGACAGTTAAGTTCAGAGATGAGGCGCTGATGTATACATCTAGCACTTTGTGGTTATGTATTTTATGTCATCTATTGGAGATGCTATTAGAATTCCACTCAGGTTAACGTTGTCTCTCTTCTCCTGCTTCAGCCTCGGCGTTGTACAACTCACCGGAGCTACTCCAACGACGAAACCCTCCATCACAGCGGAGCAGTACCTCGGGCTCCATCTCCAAACGCTTAAGATCTTCTTCCCCTCCTCCGACAACCAAGTCAGCCGTAGCATCCTCACCGGCCAACCCAATCACGCTGAGATCGACATGGCTTGCCAAAGAGGTTGTACACTTCTTGTGGTTTGACTTAATGTCACCATGCTTCTTTGCATCTTGTGATCTTCCAATTCTTGTGAACCAAACACCCACATTGGCAGAAATCCTGTGTTTTTAAATTCTCTGTTTTGCACGTGCATTCCTATCCTATTCCTGTCTATTTCCTATCCATGCATTGTTAGAATCCTCAAATTCAAACAAGCCCTTACACAATTACTTTTGTTACAGATATGTGTCAAAGAAAACCTTGTGTGGTTTGTCCTGCTCCTGCGGTGCTGTGTTCCACCCCAGCTCAGCTGCTCCAACGATGGAAGGGTTCACCACAGCAGGGATCAGCTCTCCAGACTGTCTTTCGCCGCCTCAGATCTTCTTCCCCGCTGCCGGCAGCCATGACAACTGCATTACCATCATCAACTGAGCAGATGACCTTGAGGACTACACGGGTCCGCAAGAGAGGTCACACTCTTCCGTGTCTGCTTACGTTATGCATTGCTTAATATGATGACATGCTACTTTATCGTCGTGTTCACCTATTAGACTCCGACTCAGGTCCAAACTTATGCTGAAACTTGAGTTTTTAAATGGTTGTGGGGTACATATTGGGGCAGCAATCAATACTATCTGTCTACTATCTGGTTAATCTTGGGTGTCTACTATGAGTTTCATGTTGGGTGCAAACAAACATTAAAGGAGCCATTATCTGTATTTTTTAACTAAAGCTATTATTTGCCTGCTATCATTTGTTTTGGGTCTATCCACAGTTTGCTACCATCACTCTAGATTTTTGCATGCACTCCTTACATAATCTCACTATGTTTTATTCCTATGCATGTCAGTTATTGTACACAAATGGAACTGAACATGTAGAGCAAAAGAGACGAGCCTTGCGTGGCAATAAAATTTCATGCAGACGTCGCTCCATGGTGGGCGCAAAGGCAGCCCCCCTCCACCCATTTCGGATAGTAATCAAGAGGAAGATAACTGTTCTGAGGGGGATTCAGAAGCAGAAGGCCACTCCTATTTACCCCATGAGGTCTTTGCTCTAACTTGGCATGCTGATGTTGGTAATATCATGCATATGGTGCCTTGCATTACTTACTGTATACATTAAAGATGTCATCTGCTTAGTTTAGACATGCTTTGTGTCAATGCCATCTATTTAGTTTCTTTATCGTATATTTAAATCGTGCAATGCCATCTTGTTTAGCCAGACATCATATATGTGAATTTTGCAATGCCGCCCTGGTTAGCCAGTCATCTTATATGTGAATTATATCATGACATCATTTTTTATTACGTGTTAAATTTGAACAATTTTAGTACATTTAATTACTCTTCCTGTGCATCAGCCATTCGGCACGGTCATGGAAAAATCTGGAGTGGAAACAAGGTCTTCAGAGCAGACAATGCTATCTGACGAAGCGCATGTCTTGCTGGTTATGGATAGCTCCTCAGAGGAGGATTCAGAGACAGATGACCAGTCCTATTTCCCCCCGAGGTGCATGCTCTAACTTGGCAGGGTTATGATGCTCATATCATGCGTATGGTATCTTGCATTGCTATGTCATTTGCTTAGTTTAGACATGCTTTGTGTGAATGCTACCTGTTTAGTGTCTAATTACCATATATGTGAATTATGCAATGCCATCTTGTTGCAAGACATTATATATGTGAATTATGCAATGCTATCTTGTTGCAAGGCATTATATATGTGAATTATGCAATGCCATGCTGTTTAGCGAAGCGTCATATATGTGAATTATATCATGCCGTCCTTTTTTTGTATTTCTCATTGCTTTTGTCGACAATGTTTGTATATTCAACTGCTCTTCCTGTGCATCAGCCATTTGAATTGGTGATGGAGAAATTAGGAGTGAAAACAAGGTCTTCAGAGCAGACAATGCTACCTGGTGAAGTAGATAGCTTGCTGGTTACAGATAGCTCTTTAGAGGAGGATTCAGAGGCAGATGACCAGTCCTATTATCCCCCTGAGGTGTATGCTTAAACTTGGCAGGGTTATATTACTCATATCATGCATATGTTGTATTGCAATGCTTAGTTTTTACATCATATACACGATATTGAATGCCATCTCCTTAGTTGACACATCATATATGCGATTGCCCTCTGCTCACTTCCTTAGTATATAAATCATATATTTGAATTATATCATGCCATGATGTTTACATAGACAGCATGTATCTGAATTATGGCATGCCAACCCATTTTCTAAAGACATAATATAGTTATATCATCTCATCCTGTTTACATAGTCATCGTATTTTGAATTATGTTATTCTACCCGTGAATTATATCATGCCATCATGTTTCCATCGACGGCATGTTTGTGATTTATGGCATGCCAACCACTTTAATAGACACATCGTATAGTTATACCATGTTATCCTGTTTACATAGTCATCATATTTTGAAGTATGTCATTCTATCCTATTTAGTTAGCCATCATACATGTGAAATTGTGTCATGCTATCCTGTTTAATTAACCATCATATATGTGAAATTATGTCCTACTATTCTATTTGGTTAGACAACATAAATGTGAATTATTTCATGCCATGTTTTCTTCCCTACTATCCATTGCACCTGTCTATCTTACAATGTCTGTACATTCAATTACTTTTCTTGTTTATCAGCCATTTCAATTGGAGGGGGTGATGGCAGTATCTGTGGGAGTAAAAACACGGTCTTCAGAAAAGATCGCGCTACCTGTCGATGGAGATAGAACCACGGTTGTACTTTCCCAAGAACCAGCCCCACCACACATAACCCAGACTCACGCGGATTGTACCCCTACCCAGTTGGACAGAGAACCAGCTACACCCCTTCTAACCCCAACCCCAGCAGATAGTAACCCAGTTCCAGTTGACACAACACCGTCTCCACCATAGAGCACCCAAACACGAGCAATTAGTAAGGCAACTGGAGTGCCCAAAGCACGAGGGCCACCACTCCGAACTCCAAGTCAACACTTAAAGCAGAAGAAGAATTGTTCTCAGGTTAGGTTCCGTAGCTATGGTTCATACTACTTTGCTCTTGCATCACTGTATTTACTCATACCAACTAATTTCAAATTTGAAGGATGCAATTGAAACTCCAATGGCGCAACAGGTATGTTTTAAACCTGTTTTTTAACGTGTTTGCTGTTGTAACTTGCTCTATGTTGATTTCAGTTTCAATTGAATAAACAGTTATATTCTCATGCCATGCACCTTACAAGTGTTGTTATTGCTGTGTAGTTTCCCACACTTATATTCTGTCTAAGCTGCTTTGTCTTAAATAGATATGATTCAAACTGTATCTATCTTGATTTGGCAACATAAACTAGAATGATATAGACCATACAGTGACCATACTACTGAACTGGTTTACCAAAATGAGTTTCATATACTACATTGTAAGCCCGTGATGTGTTTGTTTGTTTCTCTTTTATAATGCGGATAAAATATTGGAGAAGAGTACCCAGTTATGCAATGGTACAGGAAGTAATGCAGATAAGGTTCAAGATAGTGAGACATCCCTGTTGGTCTCCAAGAAAGCTGATAAAAACTATATTGAAGACACTGAGACAACCCCAAAGTCCTGTCTTGATGTAGTGTTCGAGTTACTGGCTACTACTGCTGGCACCAACTCTTCGAACTCGCTGCCTGAATCAGTTCGGCTTCTTGAGTCTCAACTTCAAGTTGAAAGACGTCGATCAGATGTTATGCAATAGGAAGCCGAAGGACAGAGGAAGTCCCTGCAGAATTCAGATGCATACTTTCTCGTGCAACAGCAAGTGCTGGAGGATTTAAGCGCCAAACAAGAGAAAGTTAATAAGCTCGCTAAGCATCTTGCCAGCATTATGGGTACCCAGGATATTGTTTCTTGAGCTCTTCTGAAGTGGTTTCAGTTCTGGACTTGTGTTGCTGCGGCATTTATATGCTGCTTTATTCCCTATATTTGCACTGGTGGCGAACTTTGATGCCCAGTGGATGTAATATGTGTAATAGCCGTGATAGCCTAGTGATACGTCTCCAATGTATCTATAATTTTTGATTGTTCCATGCTATTATATTACCCCTTTTGGATGTTTATGGGCTTTATTTTACACATTTATATCATTTTTGGAACTAACCTACTAACCGGAGGCCCAGCCCGTATTGCTTTTTTTTTGCCTATTTCAGTATTTCGAAGAAAAGGAATATCAAACGGAGTCCAAACGGAATGAAACCTTCGGGAGCGTGATTTTTGGAACGAACGTGATCCAGAGGACTTGGAGTGCAAGTCAAGAAGGAGCCGAGGTTCCCACGAGATAGGAGGGCGCCCCCCTATAGGGCGCGCCCCCTGTCTCGTGGGCCCCTCGAGCGGCCACCGACGTACTTCTTCCTCCTATATATACCTACATACCCCGAAAACATCCAGGAGAAAGACGAAACACAATTTCCACCACCAAAACCTTCTGTATCCACGAGATCTCATCTTGGAGCCTTCGCCGGCACTCTGCCTGAAGGAAATATGCCCTAGAGGCAATAATAAAGTTATAATTTATTTCCTTATATCATGATAAATGTTTATTATTCATGCTAGAATTGTATTAACCGGAAACATGATACATGTGTGAATACATAGACAAACAGAGTGTCACTCGTATGCCTCTACTTGACTGGCTTGTTGATCAAAAATGGTTATGTTTCCTAGCCATTGACATGGGTTGTCATTTGATTAACGGGATCACATCATTAGGAGAATGATGTGATTGACATGACCCATTCCGTTAGCTTAGCACATGATCGTTTAGTATGTTGCTATTGCTTTCTTCATGACTTATACATGTTCCTATGACTATGAGATTATGCAACTCCCGTTTACGGGAGGAACACTTTGTGTGCTACCAAACGTCACAACATAACTGGGTGATTATAAAGGTGCTCTACAGGTGTCTCCGAAGGTACATGTTGGGTTGGCGTATTTCGAGATTAGAATTTGTCACTCCGATTGTCGGAGAGGTATCTCTGGGCCCTCTTGGTAATGCACATCACTTAAGCCTTGCAAGCATTGCAACTAATGAGTTAGTTGCGGGATGATGTATTACGGTACGAGTAAAGAGACTTTCCGGTAACAAGATTGAACTAGGTATTGAGATACCAACGATCGAATCTCGGGCAAGTAACATACCGATGACAAAGGGAACAACGTAGGTTGTTATGCGGTCTGACCGATAAAGATCTTCGTAGAATATGTAGGAGCCAATATGAGCATCCAGGTTCCGCTATTGGTTATTGACCAGAGACGTGTCTCGGTCATGTCTACATAGTTCTCGAACCCATAGGGTCCGCACGCTTAACGTTACGATGACAGTTATATTATGAGTTTATATGTTTTGATGTACTGAAGGTTGTTCGGAGTCCCGGATGTGATCACGGACATGACGAGGAGTCTCGAAATGGTCGAGACATGAAGATTGATATATTGGAAGCCTATGTTTGGATATCGGAAGTGTTCCGGGTGAAATCGGGATTTTACCGGAGTACCGGGAGGTTACCGGAACCCCCCAGGAGCTTAATGGGCCTTAATGGGCCTAAGTGAAAGAGAGGAGAGGAGGCTAGGGCTGGGTCGCGCCCCCCAGTCCGAATAGGATAAGGAAAAGGGGGCGGCGCCCCCTTTCCTTCCTCCCCTCCACCTCTTTCCCCTCTCTCTCCTAGTCCAACATGGAAAAGGGGGGGGGGAGTCCTACCCTTGGTAGGAGTAGGACTCCTCCGGCGCGCCTCTCCCCTTGGCCGGCCACACCCCCTTGCTCCTTTATATACGGGGGCAAGGGGCACCCCAAAGACACAACAATTGATCTGTTTGATCTTTTAGCCGTGTGCTGTGCCCCTCTCCACCATAGTCTACCTCGATAATACTGTAGCGGTGCTTAGGCGAAGCCTTGCGTCGGTAGAACATCAACATCGTCACCACACCGTCGTGCTGACGAAACTCTCCCTCAACACTCGTTTGGATCGGAGTTTGAGGGACGTCATCGGGCTGAACGTGTGCTGAACTCGGAGGTGCTGTACGTTCGGTACTTGATCGGTCGGATTGTGAAGACGTACGACTACATCAACCGCGTTGTGCTAACGCTTCCGCTTTCGGTCTACGAGGGTACGTGGACACACTCTCCCCTCTCGTTGCTATGCATCACCATGATCTTGCGTGTGCGTAGGATTTTTTTTGAAATTACTACGTTCCCAAACAGTGGTATCAGAGCCTGGTTTTATGCGTAGATGTCATATGCACGAGTAGAACACAAGTGAGTTGTGGGCGATATAAGTCATACTGCTTACCAGCATGTCATACTTTGGTTCAGCAGTATTGTTGGATGAAGCGGCCCGGACCGACATTACGTGTACACTTATGCGAGACTGGTTCTATCGACGTGCTTTGTACACAGGTGGCTGGCGGGTGTCAATTTCTCCAACTTTAGTTGAACCGAGTGTGGCTATGCCCGGTCCTTGCGAAGGTTAAAACAGCACCAACTTGACAAACTATCGTTGTGGTTTTGATGCGTAGGTAAGAACGGTTCTTGCTAAGCCCATAGCAGCCACGTAAAATTTGCAACAACAAAGTAGAGGACGTCTAACTTGTTTTTGCAGGGCATGTTGTGATGTGATATGGTCAAGACGTGATGCTATATTTTATTGTATGAGATGATCATGTTTTGTAACCGAGTTATCGGCAACTGGCAGGAGCCATATGGTTGTCGCTTTATTGTATGCAATGCAATCGCCCTGTAATGCTTTACTTTATCACTAACCGGTAGCGATAGTCGTAGAATCATAAGATTGGCGAGACGACAACGATGCTACGATGGAGATCAAGGTGTCGCATCGGGAATGATGGTGATCATGGAGGTGCTTCGGAGATAGAGATCACAAGCACAAGATGATGATGGCCATATCATATCACTTATATTGATTGCATGTGATGTTTATCTTTTATGCATCTTATCTTGCTTTGATTGACGGTAGCATTATAAGATGATCTCTCACTAAATTTCAAGATAAAAAGTGTTCTCCCTGAGTATGCACCGTTGCCAAAGTTCGTCGTGCCAAGACCACGTGATGATAGGGTGTGATAAGCTCTACGTCCATATACAACGGGTGCAAGCCAGTTTTGCACATGCAGAATACTCAGGTTAAACTTGACGAGCCTAGCATATGCAGATATGGCCTCGGAACACTAAGACCGAAAGGGTCGAGCGTGAATCATATAGTAGATATGATCAATATAGTGATGTTCACCATTGAAAGCTACTCCATTTCACGTGATGATCGGTTATGGTTTAGTTGATTTGGAGCACGTAATCACTTAGAGGATTAGAGGGATGTCTTTCTAAGTGGGAGTTCTTAAGTAATATGATTAAATTGAACTTAAATTTATCATGAACTTAGTACCTGATAGTATCTTGCTTGTCTATGTTTGATTGTAGATAGATGGCCCGTGCTGTTGTTCCGTTGAATTTTAATGCGTTCCTTGAGAAAGCAAATTTGAAAGATGATGGTAGCAATTACATGGACTGGGTCCGTAACTTGAGGATTATACTCATTGCTGCACAGAAGAATTACATCCTGGAAGCACCGCTGGGTGCCAGGCCTGCTGTAGATGCAACTGACAGTGTTAAGAACGTCTGGCAGAGCAAAGCTGATGACTACTCGATAGTTCAGTGTGCCATGCTTTACGGCTTGGAACCGGGTCTTCAACGATGTTTTGAACGTCATGGAGCATATGAGATGTTCGAGGAGTTGAAGTTAATATTTCAAGCAAATGCCCGGATTGAGAGATATGAAGTCTCCAATAAGTTCTATAGCTGCAAGATGGAGGAGAATAGTTCTGTCAGTGAGCATATACTCAAGATGTCTGGGTATAATAATCACTTGATTCAACTAGGAGTTAATCTTCCGGATGATAGCGTCATTGACAGAATTCTCCAATCACTGCCACCAAGCTACAAGAGCTTCGTGATGAACTATAACATGCAAGGGATGGATAAGACGATTCCCGAGCTCTTCGCAATGCTAAAGGCTGCAGAGGTAGAAATCAAGAAGGAGCATCAAGTGAGTGTTGATGGTCAAGACCACTAGTTTCAAGAAAAAAGGCAAAGGGAAGAAGAAGGGGAACTTCAAAAAGAACATCAAACAAGTTGCTTCTCAGGAGAAGAAACCCAAGTTTGGACCTAAGCCTAAAACTGAGTGCTTCTACTGCAAGCAGACTGGTCACTGGAAGCGGAACTTCCCCAAGTATTTGGCGGATAAGAAGGATGGCAAGGTGAACAAAGGTATATGTGATATACATGTTATTGATGTGTACCTTACCAGAGCTCGCAGTAGCACCTGGGTATTTGATATTGATTCTGTTGCTAATATTTGCAACTCGAAACAGGGACTATGGATTAAGCGAACACTGGCCAAGGACGAGGTAACGATGCGCGTGGGAAATGGTTCCATAGTCCATGTGATCGCGGTCAGCAAGCTATCTCTACATCTACCTTCGGGATTAGTTTTAGACCTAAATAATTTTTATTTGGTGCTAGCGTTGAGCATGAACATTATATCTGGATCTTGTTTGATGCGAGATGGTTATTCATTCAAATCAGAGAATAATGGTTGTTCTATTTATATGAGTAATATCTTTTATGGTCATGCACCCTTGAAGAATGGTCTATTTTTTATGAATCTCGATAGTAGTGATACACATATTCATAATGTTGAAGCCAAAAGATGCAGAGTTGATAATGATAGTGCGACTTATTTGTGGCACTGCCGTTTAGGTCATATCGGTGTAAAGCGCATGAAGAAACTCCATACTGATGGACTTTTGGAGCCACTTGATTATGAATCACTAGGTACTTGCGAACCATGCCTCATGGGCAAGATGACTAAACGCCGTTCTTCGGTACTATGGAGAGAGCAACAGATTTGTTGGAAATCATACATACACTACAAAAAAAGACACATCCGTGACATTTTGGGTCAAACGAATTTTTTTCCTGTTATACATATGACACTTCTATGACGATAATTGTGACAAAACCCGGTATCATCATAGATGTGGTGGGCTCCTACTTCTATGACAAAAAATCATGACAGAAAATGGGCTTTTCATCCTGGGCGGGCCGGAGACGCAGCTGCATGACATTCTTTGGGCCGTCCATGACGGAAAAAACTGTGGTGGGAGAGCGATGCGCTTTTCTCTCGTATAGGTACGCGCGTGTGTGCGAGGCGTTGGCTCTAACTGAACCCGAGCGAGGCGTTGGGCTCTAACTGAACCCGAGCTATTGCACTGCAGGCTACACATTACTGAACCCAAGCGATCGATGATGGCTGTTAACTGAACCCGATGGAGCGATTCCTTCGCTACTGCTGCTAACTGAAGCCGATCGATGCTGCCTCTGGGATGAACAATGAGCGTTGCGGGGAGGGGGGGTTGTGTAAACAGTGAGCGGTGGCGTTGCCTCTGGATGAACAGGAACCCGTGGTGTGGAGGGCTGGACGAACAGTAGACGATGGAGGGGTGGCCGTGGAGGGGCGGTTGAACAGGACCCCGTAGTGTGGAGGGCTGGATGAACAGTAGACGGTGGAGGGGTGCCCGTGGGGGGGTGGTTGAACAGTAGCCGGTGGAGTAGCGCACGGTGGAGGCTGGATGAACAGGAGCCCGTGGAGGCTGGAGGAGGTCGACGGTAGCCCGTGGAGGCTGGAGGAGGTCGACGGTGGAGATGAACAGTATCCCGTGGAGTCCCGTTTTGCGGTACGCCACACCCCTCCCAATGAACAGGACCCCCGTTTCGACCGTAGCGCTCCAACACAAGTCCATTTCATCCGTTTTGCGGTACGCCACACCCCTCCCGATCAACAGGACCCCCATTTCGACCGTAGGAGGTCCGTTTCCTTCGTTGTGCGGTACGCCAGGCCTCGTTTCCATCGCCTGTTCTGTCCAAGCCGGTTGGCTCCCACGTGTTCCGTTGCCTCCCGATGAACACGACACATTCCGTTGCATCCCCAATAACACGACGCATTCCGTTGCCTCCCGATGAACATGACGCATTTTGTTGCCTCCCCATGAACACGACGACAACGCTGTTTCTCCGTTCCGACCCAGCCATGTACGTATGCGTGAGTAGGCGTTCGAGACCCTGCCCGTATGTACGTACGTGGCCGTATTTTCTTTCTTGCACCCTCGCCGCTGTACGTACGTGTACATGCTACGTGCGCGTCTCTACTAGACACGTGCGCGCCTCTACTACGACACGTGCGCGCCTCTACTACGACACATGCGCGCCTCTACATCGACCAGTATGTACGTACACGTTCGCGACCAGAATGACAACGGTACGTACGCTTCGACCAGGTGGGTCCCGACTGTCAGGCACTTCCTTGCCTGCGAAGATGTAGCTGGTGGGTCCCAGCAGTCAGGGGGGCAAATCGTTTTTTTTGACCGGACGCACTTCCTTGCGTGCGAAGATGTAGCTGGTGGGTCCCAGCAGTCAAGGGGGCGAATCATTTTGTTTTTTTTGCCCGGACGCACTTCCTTGCGTGCGAAGGTGTAGCTGGTGGGTCCCAGCAGTCAGGGGGGAAACCTTTTTTTCGCGAAATATGGTGGCCCGTCCGGTGGGTCCCCGCTGTCAGGTGGAGGAATAATTATTTTGCGCGTAATAAGGAGGCACTTCCTTGCTGCGGCCGTGGACCCAGCTGTCAGCCTCTCCATGTACAGTCCACGTCCGATGGAAGCCGTTCCTTGACCACATTGACCACGCCGCGCCGAGAGCACCAGGGCGGTGGACGATGGCGAGGCCTAGGAAGGGGACGACGCGGAGCCGGGGAAGACGCGGCAGTGGATGCCCACGCGTAGAGGAGTACGAGGGTTCACTGGTTCGCTGCGGTGTGAGGCTGTCGTCACCGCAGAATAACAGGGGGTGTGGGTGGGTAGAGGGATGGCCTGGCCAGCGGTGGGAGTAGTAGGGGGCGATGAGGCCTCCACCGCATCGCAGCCGGCCATAGGAGGCAGGAGCACGAGGCACGACCGGCACTGGTTTGGGCGGCTGGAGCAAGAAGACCAGAGGTTGAAGAAGCACTACGGCCATTGGATGGACATCGTACGGTCACTGGAGCTAGAATCGTGCATATTGACTAAGTTGACAAAGCCCTCCATCCCCATCAACTTAGTAGGCCCACAAGTCAGCCTGCCACTATACTGGGTCCCAGCTAACAGGGGGAGTATTCATTTTTTTGTGCGTAATAAGGAGGCACTTCCTTGCGTGCAAAGATATAGCTGGTGGGTCCGAGCTGTCAGCGGCTGTAATGTTTTTTTCGCGAAATACCGAGGCCCTTTCGGTGGGTCCCCGATGTTAGGTGGAGGAATCTTTATGTTGCGCGTAATAAGGAGGCATTTCCTTGCATGCGACCGTGGACCCAGCTGTCGGCCTCTCCACGTACATTCCACTTCAGATGCATGTCGGTCGTTGACCATGTTGACCAGGCCGCGCCGAGAGCACCAGGGCGATGGACGACGGCGAGGCCTAGGAAGGGAACGACACGGAGGCAGGGAAGACTCCGCAGTTATTTCCCACGCGGAGGGGAGTACGACTGAACGAGGGTTTACTGGTTTGTCTGCCGTCGCCGGAGAATAACAGCAGGTGTGGGTGAGTAGAGGGATGGCTAGGCCAGCGATGGGAGTACGATGGGGCGGTGAGGCCTGCGCGGCAGCACAGCTGACCGTGGGGAGGAGGGAGCAGGCAGTCCCCCCGGCGCTTGTTTGAGCGGTTGGAGCAGGAAGAGCAGAGATTGAAGAAGCACGGCGGCCGTTGGATGGCCATCCAACAGTCACTGCTTGTGCGTCAACCTTTTTTTAGGAAAGCCTCAAATCTGTGTAAAACAGCATACAGCCCATCTACCATTATTTCGAATAATTTACAGCCCATTTGCTAATTCTTAAGGTTTTGTTTGGAGCCCATATTCTTTTTGTTAGCATTACAACCCATATTGTGGCCACGGTTAAAAAATTATATGAAATTTTGCATATTCCGGTGCGGTCCAAACTGTTTTTAATCCCGAAATTTCGACTCACATTCAAACTAATTTTAAAAATAAATGTATATCAATATAAAATCCAACAAATTCTCCACGCATAAAAATTAATGTAATTTAAAATCTCAAAATGAAAAAAAGATATTTGAAACTAATTGCCGGTTTGATGTGTTTTAAAAATGTACATCCCATTTCTCATTACTGATAGGCCATTTTCTCGGCCAGCCGAATGAAGCTCTCCTCGTCTTGAAAGATTTGCAGCCCAACAGGCCTGACAAAGCGACTTACTTGGCAAATCACAAAAAAACTGGGTTGTGGCCTTGGACCCAGTTGTCAGCCTCTCCATGTATAGTACTCTTCCGATGGAAGTCGGTCGTTGACCACATTGACTACGCCGCGCCGAGAGCACCAAGGCGGTGGACGACGGCGAGGCCTAGGAAGGGACGACGAGGAGCCGGTGAAGACGCGGCAGTGGATACCCACGCGGAGAGGAGTACAAGGGTTCATTGGTTCGGCTGCGGCGTGAGGCTGCTGTCGCCGCAGAATAACAGGGGGTGTGGGTGAGTAGAGGGATACCCTGGGCCAGCGGTGGGAGTAGTAGGGGGCGGTGAGGCCTCCGCGGCATCACAGACGGCCACGAGAGGCAGGAGCACACGGCATGACCGGCGCTGCTTTGGGCGGCTGGAGCAAGAAGACCAGAGGTTGAGGAAGCACTATGGCCGTTGGATGGACATCGTACGGTCACTGGAGCTAGAATCGTTCATATTGACTAAGTTAACAAAGCCCTCCGTCCTTGTCAACTTAGTAGGCCCACAAGTCAGCCACCCACTATGGTGGGTCCCAGCTAGCAATGGGTATTCATTTTTTGGTGCGTAATAACGAGGCACTTCCTTGCGTGCGAAGATATAGCTGGTGGGTCCGACCTGTCAGCGGGGGGGAGGGGGGGCGTTTTTTTCGTGAAATACAGAAGCCCTTCCCACGTACAGGGCGTAATAAGGAGGAACTTTCCTTGCGTGCGACCATGGACCTCGTGGGTCCCAGTTGTCAGGCTCTCCACGTACATTCCTCTTCCGATGACTCTCGTATGTTGACCACGCCGCGCCGAGCGCACCGAGGCGGTGGACGACGGCAAGGCCCCAGACTGGAACTACCCGAAGATGGGGAAGACGCGGCAGTGGAGTCGCAGACGGAGAGGAGTGGGAAACTTGACTGGTTTGGGTGCGGGGTGGGCCTACACTCGGCAGAGAATAACAGGAGGTGCAGAGTGGAGGGATGGCCTGGCCGTCGGTGGGGTAGCGTTTCACTAAGGAGCGCAAAACAACGCTGCTGGACGCCGAAGGCTGGAGTAGGTGGTTCCGGCAGTGCTGGGGGAAGAAGACGAGAGATTGAAGAAGAATGCCGGCCGTTGGATGTAAATCCAACGCCTTCTTAGGCTTCGACCTACTGGCCCACATGTCAGCCAGTCCATTTGTTTTTTAGTCCATTTGGTGGGCTGGGTGAAACAATGATGTAGCATCTATGTAGCCCATTTAAATCCCATTTGCATTTTTCTCGAAATCCGCGGACTTGCTGGGCTGGGTGAAAATATCATGTTGGGCTAGACGGAGAAATGTTATAAAAACATAAACACATGATTGCACGTCAGTAAAATCTTTGCAACCTTATGTAAGCAATCACTAGGAGTTAACTTGGCAAGTTATATATAAACAATTATTATTATTATTTTGTAAGAACTTCCAACTTACGAAATAAAATATCATTTTAATTTGATGAGTTAATAGTACGTGGGGTATTATTATTTTTTAGGCTAGACGTGGGACAGTTGAGTTGGTTCTAGGGGAAAGTATTGGGAGAAAACTAAGTTTACATCAAAATAGAAAGTGGGAGAAAATTCAGAGACCTGCTGGGTCCACCTGAGGAGAGGAATATGTTGGGAGGAAGGAGATTCAAAGCACGGCAGCCGAGTGAACTAGTTTTTTTTACGGACAAGTGAACTAGTTTACATACATTAGCAAATAGCCACTAAAAAAAGCAATCAGGTTAATGGGTTCTTAAAAGAAATATTTCGGACAAAACAGATAATTACGACACATAGGCTAATGCATGAAACACTCAGATGATAAAGGTGCTTATAAACAGATAAAGTACAACATCTAGACCTTCGTGGCACGCTTGATCATGATGCTGCGGCTGTCCATGTACTCGTCTGTTACGAGAAGCAGACACGCCCTCATGTCCAAGATCTGCCTGTACATGTTGTAGCATACGTATGCGTCCTTGGCCGCGTAGGTTATGTAGGCTAGATTCAGAGGTACCTCCCACGTGTTCAGGTCGTCTTCTTTCATGTTGGCGTATCAGGGGTCGATGATGGTCTCAGGGAGGTTAACCACGGAGTCCTTCTCCTACCCGTTGCTGATGATCTTGTATTGCTTCTGGATGTCGACAAGCTTGTTGCACCAAATGGCCGAATCGTCGTGTTCTTCCTTCTCTCCATCGTAGCGAAGGTGCAGTTGGTGCTGCCGATGAAACGGGCGAATGCTCCAGAACCTGGTGCAGCCATAGGACTGAGGCGAGGCAGAGCTTCACGAGTCCGTATCATTGGTGTACATCACATTCAACTTGGTGCAGCCATAGGACTGAACGGCGAACTAACTCCTTGCTGAAGTCCATATCCAGCGGGCTCACCCCTCGGATCACCATTGGAGTCTCTTCGAGTGAACGAGTGTGTAGGCGGCGGCAGCAGTTCGTTTTTCAGCTCTTGGGGAACTGGATTCAATAGTAAGCTGAGTGTGTACATGCGACAACAGTTACTACCCCTCCCTCGTCCGCTGCACGCCTGGCAGAAGATGCACCCTCGGCGCATTCAAATGCCTCCATTAAGAAACCTACTCCGGCCACACGTCGGTTCACGAGCGGGTCTGTATTGGTACTGTAATAACAGGAGTTAGTGGTCACTTTACTTAAATTTAATTAGCTTTAATAGAAATTTATACTTAAAACAAGCAATGCATTGGCTCGTTCTATCAGTGCCACGGGATCAACATGCACAACAACTAGAATTATTATTCTCAGGACGCATATGATCAACACATTTGTCGCACGTTCACAAAGATAATGCTACCAATTTTGAATTGTTTGTTATGGTTGCTGTCCTCTGCATCATCATGCCGTGTTTCCCAGCTTGCAAGATTCAGAACCAACAAATAAGATCCAAATAATGAGTACAACAAAGATGCCTACACATCTCATTGATTCCCAACTTGCAAGATTCAGAACCAACAAATAAGATCCAAATAATAAGTACAACAAAGATGCTTACACGTCTCATTGATTCCCAGCTTGCAAGATTCAGAACCAACAAATAAGATTCAAATAATAAGTACAACAAAGATGCCTACACATCTCACTGATTCCCAGCTTGCAAGATTCAGAACCAACCCATTAGAGCCTTTTGATAAAGTGAATATCGGGATTAAATCCATCTTGGCTTTAGTTGAACCATTTTGTGCATAGCACAAACAAGGAGACAGGAGAGCATGATTTCGCTTTAGTTGAACCATTTTGTGCAGTTCCACCAAAATTGAGAGATGTTGCTCTTGACCGTCACAACATCTGTAGTAGAGTATTCCTGTTTGCACAGCATGTTTGCATAGCACAAACAAGGAGACAGGAGAGCATGGTTTCACTTTAGTTTAACCATTTTGTGCAGTTCCACCAAAATTGAGAGATGTTGCCCACGTGACATTTTAATTGAACTGCACAAGACACTCATTCCAAAAATAAGTGTTTTGTGCAGTTCACCAAAAGGTCACAATAGCAACAAGGTGAAATGGATATCCCTATCTGCACAAAATGATAGAAAGTAAACAAATGCTGGTCAATAAGAATATACGAAACATATACAAAATGAAAAGAAGCATCTTAATTATGTTCATGGAAATCACGCAAGGACAGTAGAAATTTTAAAATGTCAGCAATGCTTCATGTTACCAGAAGCATTAAGATCAACAATGAGATTCCTTAGATATGGGATTACTTTAATGGTGGCATTGCTTGTTTACCAGACACACTAAATCAACAGCAGCTAAAGAGTTGGTTTAAGGGCATGGGACCGTGGGGACACCAGGACACCCAGCAGCGTAAAGGAGCAACTTACTTATCATACTGGGGAAAACAGCAGGAGTGCCATTTGTAACACAGTTTAATTGCATCTTATCACTGAAGGCATTAGATTAACAATAACACTGGTTAGACATGTCCCTAAGGTAACAGTGTGATCGCTTCATTTGACATGCGCCCTTACAACAAAAGGTTGGTTTACCCGCAAAAAAACAGCAAAAAGGTTGGTATAAGGACATGCGACAGTGGACGCATCAGCACAATGTACCTACAAGGAGGCATAAAGTGGTGATGCCGAGCTTGTTCACGCTATGTGAGGGCAGCAAACCTAATCCTGAAGACCTTTTACTATTTGAGGGCAGCAAATCTAATCCTGGAGGCCTTTTACTATGTGAGGGCAGCAAATCTAATCCTGAGACCTTTTACTATGTGAGGGCAGCAAATCTAATCCTGAGACCTTTTACTATGTGAGGGCAGCAAGTCTAATCCTAAGACCTTTTACTATGTGAGGGCAGCAAATCTAATCCTGGAGACCTTTTACTATGTGATGGCAGCAAATCTTATCCTGGACATACTTTGTTGACTTGTCCACCAGCCGCCACTTTCTATCCTTTTTTCAACCAATAATAGATCTGTTCCTTATCCAGTTGTACTGCATTTTCCCATTATTTCCCTTTTCAACCAAGAGACCGGTTGGGTATCCGGTCTCTACTACTTTCACCATATTATTTCCTCTTTGAATCAAGTCCTAGATTCATGCTACAACTTTCCCCCCTTTCTTCGTTGTTTGAACAAAGCCCTAGATTCGAATGCATGAAGTAGCTTTACCTCTAATAATACTAAAAATTTAGGTGGCTTTGGAAGAGCTGATGGGAGTAGAAAAAGATGCACATGCAGACACGTGGGGAGCTGGGGCAGTAGAGCAAGGCCGCTTTCGAAGAACTTATACCTGAGGGTCGCCGGGATGTCGGCGGCGGTAGGTCGGATCTGCGGACAATACGGCAGGGAGGAAGAAGGGTCGGAGCACCTCCCGAGCCGGCGCTGTGTCGGAGAGGACGACACGAGCAGAGGATCGGGCCCCTCCGGCAGCTGTGGGTTTCCTCCCTCGGCGGCGATGACCGCGTGAACGATGCACCTTTTAGTCCTCTACACACACCGGCCGAAGGGATCCGGCCGGATCTGTGACCAGCGGTGAGTAGAGAGAAAATGTCACTACCGCTATCTTGTTTATATCTGGAGAGGATGAGAGAATGAAGAGAGCAACCCTAGTAAAGCAAGCGCTCAGGCCCCTGCGTCCATATATAGTGGAGTGATTATCTTTTTTCTCTCCACAACAAGCGTTTCAATTTGTGTACGTGGCATTAAAGAAAATAAACTCTCTATTTAAGGTGACTACTCTACGACTCCTACTTACTACTACAGTACTACCTCCGTCCTGGTTTATAGGTCCCTTTTATAGTTTGTGCCAAATTTTGACTAAAGATTTAACTAACAAAATGTTAATGCATGTCAAGAAAAATTATCTCATTGGATTCGTATTTGAACATAGTTTTAAAAAATATAATGTTTGGTGACATGCGTGAACATTTTTTTAGTTTAATCTATGGTCAATTTGGCACGTAATACAATGGCGACCAATAAACCCGGACAGAGGTAGTATTGTTCACTTGTGCTCCCCGCCCCTCTATTCATTGAACAACCCCACGGGTGAATAAACATACAATAATTACTGTATTTATATAGAACGAACAAGCTCGAACTATTTTCGCGTAGTTAAAAGTTGGGCTTTTCCCGGGCAGTATGCGCGGCAGTTTTCGGGTAGGCGGTTTGACAGAGAGGCGAGGAGGGTGAGCGAGTGGGGCTGTGCGATTTGACGGCGCGTTACTGCTGGAAAGACTTGTGATATGACCACTCACTATAGTCATGAATTACTGGTGCTCCGACCGGGGTGATGCCCCCCTTCCGTTCCGCGCTCTAATCTGGTGCATGACACGTCGACCCGGATGCTGTCTCTCCCACATGTCGGACTCGGAGTAGTAAGAAGGAGCAAAGAATGATGCGGTATATACTAGTACTATACTAGTACTACTCAGGTCGGAGGAGTGTGAACCACGGCAGCCCAGTGAACCAGCCGTGCGAACCACGGTAGCCCAGTGAACCAGCAGTAGAAAACAATAATGTGGTGATATGGCCATAAAAAATAATGTGCTACGGTCCACACTATAGCATGTACAGTAACACTCCTCTTTGTTTGGATCCCTGAGTTAGAGCTAGTTTGGGTTGAAATAGCCTCAAATTATCGAAACAAGAGGGGTTAGTTTGAGCTAGTTTGCTCTAACCCAGCTAAAAAAATAGCCCGGTGGAGAGGTTCTAATTGGGTTAGTTATCCTGGGCCCACTAAAAGAGAACTAAAAAAATCTCACCTACCCGCACCAGATCGCTCCCCTAAAAAAATCTCACCTACCCGCACCAGATCGCTCCCCCCTCTCGCACGACTCCTCTCTGTTCCCCATAGGGCCGCCCGCCCAAGCGCCTCTCGCCCTCTCTCTCCTCCGGCCGCCCTCTCCTTCCGGCCTCCGCCGCCCTACTCCGTCCGCCCTCTCCCTCCGACCTTCGAAGGTCACCCCGCTCCCCCTTCACCAGTCGTTTTTCTCCCCCTGTCGTGCGCGGCGGCGGCTCATCTACCAGGGAGGTCGCGAGAGGGGTGAGTTTGTTCGTTCCTTCTCTGTCTCACGGCCATATCATTGATCTTGCTTGCTCTAGCGCTAATTCTGATTTGGAAAAGTAGATCCTGATCAAACTTGCTATAGATTTGTGGTGCACGCATGGAATTGTTTGATGCTGCTTGAGGAGGTAATAAACCTTTCTAGAGGCCAAAGATTCAGGTCACCTTTCTAGGTATTTCAATTTCAGGCTTGCATTATTTGTAGAGGCCCAAAGATTCAGTTCACCTTTATTGGTATTTCAATTTCAGGCTTGCATTGTTTCTAGAGGCCCAAACATTCAATTCACCTTTCTAGGTATTTGAGTTTCAGGCTTGCATTATTTCTAGAGGCCCAAAGATTCAGTTCACCTTTCTAGGTATTTCATTTTCAGGCTTGCATTATTTCTAGAGGCCCAAAGATTCAGTTCACCTTTCTAGGTATTTCAGTTTCAGGCTTGCATTATTTCTAGAGGCCCAAAGATTCAGTTCACCTTTCTAGGTATTTAAGTTTCAGGCTTGCATTATTTCTAGAGGCCCAAAGATTCAGTTCACCTTTCTAGGTATTTCAGTTTCAGGCTTGCATTATTTCTAGAGGCCCAAAGATTCAGTTCACCTTTCTAGGTATTTTAGTTACAGGCTTGCATTATTTATAGAGGCCCAAAGATTAAGTTCCTAGTCGGCGGCAAGCGGCCCTGCTACCCATGCCGGTGTCGACCTCAACTCGCAAGGGCCGCGTCGGAGGGGTTCCCGGGGCTTGGGCTCTACAGAGCGACGATGGCGAGCTCCTCCCTCGGTGCGTGAGGGGCTCCGGGCTCCCTCCCTATCGTGAACAACTTCCGTGATGAGTTAGCTCATTTTTTGTTTCATGAAGTGTTTTTTTATTTTGTGAAGCTTGATTGACGACTTGTATGTTTAAGTGGGATATCTCATTTGTATGGACAAAGTAAAAATTATCATGTTTTGCATGCTTGATTGTATAGATGGTTCATTTATGTCAATTGTGAGCGGGAGGAGGCCACAGAAAAGCCGGCCACACCAAGAGGGTGCTTGGATCCAAGGGACTTATTTTAGTCTGACTAAAAATAGGGTCCAAAGTAGTCAAATGATTGAGATAGAGCATT
Source organism: Triticum timopheevii (assembly GCA_963921465.1). Lineage (NCBI taxonomy): Eukaryota > Viridiplantae > Streptophyta > Magnoliopsida > Poales > Poaceae > Triticum > Triticum timopheevii. Next base: position 185,380,016 of record OY997274.1, on the reverse strand, counting down.
TATTGTCAATCTAACCCTGCCATCCATACACCTCTTTGGTTTAGAGTTAGTTCAGGGTTAGAATCTAACTCTAACCTCTAACTGAGTTAGAGTTCTCCTCGTCTCGGTTCATCGCCATCATACTTTCCCCATTCCTATGTTTTCAGTATCCTGCGAATCAAAGAGGCCCTTTTTTTGGGAAAAATCAAAGAGGCCCTTAGACTGGTTTAGGTCCGGTCATTTTTTATAAACGTGTTATGTCCAAAATTTAATGAACGTGCTCCGGTTTCCACGAAAATAATCCGGTTTCATGTAGTAATTCATTGATTTATTTATTCTTCTACGGGGGGTTTGCATGTAATTCGTGAGGTCTGAAATGTAAAGTACCCCGGATATGCTCCGAGTCGCGCATGCACTACGACCCAGATGCTCTATGTCCCACATGTCGGCGAATGGGAGCACGTGGAAATAGCCTAGGAGTACATATAGGAGGATAAATGCGTGAAAAATATGTACTGTGAAGCGTAGCCGCGGTTCGAAAAGTAGACCTAAAGTGATGACAGCTATAGGTCGCACGCACCCAACTAGTGGTACTAGACATACGACTAATTTTTCCCTCAAAAAAAGAGGCACGAGTGCTCAGTACTCCTATTCTATAAACACGAGTCCCATCTGACAACAGCGTCCGTGCTACAGCTAGCCCTCCTCCCTCGTTTCTCTCTTCTACTCTCTAAGAGCATGGTTAATAATATAGCCAGCTGCTGGCTATATGATGTTGCCATGTCACATATAGTCAAGTTTATAGCCAACAAGTACAATAGCTAGATATAAATATGTACTATTTTGTTGATACATGGCCCATTCCACTCTCTCACAAAGTACCTAGGAGCACGTGCTGCAGCCAGCTGTTAACTAGTAGCCCGCTTCTCTTCTCTCTCCTCTTCTCTCTCTTCCAAGTAAGCAAGAATATAATATCTAATGTCTTACAGCCCGCCTACATCACCTTATTGTACTTGCTCTAAACTCGGCCGAAGCCCGGTGGGTGGGGTGGGTTTGCTCAACTGCGGCCCCACCTCACAGTGAAAACGTTACGACTGGAATAAAAAATGCCATATACTCCCTCCGTTCATAAATATAAGCCTTTTTAGATACTACTTCAAATGGAATACAGCATACAGATGTATGAAGATATAGTTTAGAGTGTAGATTCACTCATTTTGCTCCGTATGTAGTAGTCACTTGCTGGAATCTTTAGAAAGACTTATATTTGGGAACAGAGGGAGTACTATACTAATAAAACATTAAGGCCACGAGGCGATGCAGTGCTGGTTACATGAGGCAAGAAGAAGAGATGCATCCATCGACGACGTCCACCTCCTCGACTCAGGGCGCCAGCCCACCGAACGGCGCCTAAGTAGCAGCGGCTTTCGTGGTCAGGTCGACGTGCTTCTGAACAATGGCGTCCAAAGATTCCAGCCGCTGGAAGAAGGCCAACGTCTCTCTGTCCTCGTTTGCCTTGTAGTGGCCTATGTAGACGATTTCCTCGTAGACATGGATGTGCAGGTCGACAGTTTCTTGCATGGTGAGGAGCTGCGCGGTGACCGTGGCCTCGAGGTGCACATTCTTTGTCGCGACCTCCGGCACCTGCAGGGCCACCAGGGCTTGAAAGAGTTCGTCACCATGTAGGCCGATGAGGGTGGCAGGCAATGAGGAGCCTGGGCGCACGGGCTGGAGCAGTACGGCAAGGTCGTCCGCGCGCTTCTTGAAGGCGGTGAACTTGCGGATGGAGTTGACCATCATGTCGTCCATGCGAGAGGCGAAGCCGGCGTCGGCGAGGGCTACGATGCCTGCGGTTGCCAGCACCATCTGGAAACGCTGCGCAGTGCAGGGCCGCAGGCCAGTGCCTTGGATGATTTGGCACAGGCGACTGCCGCTCGCGTCCATCGCCTCCATAGGTGCTTGTGGCTTCTGGTCACTTGGTCTTGGATTGGAGTGAGCAGTGTTGCGCAGAGACTTGGGGGTAGATGGATTGGAGTGGTGGGGCGCCTTTATTATATGAGAGTCCAAACTCTGTTGCATTCACATCATGCTGGCTCTAGTCTGCTTCTCTAATTAATTCCCTCTACATGTAATTGAGGATGCATCATTGACCGTTCAACATCTCGGGAACCGATACTCTCTTCCTCCTTGGCATTCAAGCACCTATGGACCCGTCGACGACGAGGTGCCTATGGTGACTTCGTAAATTTCAAGATGATAGTGCCGTGCGTGTGTGCGTTCATAGGGGTGAGTGTATGCGTGTGTATATGAGCGCTTGCGTCTGTACTGTGTAAAAAAAACGTAAATGCGTGTCAAAAAGAGACTAGTCAGTATACTCAATATTGTGCACCTCGGAGAGGAAAACGATAGAACTAGTACGTATTTATTTACGGTGCAGATTCACACATTTTGCTGCATATGTACTCTGTCTCGGTGTAGTCTAGTCACTTGTTGAAATCTCTAGAAGGGCAAATACTCCTTTCTGGTTTACAGGGCTATACTAGCAAGTAGTTGTACGTACTAGTACAGTAGTGGGCTCACATAGCAATTTTGTCTCATGCAAGAGCCTGGCTATATGCATGCTCCAATGTTCGCAACTGCAACGTTCGGTTTGCGCTTGGCTCTTCGCCTCTTCGAGAAGACGAACAATGATGTTAATACTACTGTTTCTACAGTGTCGAATCCACTGCTGCATGTCCGTCCACCGCGAGCGGGACGGATAGCTTATTATGGAAGTACTACTACTTAGCAAAAGCCCGTCCTTGTTTGCGAGCAACCGCGCGCATGGGCGAGGGAGAAGGCGTGTAGTAAAATCAAGCTTCTCCTCGTTCTACGAGTTGACGCGACACATCATAGCACTGGCCCCACATGCTTGCCTCTAAACTTGGCTGAAAGACCCGCAGTGTACGATATATTTGCTGCAACCTCTAACATTTACCCACCACAAATTAAAAATATGTGGCTGTATGCATCGTTCTGATGCAGAGGCCGGGGAGTCCCCCCTTTTCGAAAAAAACAAATTAAAATATATATTCCTATCTTGACCAGATGAGCGTGCAAACTACAATCACCAGGGTGACAGGTAGGGCCAGAAGACTATTTTAATTTTAAAAAAAACTTCGAGTCGGCCACATAGCATGGAGCCGACCCCAACGATTTTAAGCTTACAGGCACAGTACACGCTATCTAGACTACTCAACACATGAAACTGCCACACGAGCGTCCGGGCTGCGCTTGGCTCTTCGCCTCTTTGAGAAGTCAAACAATGATGGTGTACTACTGCACTGGAGGAGTACTACAGTACGCTTCTGGCCATCTGGCACCGATTGAACTGCTGCATGTCCACCGCCTGCGGGAGGGAGAGCGTGTAGCGAAAGCTTCTCCTAGTCTTGCCAGCCACCACGCTCATGGGCGAGGGAGGGATGCTCCTGTCTTTGCGTGTATGATAGGTGGGCCCGACAGGTGTGTGGCCAACCTATCATACAACCAAAGGCAGGTGCAGTTAAGTCCACGAGGGAGAGGATAATCAAACTTCTCGTTGATGTACGAGTTGACGCGACACATCAAAGCACTGCACTCGATATATTTCAATAATTTGCGTTTACCGATGCATTAATTACAACGCATGCATGCATGCCGTGACTCTTCTTTTGATAGTACTTGCATGTGTTGATTTAATGCACCTTGAAGGATGGTTGTGCACGGGGAGGGCGAGATCATGCAGATCGAACAGGAACAGGACCCGACGATGGAGCTCTCTAAGGTCTCGATGGACCTCACCGTGCTCCACTGCCCCTTGTGCCTCTGCCCCTTGACGCCTCCAGTGTATGAGGTTCGAATACACCTCGTCCGTTTGGCTGATTGAGCAAGGTGCAGGTTTCTTGATTGATGTGTTATTGGATTGATTTCTGCAGTGCAAGGGAGGGCACCTGTCCTGCGCGGACTGCCGCGTCGAGCGCCCCGGGAACCAGCGGCAGTGCCAGAAGTGCAAGCGCGGCGGTGGCTTCGACGTGTGAAACACGGCGGTGGACTCCGTCCTTTCGTCGGTGAGGGTGGAGTGCCCGCACGAAGGATGTGGGCTCTACGTCACTTACCACAAGCTCGCCGATCACCAGAGCGTGTGTCCGCTCGCGCCCTGCAAATGCCCCGTGCCCGTCTGCGGCTACGAAGGCCCGCCGCCGGTGCTCTACCACCACATCAGCACCGCGCATCCCATGCCCGTGCATAGGATCCAGTACGTCAAGGTGCTCCAGCCGCAAGTGCCACTGTCGAAGCCACGACTCTTGCTATTCGCGGAGGAGGACCGCCGCGCGTTTTTCTTGGTCGGCGGCGTGCTCGACATCGGCGCGCCTATCACCGTGTCGGTCATCTGCATCAGAGCGGGGGCGTCCCCACTACCGCACTACTTGGCCAAGCTGTGGGCGAACGGCCCACCGGGGGAGCCCAAAGGCACGACCGATGCCGTCAAGGTGGAAATGGAGGTGACAAGCAGCAAGGATCCCGGCGACGTCGACGTGCAGGAGCTGACCTTCTTGACAGTTCTGCCCAAGCTGTTGGCCGGGGCTAAGCTTATGTCCCTCCACATTCAGATTGACAAGCTCACGTCCTAAATGTTTCGACAATGCCTTTTGTTTATCTTAGTAATATGCTAATATAGGGATTACCTTGGTCTACTTTAGCTTAAGAAATGGTGGGTTTTGGTGGCGCTGCAGCAATTACTTCGACATCAGATCAGTAATTTCCAACAGTCGAACGGATATTTTGTGTCTGTTGGATATAAAGTTCCTTTGGGTAAGAGTACTACTTGTCATCAAAATGGATAAAAGGGGATGTATGTAGACGTATTTTAGTTCTAGACACGTCCCTTTTTATCCATTTTGATGACAAGCACTCCCTCCGTTCCACAATACATGCCTTCCATTTGTCAAAATATAGATGTATCTAGACATGTTTTAGTATATAGGTACATCCATGATAGAGCCAATCGGATGGTTGAGAACACTACAATTCGTAGCTACAGATGCGTGTGTGACTCCCAGATGCAGAGGCCGGGGGTCATCATCATCCTTTTCGAGAAAAAACAGACGCGTGTGTGAGAGGACGAGTGCGTGCGTGCACCTCTTCTCTTCCTGTATAATGTACTACTAAACTCAGAGTACAAGTTTTTGAGCTTGCGTCTCGTCACATTCCAAATTACTCCATGCTATATTGAATTGCAAACCTGTTCACACCAATCACAACCTAAGTGGTTTCCCACTTAGGAGCGTATTAGTACCATGCTAGTATATTGAATTCCAAACCTGTTCACACCGATCACAACCTAAACGGTTTCCCACTTAGGAGCGTATTAGTACTCGGTTATAAATACTAGTATGCCAAGATGACTGCACATTCCTCCTCAACTCCTCATCCACAAAATCAAACAAGTCATTCAGCATCCTTCCCTTGCATCTGCCATGGCCAGCGTGAGTTCTGGGTCGAGAGATTGCTACCAGGGAGAGGCGAGCATGGAAGCGGAAGCACGAGAGATGCCCCGCCTTGCTGCGAGAGCAGCCGACATGTCCCGCCGCGCGGAAGTAGCAACACAGAGGTTCCGTCGTGCCGCTGAAGCAGCACGGAGGTCCCGCCGCGCCGTCGATGCAGTAGACTGGTCCGGCCGCGCCGCGGAAGCAGCAGAGATGTCCTGTCGCGCCACGAATGCAGCAGAGATGTCCCGCCGCGCCGCGGCGGCCTGGGAAAATTTCTCGCGGGCAGGCGACGACTGTTACAGGCGCATGCATGCGATCGTCCATAGCCAGATGGATCAGATGTCCGGCTTGGCGAGGTTGCAGGACAACGTGAAAGCCTCATTTGAACAGGCTACTGGCATCATCCGGCAACTAAAGGAGGGCAATGAGAGGCTCCGGGCCGAGCGCGACCTGCTGAGGGAGAAGATCGTCCGAAGTGCAGACCAGCAGGAGGAGACCAGTGCCTTGTTGAAGAGGACCGACATCATCGTCAAGAAACTTATGGACGAGAATGACATGCTCTGCAACGAGCGCCAAAGGCTGGTGGAGGAATCCGTGGATGTTCTCAAGCAGCGTCTTGAGGACACGAAAGAGCTCATCGCCGCTCGCCGCGGAGACTAGTTCCCGCGGCCTGCAGCGACGCATCAAGAAAGTAGAGATCAGCGAGCCAGATCCTTGTCTTCCTTCTTCTTTTGCCCTTGTGTATTTCGGGCGTAGCCACATGTGGCTTTTTTAATTATCTTTCTAATTATGTAAGACAATTAATCGTCCTTATCTTTCTGTGGAAGATCAATGTTGCGAGGCTGGAATGAAGAAAACTCTTGCTGTGGCAACCCTGGCATTGCTGTTCTTCTAGTTGCTGCTAGGCTTCCTTCAGTTTCCTGGTTTCTTTTGATGTAATAATCGGTTTAGGATATCGATTGTGTCGTCGGTTGTGAAATGTTGGGTTCTAGCGCGGATGTTTGGCCTTTGTTGGCCTCTTGGGATGTTGCAATTTCAATCTGGTACTTTTAGTCTTTCGTGTTAGGCTGGAGTTGTGCTGAACTTCTTGTGAATTGTGGTGGTTTTCAGTAATGAAAATCGGAAGGGGCAAGCCATTCTTTGATTAAAAAAATCGTCCTTATATATTCATCAGTCTTGCTATAAGTCGCAGTAGATGCTATATAGGTCCGTCGGATCTTACATCAAGATCCGTGCTGTCAGATTTTCTTTTTTCTCTCTTAAATCTCAGTCGAGTGAGACATAGCCACGCCATTAAACAGAGGCTCGGGCGCCATTAATGGAGACCTTGGGAGAGAGGTGGACGGCAGATGGAGGTCAAAGGGCTCTCCTCCCGATAAGCACGCGTAGGGGTCTGATCGCACGCCTCTCGTACTCAAATAGCTACCCTGCACGGCGCCTCCTAGCTAATAAAAAATGGGGACGCGTGGCGGCACGTAAATGGTACTAGTAAGTATAACGCCCACGTTTTCAATAATACTTGTGTTTCCGATTGTAATGTGACAGCACTTGTTCCAAAATGACTTTGTTGATTGTTAATGTGTGCGCCTTCGCAAATCGGACTACAAATTTACCACAGCATGTTGGTGCCATGTCATGGCACCAAGCCAAGTTTCATTATTTTCATGCGTGTTTTGGATTTACAGGAATTAAAAAACTAAGTTTCTCAATGTTTCCAACCCAGCCACTACACCCAGAATTTTGAATTTCATTCCCATTTCTTGCATGGAACCTAGAAATTTACCCGAGGACACACATGTGATTTTTCAATCAACTTTGGTGCATTGGAACATGTGCTTGTATTTCAACTTTGAATTATACACACAAAGGTGACACGTTCCCTCCCAGAACCACGAGACTTCTTGAGAGAAGCTCCGATTTGCAAGAAGCTTATACCAAAATTTGTTCCTATTCGGCCAATTTTTTTACCACGGCATGGTACTACCATGACATGACACCATGCCAAGTTTCATGATTTTAAAACCAAGTTTCTCAATGTTCTTGACCGAGCCACGATGCCTAGATGTTTGAATCTTATTCTCTTTTTGCATGGGAGTAGAAATTCACTCGAGGACACAAATGTGATTTTCAACCAACTTTGGTGCACGGGAGCACGTGCTTGTAGTTCAAATTTGAATTATGCACATTAAATGACCAAAAACTCAATTAATGTGTAAATAAGGCCAAACGAAGCCGGAATAATTCCAAAATTTAACAGGGCACTCATGTAGTTCTATGTTGCCATTGTAAATAAACTCAAGGGGGACAACGTATATCATTTTGCACTCAAAGGTGACACGTTCCCTCTCAGAACCACGAGCCTTCTTGAGAGAAGCTTCGGCTTGCAAGAAGCTTATACCAAAATCTGTTCCTATTCGGCCATTTTTTTACCACAACATGGTAGTACCATGACATGACATCCATACCAAGTTTCATGATTTTCAGACGTGTTTTGGATTTACAAGAATTTTAAAACCAAGTTTCTCAATGTTCTCGGCCGAGCCACGATGCCCAGATGTTTTAATTTTATTCTCATTTCTTGCATGGGACCTAGAAATTCACCCGAGGACACAAATGTGATTTTTCAACCAACTTTGGTGCACGAGAGCATGTGCTTGTAGTTCAAATTTGACTTATGCACATTAAATGACCAGAAACTCAATTAATGTAAAAAATGACAAATGAACCCGGAATAATTCCAAAATTTAACATGTCACTAATGTAGTTCAATGTTGCCTTTGTTAAGAAACTCAAGGGCGGGGGGGGGGGGGGGGTGGTGGCACGTTCCCTCTTAGAAACACGAGCTTCCAAAATGGCCCAATTTTTTACCACAACATGTTAGTGCCATGACATGACACCATGCCAAGTTTCATTACATGAATTTAAAATCTAAGTTTCTCGATGTTCTCGGCAGAGTCATGACGCCCAGATGTTAGAATTTCATTCTAATTTCTTCCACTGGACCTAGAAATTCAACCAAGGACACACATGTGATTTTTCAACCCACTTTGGTGCACCGGAGCATGTGCATGCAATTCATATTTAGATTATGCACACTAAAAGTCCAGAAACTCAATTAATGTATAAAAAGGCCAAATGAACCTGAAATAATTCCAAAATTTAACAGGGCACTCATATAGTTCTATGTTGCCTCTGTAAATAAAATCAGGGGGGAGGCAGCGTATATCGTTTCGCACACAAAGGTGACACGTTCCCTCTCGGAACCACGAGGCTTGTTGAGAGAATCTCCGGTTTTTCAAGAGGCTTATACCAAAACTTGTCCCAATTCAGCCAAAAATTATACGTATGAAAACAGGGTTTAGATTATCCTGAACATCTCGCTACCTAGACCAATAATGTACTATGATTTGAATTCAACATAAAATGGATACAGATATTTGAATTGGAGAGCGTATGGTACATGTAGTTCATAGTGAAATATGATTACTGCTATATGCATGTCTTTTTGTTATAAAGATAATATTTAAATTATTGTATAACTTGACAACAATCATATTCAAATAAGGAAAATTGATTCAAATTTAGTCCATATGGTAGACGACAATATATATGTTCACATGGTGGAGTAAAATGTTCATATATGATGGAAGATCAAAATGTATGACTACATCAATTATAAACGCAAGGTCACCTAATGATATATTCGGATTCAACATAACGTGGATTCAAAAATTGAAATTCGAGATCATGGCATACGTAATCATATAAAAAGGGACATTACTCTTTCTTTGGTGGGAATTGATTTGTTTTTTGTTGTTGTTGAGGGAAGTGCGAATCGATTTGGTATTGTGCAGGGTAATCATGTTCTCCCGATTTTTTTTACATTTTTCTTGTAGTTTTTTCAATGGCATCTATAGCAATATAGTAAAAGGGGACATGACTCTCTTGTGTCTTGTATGATTTTTTTACACGTTAAGTTTGTTCTGTCGAACAAGGAATCTGCACCTTGTTATCCTGAAATTTTCAAGCTCAAGTATCTTTTGTCTCACCTGCTTTGAAACTCCCGCTTCTTCAACCCGCGCCGCGCCTTGTCATCCCGAAATTTGGACGCGCGCTAGAACTCCCTCCTCATCCGAAATCGCTCCCGCAGCCCAGACACGCGAAATCCCCCTTCTACCCCTCAGCCGAAAATGAAGCTCCACGCCGCGGTGTCAAAACCGGTGGGGGTGCGCTGGTAACTTACCCTACATTTCGGACAAGCGCGTCCCTAAGCTTGGCTCCCCCTCCCCCTTCGCCCCACCTCCCCCCATTCATACACCGAGGCCACCAAAACCCGTGAAACCCCACGCTCCTCCGTCGGCCTCCCGACCGCCGCCCAGCCGAAGACTCTTCCCCAACTACGTTGTCCACCGCAACAGCTCGCCGTCCCTCATCCACCGCACCGGATGAGGATCCGTTGTCGATCTCGTCGTCCCGCCGGATCAGCCGTCCCGTCCTCCACCCCCAAGGAGCTACCCCGGTGTTCGCCTCGTCTATCGCGCCACCTCAATCCCCACAGCGCCATCTTGACTTGCCCCACCGAAACCGCAGCACCCTCACCAATTCCTCCGATGAAGCCGAGGCCAACTCGGCGCCACCAAGGAGGTTCTGCACTCACTGCTGCATTTTATCTTTTATTCGATCTCATGGGGCTGCCGGTGCTCGATACCGAGTAGACATGGCGTCTCCATCGACGGCGCCGTCGCCGGCCACATCATCCACGATGTCTCTCCCCCATGTCGTTGCTTCCTCGGCGGCGACTTCCACAACGGCACTAGCTGCAGCTGCTCCGGCTCTCGCTCGCGCTGCGGCTCTGTTCTTGCTGTCGGTCGCGCTGCTGCACTGCTCCTGCTTTCGTTCATGCTGCTGCTCTGCTCTTGCTCTCGCTTGCACTGCTGCTGCTGTTGCACGACCTCCGACAGCTACAGGAGTTGCTGCTTTAGCACTCGCTCGCGGTGCTACTGCACGACTTGCTCTCTGCTAGTGTGTTCCCTGCTCGAGCGTCTGCTGATTTAGATCACTGCTTCTCATCTACTAGTGCTCGAACGCCCTAAACATCTATTGCAATACTCTGTTACTAGTTCAATCAGTTTCGACAGTAAAATTCAGTTTCAACTCTGAAGTTCATTTTCTTCAGTTAAGTTCAGAGTGAACAGTACTTACAGCATCTGTCGGAGTGGCCGTGGCGCGGCTGATGCATTTTACATCTAGCACTTTTTGGTGATGTATTTTACATCATCTATTGCAGATGATATTAGGGCCCCACTTCAGATTAAAGTTGTTTGTCTTGTCATGCTTTAGCCTCGTCGCCGTACACCTTAGCGGAGCTGCTCCAACAACGGAACCGTCCATCACAGCGGAGCAGTACCCTCGGCGCCGTTTCCAAAGGCCTCGGATCTTCTTCCCCGCCTCCGACAGTCACACCAGCATCATCACCATCCTCCACGTCCAAACCAATGATGCTGAGGTCCACAAGGCTATGCCAAAGAGGTTGTACACTCATCGCATCACTTTGTTTCTCCATTCCTTTGTTCTTCCAATTCATGTGAGCCAAACACCCAGGTTGACTGAAATCCTATGTTTCCAAATGCTCTATTTTGCACGTGCATTCCTATCCTATTCCTGTGTTTTTCCTATCCCTGCATTTATAGAATCCTCCAATTCTAAGGAGCCCTTACAGATTTACTTCTTTTTCAGATTGGCGTCAAAGAAAACTCTGTGTGTTATGTCCTACTCCTGCCGTGCCGTCATCCACCCCACCTGAGGTGCACCATCGACAGAAGCGTTCACTGCAGTAGAGATCCCCCCTGCAGACTTTCTTTCTCCGCCTCAGATCATCTTCCCCGTTGCTGGCAGCCACGCCAACTGCATTACCATCATCGACTGAGCAGATGAACCTGAGGACTAGACAGTTTCGAAAGAGAGGTCGCAGTCTTTCGTGTTTGCTTACGTTATACATCGGTTATTATTACTTGCTACTTTATCGTTCAATCTTGAGTTTTGAATTGCCCATGGGTCTCATATCGAGCCAGCAACGAATAATATATGTCTACTATCTGGTTCATCTGGGGTCTTCTATGTGGTTCATGTTGGGTGGGCAACAAACAATAGATGATCCATTGTCTATCTTTTTAAACTGAAGCTATAATCTACCTGCTATCATTAGTTTTGGATCCATCCACTCGTTTGCTACCATTAGTCTTGATTTTTGCATGCACCCCTTAGGCCTTACAAAATCTAACTATTTTTTTATTATGCATGTCAGATATTGTACACAATCGTACTGAACATGTAGAGAAAAAGAGAAGACCGTTGCGTGCGAATATAATGTCATGCAGACGCTGCTCCATGGTGGGTGAAGTGCCCCCCCTCTCCTGCATTTCCAGATTGTATTCCAGAGGAAGATAACTATTCAGATGGAGATTCAGAAGGAGCCGACCATGCCTGTTTACCACCTGAGGTGTTTGCTCTAACCTGGCATGCTGATGTAGGTCATATCATGCATATGGCGCCTTGCATTGCTTACATTATACATCTTATATGTCATCAGCTCAGTTTAGATTTGCTTTGTGTGAATGCCACCTGTTTGGTTTCTATATCATACTCCCACCATTCCTAAATATTTGTCTTTTTAGAGATTTCAACAAGTGACTACATACGGAACAAAATGAGTGAATCTACACTCTAAAATATGTCTATATACATCCGTATGTGGTAGTCCATTTGAAATTTCTAAAAAGACAAAAATTTAGGAACGGAGGGAGTATATGGGAATTATGCAATGCCATCTTCTTTAGCCAGGCATCATATACGTGAATCATGCAATGCCATCCTGTTTAGCCAGTCATCATATATGTGAATTGTATCGTGCCATATTTTTTCCATAATGTGTTCCATTTGTCAGCAATGTTTATACATTCATCTACTCTTCCTCTGCATCAGCCATTTGAGTCGGTCATGGGAAAATCTGGAGTGAAAACAAGGTCTTCTGAGAAGTCAGTGCTACCTATCGATGTAGATTTCTTGCTGGTTATATATAGCTCCTCAGAGGAGGATTCAAAGAGAGATGACCAGTCGTATTCCCCCCCCCCCCCCGAGGTGCATGCTCTAACTTGGCTGGGTTATATTGCTCATATCATGCATATGGTGTCTTGCATTGCCATGCCATCTGCTTAGATTAGACATGCTTTGTGTGAAGGCCTCTTGTTTGCTTTCTATATCAGATATGTGAATTATGCAATGCCATGTTTTTCAGCCAGTTATCATATATGTGAATTATGCACCGCCATGGAGCCAGGCATCATATATGTGAATTATCTCATGCCATCTTTTTTTTCATTACGTATTCCATTTGTCGACAATCTGTGTATATTGAACTACTCTTCATGTGTATCAGTCATTTGAGCCGGTTATGGAAAAATCTGGAGTGAAAACAAGGTCTTCAGAGCAGGCAATGGTACCTGTTGAAGCATATATCTCGATGGTTACAGGGAGCTCCTCAGAGGAGGATTCAGAGACAGATGACCAGTCCTATATCCCACCTGAGGTGTATGCTCTAAGTTGCAATGTTTATATTTCTCATATGATGCATATGGTGTCTTGCATTGCTTAGTTTAGACATCATATGCACAATATTGAATTCTATCTGCTTAGTTTAGAGATCATACATGCAAGTGCCAACTGCTTAGTATATGAATCAATTATGTCAATTATATCATGCCATCCTGTATACTTAGACAACATGTATGTGAATTATTTCATCCCAACCTATTTTAGAAAGACATCATATAGTTTTGTCATGTCATCCTGTTTAGGTACTCATCATATGTTGAATTATGCCATTATATCCTGTTAAGTTATCCATCATATATCTGGAACTGTGTCAAGCTATCCTGTTTAGTTAGGCATCATATATGTGAAATTGTGTCATGCTGTCCTGTTTGGTTAGACAACATATATGTGAATTACCACATCTGGCTATCATACAATGTCTGTACGTTCAATTTATTTTATTTTTTATTAGCCATTTTAATTGGAGGGGGTGATGGCAGTATCTAAGGGAGCAAAAACCCGTTCTTCACAAAAGACAGTGCTACCCATCGATGCAGATAGAACCATGGTTGTACTGGCCCACAAACTAGCCCCACCACACATAATTGAGCCTCTTCCAGATTGCACACTTACACCAATGGGCAGAGAACCAGCTACAACCCATCTAACCGCAACCCCAGCGGATAGTAACCCACTTATAGTTGACAAAGCACCATGTCCACCACAGAGTACCCCCACACGAGCAGTTTGTAAAGCTACTACAGTGCCCAAAGCACAAAGACCACCACAGCTAACCCAAAATCCACGTTTAAAGTAGAAGAGCAACTGTTCTCAGGTCAGATTCCGTAGCTATGGTCCATACTCCTTTGCTGTTGCATCATTCTATTTACTCATACCAACTACTTTCGAATTTGAAGGATCCAATTGAAACTCCAATGGCGCAACAGGTATGTTTTAAACCTATTTCTTTAACTGGATTGCTGTTCTAACTTCTTGCTCTATGTTGATTTCAGTTTAAGTTGTATAAACTGTTATGTTCTCATGTGATGCACATTACAAGTGTTGCCAATGTTGTGTAGTTTCTCACACTTATATTCTGTCAATGCTGTTGTGTCTTAAAAATATATGAGTTGAGCTGTGTCTCTATCTTGATTAGGGAACATAAACTAGAATGATATGGACAATACAGTGACCATAGTACATAGATATATGTTTGTTTCATGCTGTTATCATGTCCACCTTACTACTGGACCGGTTTACCAAAATGAGTTTGGTATACTACAAGCTAAACCTGTGATGTGTCTGCTTGTTTCTCTTGTAGTATGCAAACAGAATATTGGAGAAGAGCACCCCACTATGCAATGGTAGAGAAAGTAATGCAGATAAGGTTCAAGATAGTGAGACAACCCTGTTGGTCTCCAAGAAAGGTGATAAAAACGATCTTGTAGACAGTGAGAAAACCCCACAGTCCTGCGTTGATGTAGTGTTTGAGTTACTGGCCAGTACCGCTGGCACAAGCTCTTCGAACTCGCTGCCTGAATCACTTCGGCTTCTTCAGTCTCACCTACAAGCTGAAAGGCATCAGTCATCTGTGCTGCGGCAAGAAGCCGAAGGACTGAAGAAGTCCCTGCAGAATTCAGATGTGTACTTTCTTGTGCAACAGCAAGCGCTGGAGGATTTAAGCGCCAAACAAGAGAAAGTTAATAAGCTTGCTAAGCATCTTGCCAGCATTATGGGTACCCAGGATATTGTTTCTTGAACTCTTCTGAAGTGGTTTCAGTTCTGGACTTGTTTTGCTGCGGCGTTTATATGCTGCTGTGTTCCCTATATTTGCACTGGTGGTGAACTTTGATGCCCAGTGGATGTAATATGTGTAATAGCCGTGATAGCCTAGCATAAGTTGCTTGCTTATTTATTTCCTTGTTATCTTGTTTATTTGTTTGCTTGTAGGTAGTGCAGTTCTTTTTCCGCGGTTTGCTAGTGGCTGTAATAACCTATTTTCTAAAACTAGGCCACAATAACCATGGGCTAATATTTACTGTAGTGACATTGGGCCTCCTACGGGCCGTAGAAACAGTGGGACTTATACGGGCCATAGAAACACTAGGCCTTCTACGGGTCGTAGAAACATTGGGCCTTCTACAGACCATAGAAACAATGGGCCTTCTACGGGCCCTATCATCAATGGGCCTTATACGGGCCGTATGATCGATTGGCCAAACATGGGCCAATAACAGGCCGCATTACGGCTGTAAACGGGATAGAGTTGGAATCGTCCGTTCATGGGCCGACCATAACGGGCCATCGTTAATAGGCTGTATTTGATGACGCTATGAAAACAGCCCAATGTATTAACGGACCACAAACGGGACGACTGTAACCACGGGCTAAATTTGGCCCACAAGCAGAAAATTACAGTAACGGGCCGTAAGTAAACAAATGCTCGAGATGAGCCCAAGAATAAATGGGCTCTGAGAAGGCTGAAAGATAACATGGGCTAGAAAATGGCCCAACTGAATAACGGGCCATTAATGGGTATAAAGTGATACATTGTTCATTATGGGCCAATTTCACCACGGGCCGTTAATGGGTCTAAAGTCATACATTGTTCATTGTGGGCCAGTTTCACCACGGGCCGTTAATTGGCCAAGTGTTACATAGGGCCTCATATGGGCCGAAAGACGTCATGGGCCATACATGGGCCAGAAGTGAAAACGGGCTGGAATCATATTGGATGGCCCAGATGACGCTACTGGGCCTAGTTCGGGTAGGGCATAACGGGCCTTGGGTTAGCGGGCTGTAAATGGGCTATACACGAACAGGCCGTTAACAGGCTTTCCATGGGCCGACCCGTCACCTTTTAACCAAGTCAAACGGGCCGGCCTTTTCACAGGAATGGGCCTCTGTTGGGCCGGGCCATGTGTCGACGTATCATAGGCGCCTTCTGTCCAATGAGTGGATGACATCTATCCCAACAATGAGCCGACACGTGTTTCCTCCAGCCAATGACGATTTTACACATGGAAAATCCCCATTGGTCGGGGCTGTTAACGGGTTATCGGATCCAAAACCCGACCCGATAGCTTAACGGCGTTCCGTTACGGTGGATGCCATGTGTCGGTCACCCTTGACGAAAGCACTTCTGTGACGCATGATTTATCGTCATGGAAGTGGACACTTCCGTGATGATAATTTTGGTAATGTCATGGAACACTTCTACGACAGCACAGGTATGAATATCTTGATTCTGTCATAAATTTGTCATGGATGTACATGCATGGAAAAAAACGCGACCTATTGTGACAAACACGTATCATCACGGATACAGATGTATGAGGTCCGATGAATGTTGAGGCTCGTGGCGGATATCGCTATTTTCTCACCTTCATAGATGATTTAAGCAAATATGGGTATATCTACTTGATGAAGCAGAAGTCTGAAACATTTGAAAAGTTCAAAGAATTTCAGAGTGAAGTTGAAAATCATCGTAACAAGAAAATAAAGTTTCTACGATCTGATCATGGAGGAGAATATTTGAGTTACGAGTTTGGTCTACATTTGAAACATTGCGGAATAGTTTCGCAACTCACGCCACCCGGAACACCACAGCGTAATGGTGTGTCCGAACATCGTAATCGTACTTTACTAGATATATGGTGCGATCTATGATGTCTCTTACTGATTTACCGCTATCATTTTGGGGTTATGCTTTAGAGACGGCTGCATTCACGTTAAATAGGGCACCATCAAAATCCGTTGAGACAACGCCTTATGAACTATGGTTTGGCAAGAAACCAAAGTTGTCGTTTCTGAAAGTTTGGGGCTACGATGCTTATGTGAAAAAGCTTCAACCTGATAAGCTCGAACCCAAATCAGAGAAATGTGTCTTCATAGGATACCCAAAGGAGACTGTTGGGTACACCTTCTATCACAGAACCGAAGGCAAGACATTTGTTGCTAAAAATGGATCCTTTCTAGAGAAGGAGTTTCTCTCGAAAGAAGTGAGTGGGAGGAAAGTAGAACTTGATGAGGTAACTGTACCTGCTCCCTTATTGGAAAGTAGTTCATCACAGAAACCGGTTTCTGTGACGCCTACACCAATTAGTGAGGAAGTTAATGATGATGATCATGAAATTTCAGATCAAGTTGTTACTGAACCTCGTAGATCAACCAGAGTAAGATCCACACCATAGTGGTACGGTAATCCTGTTCTGGAAGTCATGCTACTAGATCATGATGAACCTACGAACTATGAAGAAGCGATGGTGAGCCCAGATTCCGCAAAATGGCTTGAAGCCATGAAATCTGAGATGGGATCCATGTATGAAAACAAAGTGTGGACTTTGGTTGACTTGCCCGATGATCGGCAAGCAATTGAGAATAAATGGATCTTCAAGAAGAAGACTGACTGTCGGTGTCAAAACCGGCGGATCTCGGGTAGGGGGTCCCGAACTGTGCGTCTAGGCGGATGGTAACAGGAGACGAGGGACACGATGTTTTTACCCAGGTTCAGGCCCTCTCGATGGAGGTAAAACCCTACGTCCTGCTTGATTAATATTGATGATATGGGTAGTACAAGAGTGGATCTACCACGAGACCAAGGAGGCTAAACCCTAGAAGCTAGCCTATGGTATGATTGTTGTAATGTATGTTGTCCTACGGACTAAAGCCCTCCGGTTTATATAGACACCGGAGGAGGCTAGGGTTACACAGAGTCGGTTACAATGGTAGGAGATCTACATATCCGTATTGCCAAGCTTGCCTTCCACGCCAAGGAAAGTCCCATCCGGACACGGGACGGAGTCTTCAATCTTGTATCTTCGTAGTCTTGGAGTCCGGCGGATGATGATAGTCCGGCCGTCCGGACACCCCCTAGTCCAGGACTCCCTCAGTAGCCCCCGAACCAGGCTTCAATGACGATAAGTCCAGCGCGTTTATAGTCTTCGGTGTTGCAAGGCGGGTTCTCCATTCAAATTCCATGTACCTGCCGAACAGTGTCCGGCTTCATCTTGAATACTGTGTTCCTCGGCTTCTACGCCAAATAATGGCCCTCTTCCATGCGTCGCACGAATGCGAAAATCAGGGCGTCTTTTACGTTTCACCCCCTAGTTGTGCGAGTCGTCCGCCTATAAAAGAGGCAAGAATCTAGATCCAAACCACACCGTCTTCCTCCCGCGAATACTCCATCGAAGCGCCTTTGACCTAAAAATCCATTCCATCATGGATCGTCGACGCGGCTCTTCTTCACGTGCTCCCAGCCCACCGCCAGGGAATTGGAGGAGGTGCTCTGTTTCGCACAACGAGCTAGTGATGCTCCAAACGGGGGGATTTCTCCCTCCGGCCTTCATGGTCCCAGTCCGGGCCGGACTGGTTACTTATCAAGGTGGGAGGCAGGCGGAGGACACTCCAAGCCCCAATAAGGGGGAGCGTGTATGCTTCGTCCCCTATCTGATAAGGGGACTCGGATTCCCAATACATCCGTTCCTCCGCGGGCTCCTGGAGTTCTATGGACTCCAGCTCCACCACCTCACACCCTCCTCTGTCCTGCATATCGCGGGCTACGTAGCTCTTTGTGAGCTATTCCTGGGCATTGAGCCCCATTTTGCATTGTGGAAGAGGCTGTTTTGCCTTGTACCCCGTTCTCACGAGGGGTCCATATATCAAGTGGGCGGCGCCGAAATATGGCGCATTGCCGGGACCGTATACCCATCCGGTACTCCCAAGAAGGCATCCGAAGACTGGCCCTCAGAGTGGTTTTATATAGGAGACGCTCCGCTGCCGGACCCAGTCCGGATCGGCCTCCCGGAGTTTGGTGCTGCTCCCATGAAGAAACAACTCAGCTGGCGCCCACGGAGCCCCCGATTGGAGGAAGACAAGAGCGTCCATTACTTGATGGGCCGAATAAGATTAATGGCCCATTCTGGCTTGACCATGATCGGAGTCATGGCGACATGCATCAAGCGGGGGGTACAACCATTACAATACAGAGGCCACCCCATGTGGGATTTCAACGGGGAGGATGATGCCACCCGGCATGGCCGCAAAGGGCCGAATTCGACCGAGGATCTGGTGGAGATCCTGTCCAGCCTGTACAAGGGGGAGAAGGAGGACTTCCTTAGGACGAACCCTTTGAATGGGTTTTCCATGACCAACCCTAGAGGATGGGTAAGTGAACACCTTGAAGGGCTCAACCCATGCTTTCGAAGTTTAAGTTTCTTACATTATGTCTTCGGCGCAGGATCTACGCCGGACTGTGGAGGACATGGTGAGTCCTGCTCCGCAACCCGAGGATCCAGAAAGATCCCTGGATCCAGCCTCCGAAGAGGACCCGGACATCGAGGTGGAGCTGATCGACGGGGTGTTTCACCAGCTCAGCATAGACAATGCTTTGGTTGCCATTACAGCGGACTACCCCGGACTAAGTCCGGCTTCCCAGGTGACCGCGACCGAAGTCTGGACACCATTATCTCTTCCCTGCCCATTTCTAACCTTCGCGAACGATGGTATTTTGCAGGAAGCGCCTTTACGGCAGGAAGCCAAGCCCGCGGCGGCTGACCAACAGAGGCCAGTCCGGACTAGCAGGCGGAAAAGAAGCGCGGTGCGGGCGGAAACGTCACCGCAAAGGTATAGCTCGTATTTGAATTTTCAGAGCAACGTTCCGAGAAAACGCCTGAGTGCTCATAATCTTTGTAGGAGAAAAAGCGCTCGCCGGACTGCGGGCGCAGAAGTTGCCGATCCAACCTACACCGGCCAGGCTCCAGCGCCCGGCCTGGAGGGGGAGGCAAGCGCAAGACGCGGGTCGGATCCTTCTCCAACGGAGGACACCGACAGACTGTCCGCCACCAAGTCTGAGGTGGAGAGCGCCATGAACCATAGGCGCCGCCGGACAGTATTTCGTGAAGCGTGCTTTTCCCCGGAGGCATTGGATGCCTTTAACGCAGGGGACGCGCATCTCCGTGCCGCTCAAGATGGTTTTACCAGAGCCACGGAGCAGTATGTGAAAGACATACGGGTAAGGGAATTTTAATGGTTGTATATACCAGTAGCCCCCGAGACTTAAAGTAGTTATGCTAACTGATTTAAGGATCATTTGGAAACGCAGGCTCTTACCGAGAAGAACGCCCAGCTGTCTCGGGAGCTGCAAGATTGCAAGGCCCAACTTGAGGCCACACTTGCTGCCGCAGGAGGAGACGCAGAGACCCCTCCTGGTAACACATTTTTATTAATGAATATAAGCGCTGTGCGGCGTGCGCGCGAGTCTAATAATGACATTGCAGGTACCGCCGGACAAGATCCGGACAGGCAAGCATTGCTACGCCAGCTAAAGGCCGGCGAGAGTGTGCTGAATAGGGTTCAGCAGGAAAGGAACAAGCTCCAGGATGCCAACGCCAAGCTCGGAGAAGAGCTGAAAGGCGCTCGGGCCGAGCTGTCCGGCTCCGTTAAGGAGAATCAGCGGCTTCGTCGCGGCATTTATAGTAAGTGCTTGAGCGGACTCTTTTGAAAAGAAGAGTTCGGCGAGGAAGTATTTTGACATGACATGTCTTGTAGGTATACTCATAGGTCGTCCTGCAGAGGAGATGCCCATATCAACGGGTGATCAACTTCCCGAACTGTTGCAGCTACTCGAACGAGTTCGGCAGGCAATGAGCTGCGTCGTTCAGGCTTTATGGCCAGCCCTCACCCTACCCGAGGGCCTCGGGGAGCTTGCGGAGAAGCTGCAGGGAGTGCGGCAGTGCTTCCGTTTGTGGAAGATTTCGGCTTGCCGTCAAGGTGCCAGGGAGGCTTGGGCCATGGTGAAGACGCGGTACAAGAAGGCGGATCCCAACCATATGGCCGAAGTTGGACCGGTGGGGCCCGATGGGAAGGAGATCCCTGTGAGTTTAGTATACAGCCAAGTAGAGTTGGCTGCTAAATTTTCCCAACGGGACTGTAAACTAGACAGCCTGTTAGACGGGATTGAGGAGGAATACAATCAGTAAATTTGACAATGTATGTTATCCTTTAAAGTGACATGTGAAATGCCTTCTAGCCGGATTGTAGATCGTTTGTCTTTGCCGACCTTTTCGCTTCAACCTCGGGACCCTAGAGTCCGGAGTGTGTCCGAATACCTTTTTGGTTAAAAAACAACCGTGGTATGCATGGAGACCAGGCGTAGGGGTCATTAGTGCTTTATCAGACAAGTGCCCAACTAGTTATGTTATATTACATGGTTAGTAAGAAACATCTTCCAGGGAGAATAGTTCCGTTAAGGGTTCCTTTCCCTGGGAGGCATGCCCTAAAGTGCATGTCCGGACTGCAAAGAAAGTAGTAAAACATCTGGGGGCGGATTGATAAATAGGTAAAAAGTCATGTTTTAAATCACCGACCGAATATTCCCTTAAGAACGCTAGCTTTCGGCTTCACCCAGTCTGAGGTACACATCCGGCTGACCCGGCAGTAACAATCGCAGAGGTGCTCCCTTTACCTCCTAGCTGAACAATCGGGAACGTAGGGGTAAGCACAGGAGCCAGGCAACCCAGCTTGGCCAAAACTTAAGTCATATCGATGCATATAATGGCGAGTAAAAGGTACATGTGGAAGATTGACACATGTGTTGGGTATGAAACCCGTGTAATTGAGCTTCTGTAAAAGAAGCCCCCAGGAATAATGAGTCCGGATGGCACATCATGCGTATGCAAAAAATGCGAAAATAGGCCCGTAAGGGCTTTTAAATAAAAAGGCATAAAAAGAGAAATGCAAGACAGCCGAAGTGTAAAAGTTTGGACTGGGGAAGGGGACGAACTCTTAGTCCGGCGCTAGGCATAGAATCGTCGGAGGCGGGCTGCGTTCCATGGGTTCGGCTCGAGTCGGTTATCTGACGCATTTCATAGACGGTATGCTCCGCCGGTCAGGACTTGATCGATAATGAAGGGGCCCTCCCATTTGGGCTTGAGCTTGTCCTTTTTCTTGTCCGGCAGGCGTAGAACTAGTTCGCCAACGTTGTAAGTCTTGGCCCGTACTTCTCTGCTTTGATATCTTCGGGCCTGCTGCTGATAAAATGCGGAACGGGCCTTCGCGACGTCACGTTCTTCCTCCAATGTGTCCAAGCTGTCCTGCCGATCAAGCTCGGCCTCTCTTTCCTCATACATGCGCACTCGAGGTGAGTCATGAATAATGTCACAGGGCAAGACTGCCTCTGCGCCGTATACCATAAAAAATGGTGTGAATCCGGTAGTACGGTTAGGCGTTGTCCGCAGCCCCCAGAGTACGGAGTCGTGCTCCTCGACCCATTGTGTGTCGGATTTAGTAAGTGACCTCACTAGTCTGGGTTTAATGCCGCTCATTATTAGACCATTTGCTCTTTCCACTTGACCGTTGGTTTGAGGGTGATAGACTGAAGCGTAGTCGAGCTTGATGCCCATAATTTTGCACCATGACTTAACCTCGTCGGCTGTGAAGTTCATGCCGAACTGTGCGTTGTGATGCTGTGGGGGACTCCGTAACGGTGTACCACCCCTGATATAAAGTCTATCATTGGTCCGGACTCTGCCGTTTTGACCGGTTTGGCCTCTATCCATTTGGTGAATTTATCCACCATGACCAATAGGTACCTTTGCTTGTGGGTTCCCCCTTTAAGGGGTCCAACCATGTCAAGCCCCCAGACCGTGAATGGCCAGGTAATGGGTATGGTTTTGAGGGTGGTGGGTGGCATATGGCTCTGATTAGCAAAGAGCTGACAACCAACGCATCGCTGGACCAAGTCCTGCGCATCTGCCCGAGCCGTCGGCCAATAAAATCCTGTACGGAATGCCTTTCCTACAAGGGCCTGGGCTGCTGCATGGTGTCCGCCTAGTCCGGCATGAATTTCAGCCAGGAGGTTTCGCCCTTCCTCTTCGGAGATACACCTCTGAAGGACTCCGGTTGTACTTTTCTTATAAAGTTCTCCCTCATGGACCTTGTAGGCTTTCGATCGCCGGACTATGCAGCGGGCCTCGTTTTGGTCTTCAGGAAGTTCCTACCTAAGTAAGTAGGCTAGGAAAGGTTCTGTCCACGCGGCGATTACTGCCATTATGACGTGGGCTGAAGGTGTTATGTCATCTGCTGAATCACTGGTTGGTGCGGTTTTCTCCGGTTTGTCACTACCGGGCTCCTCTTCCCATAGTACGGATGGCTTGAAGAGCCGTTCCAGGAAGATATTTGGAGGGACAGCATCACGTTTTGCACCGATGCGTGCCAGTACGTCGGCCGCTTGGTTATTATCTCGAGCTATGTGATGGAATTCCAGTCCTTCAAACCGAGCTGACATTTTTAGGACAGCGTTGCGATATGCTGCCATTTTCGGATCCTTGGCGTCAAAGTCTCCGTTTATTTGGGATATTGCAAGGTTTGAATCCCCGCGCACCTGTAGGCGTTGAATGCCCATGGAGACTGCCATCCGGAGACCATGTAACAGGGCCTCATATTCGGCTGTATTGTTGGAGTCCGTGTACATTATTTGAAGTACATACTGGACTGTATCTCCGGTTGGGGACGTCAGTACGACGCCAGCCCCCAGTCCGGCCAACATTTTGGAGCCGTCGAAATGCATAGTCCAGTTGGAGTATGCGCCATACTCTTTAGGGAGTTCGGCTTCGGTCCATTCGGCGACGAAGTCAGCCAAAACTTGTGACTTTATAGCTCGCCGAGGTTTGTAAGTTATGTCGAATGGTAAGAGCTCAATGGCCCATTTTGCAATCCTACCCGTTGCGTCGCGGTTATTTATAATGTCATTGAGTGGTACTTCAGAGGCCACTGTTATCGAACACTCTTGAAAGTAGTGCCGGAGCTTTCGGGACGCCATGAACACCGCATATGCTATCTTCTGATAGTGCGGGTAACGGGATTTGCAGGGGGTTAACACAGTGGACACATAATACACTGGTTTTTGAAGAGGGAATTTAT
The DNA here is from genome assembly GCA_963921465.1 of Triticum timopheevii. NCBI lineage: Eukaryota > Viridiplantae > Streptophyta > Magnoliopsida > Poales > Poaceae > Triticum > Triticum timopheevii. The sequence continues at coordinate 185,356,020 of OY997274.1, read as the reverse complement.
GCCCTTCTGTCACTCGTTCGACGACGAGGACCGCGCTTACAACTTGATGTGTTGCTGCGATGTATAACAACATTGGTTCGCCCAGAGTGGGCGCAGCCAGGACCGGATTTGTTGCCAATATGGCCTTTATTTCTTCGAGTCTGGCAGTGGTGGCATCCGTCCACTCAAAGTGTTCGGTGCGCCTGAGGAGGCGATAGAGGGGCAACGCCTTTTCTCCTAAACGGGAGATAAAGCGGCTTAAGGCTGCCACGCATCCTGTTAATTTTTGTATTTGTTTGAGGTCTTTTGGAATATCCAACTGTGACAGAGCTCGGATTTTAGCCGGATTTGCTTCAATTCCTCTACCGGATACAATGAAGCCCAGCAGCTTTCCGGCTGGTACGCCGAAAACGCATTTTTCCGGATTCAGCTTGATGTCATATGCTCTGAGGTTGTCGAATGTGAGCCTCAAATCGTCTACTAGAGTTTCGACGTGTTTTGTTTTGACAACTACGTCGGCTACGTATGCCTCGACTGTTTTGCCGATCTGGGTGGCTAGACATGTTTGAATCATGCGCTGATATGTTGCGCCGGAATTTTTAAGTCCGAAGGGCATCGTGTTGAAGCAGAATGGTCCGTATGGAGTGCTGAATGCTGTTGCGGCTTGGTCTGCTTCCGCCATCTTGATTTGATGATAGCCAGAGTATGCGTTCGGGAAGCACAACGAATCGTGCCCTGCTGTAGCATCAATAATTTGGTCGATGCGGGGGAGAGGGAAGGGATCCTTTGGGCAAGCCTTATTGAGGTCTTTAAAATCCACACAGAGGCGCCAGGATTTATCCTTCTTTGGTACCATCACCAGATTTGCTAGCCAGTCCGGATGTTTGATATCTCTAATGAATCCGGCTTCCAATAGTTTGGCTAGCTCTTCTCCCATTGCCTGTCTTTTGGGTTCGGAAAATCGTCGAAGAGCCTGTTTGACTGGCTTAAATCCTTTTAGGATGTTTAGGCTGTGTGCTGCCAACCTGCGTGGGATTCCGGGCATGTCCGAAGGATGCCAGGCGAAGATGTCCCAATTTTCCCGAAGGAATTCGCGCAGTGCGGCATCTACTTCGGGGTTCAACTGTGCCCCAATGGAGGCCGTCTTTGTTGGGTCCATTGGATGGACCTGGAATTTTATTATTTCATCTGCTGGTTTGAAGGAGATGGATTTGGATCTTTTATCGAGTATCACATCGTCCCTGTTCACCGTAGAGCGCAGCGTGGTGAGTTCTTCTGCCGCTAAGGCTTCGGATAGTGCCTCGAGGGCTAGTGCGGCTGTCTTGTTTTCGGCGCAGAGTGCTATGTCCGGGTCACTAGTGAGAGTGATTATTCCGCTGGGCCCAGGCATTTTGAGCTTCATGTACCCGTAATGAGGTACTGCTTGAAAAATTGTGAATGCCTCTCGTCCTAATATGGCGTGATACCCGCTGCTGAACGGGGCCACCTCGAACGTGACTTCTTCGGATCTGTAATTGTCCGGAGAGCCGAACACCACATCGAGTGTGATTTTTTCGGTGCAGCGCGCTTCCCGGCTAGGGATTATTCCTCTAAAGGTTGTGCTGCTTCGCTCAATATGGCTCCAATCGATTTCCATTTTTCGCAGAGTTTCCTCGTAAATGAGGTTTAGTCCGCTGCCGCCATCCATGAGGACTTTTCTCAGTCGAAAGTCGTCCACTATGGGACTAAGTACCAGTGCAGCTGGAGCTCTGGTTGTTCGAAATTTAGGCTCGTCGCTGGCATTGAAGGTAATAGCTGTGTCGCTCCATGGATTTGCTGTTGCTACTTGGTAGACTTCGGCGAGCCCGCGGATTGTTCGCTTTCGCATATTGTTTGATGCGAAGGTCTCGAAGACTGTTGATACCGTGCTGGTATTGTTGGAGTGGTTTCCCGGAGCTAGAAGCTCCTCGCCACTTTTGGCCACCTGCCGTAATATCGAACATGCTCGAAGGCTATGTGTTGGGACGGCTCCCTCTGTACTATGAAGCTTACAGGGTCCATTGAGCCATTCCTCCGGTACGGTTCCGATTCCCTTATTGGGTTTTTGTTTTTTCGTTTTTGCATCTGGGGCCTGATTGTAAGGCGCCCTTTTGCTGCGGACTGGGTTTGGGGCCGGATTATCCCAAAATTGATTTTCGGTTTTCCGGAAGCTCTCCATCGCACATTACTTTCGTACTATGGATGCCAGATCGGCGAAGCGCGTAATTTTGCAACGATCAATGGTGTTTAGTATTCCCTTGTCCGTGCAGTTATTGCAGAAGATTGATATTGCATTTTCCTCTCGGCAGTCCTTTATCCTGTCCATAACAAGGAGGAATCTGGCCCAGTAGTGATGTACTGTTTCAGCGGGTTCTTGCCGTATTAGAGATAGGTCGCATATGTCTGGGCGGGTGGGTGGACTAAAATCCGGATCCCTGCCCATCTTGGGGCTCAAAGGCCGAGGGGTTTCCAAATTTGGAAGCTTGGTTTGCTGGACACAATCCAGCGAGTCCGGAGCGATGCATGATTTTAAGTTCAATGCTCGATCGAAGTCCGTCCCTCCGCGGGAATCCGGCATGGAGGGTCCGGGAATCCGGACATGAATTGTTTTCAACATAGGCGAAGAGTTGCCGTATTGCTCCTCTACCACTGCGATGTGGTGGGTGGCCTGGGGAGAGTTAATCTCTCTCAGATCGGTTTTAAGCCCAATCTGGTTGTAGTCCGTAGCGACTCCCAGGGCGGCGATGCGATCCAAGAGCTCGTTAACAGACGAGAGCTCTATTGGGTCCAACTGTTCGGCAGCTTTAGGGCTGACGCGAAGATTGCTTCTGACGACTTGCGAAGTCATTGTCGAAGCGGCGGCCGGACATGCGGTCATAAGAAAACCACCAAGCCGGATAGTTTGGCCGGCGGCCAAGGCCCCTTCGGCGAAAACACCGTCTTTGAAGACGGGTGGAGGCATCCGCTCTATCGGTGACGATACAGAGGAACTCTCAATGAAAGCACCAATGTCGGTGTCAAAACCGGCGGATCTCGGGTAGGGGGTCCCGAACTGTGCGTCTAGGCGGATGGTAACAGGAGACGAGGGACACGATGTTTTTACCCAGGTTCAGGCCCTCTCGATGGAGGTGAAACCCTACGTCCTGCTTGATTAATATTGATGATATGGGTAGTACAAGAGTGGATCTACCACGAGATCAAGGAAGTTAAACCCTAGAAGCTAGCATATGGTATGATTATTGTAATGTATGTTGTCCTACGGACTAAAGCCCTCCGGTTTATATAGACACCGGAGGAGGCTAGGGTTACACACAGTCGGTTACAATGGTAGGAGATCTACATATCCGTATTGCCAAGCTTGCCTTCCACGCCAAGGAAAGTCCCATCCGGACACGGGATAGAGTCTTCAATCTTGTATCTTCGTAGTCTTGGAGTCCGGCGGATGATGATAGTCCGGCCGTCCGGACACCCCCTAGTCCAGGACTCCCTCACTGACGCTGACGATAATATTACTGTCTACAAAACTCGACTTGTCGCGAAAGGTTTTCGACAAGTTCAAGGGATTGACTACGATGAGACCTTCTCACCCTTAGTGATGCTTAAGTTTGTCTGAATCATGTTAGCAATTGCCGCATTTTATGATTATGAAATTTGGCAAATGGATGTCAAAACTACATTCCTGAATGGATTTCTGGAGAAGAGTTGTATATGATGCAACCAGAAGGTTTTATCGATCCAAAGGGAGCTAACAAAGTGTGCAAGCTCCAGCGATCCATTTATGGACTGGTGCAAGCCTCTCAGAGTTGGAATAAATGCTTTGATAGTGTGATCAAAGCATTTGGTTTTGTACAAACTTTTGGAGAAGCCTGTATTTACAAGAAAGTGAGTGGGAGCTCTGTAGCATTTCTGATATTATATGTGGATGACATATTACTGATTGGAAATGATATAGAATTTCTGGATAGCATAAAGGGATACTTGAATAAGAGTTTTTCGATGAAAGACCTCGGTGAAGCTGCTTACATATTGGGCATTAAGATCTATAGAGATAGATCAAGACGCTTAATTGGACTTTCACAAAGCACATACCTTGACAAAGTTTTGAAGAATTTGAAAATGGATCAAGCAAAGAAAGGGTTCTTGCCTATGTTACAAGGTGTGAAGTTGAGTAAGACTCAATGCCTGACCACTGCAGAAGATAGAGAGAAAATGAAAGATGTTCCCTATGCTTCAGCCATAGGCTCTATCATGTATGCAATGTTGTGTACCAGACTTGATGTGTGCCTTGCTATAAGTCTCGCAGGGAGGTACCAAAGTAATCCAGGAGTGGATCACTGGACAGCGGTCAAGAACATCCTGAAATACCTAAAAAGGACTAAGGATATGTTTCTCGTTTATGGAGGTGAAAAAGAGCTCATCGTAATTGGTTACGTTGATGCAAGCTTTGACACTGATCCGGACGATTCTAAATCGCAAACCGGATACGTGTTTACATTAAATGGTGGAGCTGTCAGTTGGTGCAGTTCTAAACAAAGCATCGTGGCGGGATCTACGTGTGAAGCGGAGTACATAGCTGCTTCGGAAGCAGCAAATGAAGGAGTCTGGATGAAGGAGTTCATATCTGATCTAGGTGTCATACCTAGTGCGTCGGGTCTAATGAAAATCTTTTGTGACAATACTGGTGCAATTGCCTTGGCGAAGGAATCCAGATTTCACAAGAGAACCAAGCACATCAAGAGACGCTTCAATTCCATCCGGGATCTAGTCCAGGTGGGAGACATAGAGATTTGCAAGATACATACGAATCTGAATGTTGCAGACCCATTGACTAAGCCTCTTCCACGAGCAAAACATGATCAGCACCAAGGCTCCATGGGTGTTAGAATCATTACTGTGTAATCTAGATTATTGACTCTAGTGCAAGTGGGAGACTGAAGGAAATATGCCCTAGAGGCAATAATAAAGTTATTATTTATTTCCATATCTCATGATAAATGTTTATTATTCATGCTAGAATAGTATTAACCGGAAACATGATACATGTGTGAATACATAGACAAACAGAGTGTCACTAGTATGCCTCTACTTGACTACCTCATTGATCAAAGATGGTTATGTTTCCTAGCCATTGACATGGGTTGTCATTTGATTAACGGGATCACATCATTAGGAGAATGATGTGATTGACATGACCCATTCCGTTAGCTTAGCACACGATCGTTTAGTATGTTGCTATTGCTTTCTTCATGACTTATACATGTTCCGATGACTATGAGATTATGCAACTCCCGTTTACGGGAGGAACACTTTGTGTGCTACCAAACGTCACAACGTAACTGGGTGATTATAAAGGTGCTCTACAGGTGTCTCCGAAGGTACATGTTGGGTTGGCGTATTTCGAGATTAGAATTTGTCACTTTGATTGTCGGAGAGGTATCTCTGGGCCCTCTCGGTAATGCACATCACTTAAGCCTTGCAAGCATTGCAACTAATGAGTTAGTTGCGGTATGATGTATTACGGTCCGAGTAAAGAGACTTGCCGGTAACGATATTGAACTAGGTATTGTGATACCGACGATCGAATCTCGGGCAAGTAACATACCGATGACAAAGGGAACAACGTATGTTGTTATGCGGTCTGACCGATAAAGATCTTCATAGAATATGTAGGAGCCAATATGAGCATCCAGGTTCCGCTATTGGTTATTGACCGGAGACGTGTCTCGGTCATATATACATAGTTCTCGAACCCGTAGGGTCCGCACGCTTAACATTACGATGACAGTTATATTATGAGTTTATATGTTTTGATGTACCGAAGGTTGTTCGGAGTCTCGGATGTGATCACGAACATGACGAGGAGTCTTGAAATGGTCGAGACATGAAGATTGATATATTGGAAGCCTATGTTTGGATATCGGAAGTGTTCCGGGTGAAATCGAGATTTTACCGGAGTATCGGGAGGTTACCGAAACCCCCCAGGAACTTAATGGGCCCTAGTGGGCCTAGGTGGAAGAGAGGAGAGGAGGCTAGGGCTGGGCCGCGCCCCCCCCAGTCCGAATAGGACAAGGAAAAGGGGCGACACCCCCCTTTCCTTCCTTCCCTCCACCTCTTTCCCCTCTCTCTCCTAGTCCAACATGGAAAAGGGGGGAGTCCTACCCTCGGTAGGAGTAGGACTCCTCCGGCGCACCTCTCCCCTTGGCCGGCCGCACCCCCCTTGCTCCTTTATATACGGGGGCAAGGGGGCACCCCAAAGACACAACAATTGATCTGTTTGATCTTTTAGCCGTGTGCGGTGCCCCTCTCCACCATAGTCCACCTCGATAATACTGTAGCGGTGCTTAGGCGAAGCCCTGCGTCGGTAGAACATCAACATTGTCACCACGCCGTCGTGCTGACAAAACTCTCACTCAACACTCGGCTGGATCGGAGTTTGAGGGATGTCATCGGGCTGAACGTGTGCTGAACTCAGAGGTGTCGTACGTTCGGTACTTGATCGGTCGGATCGTGAAGACGTACGACTACATCAACCGCATTGTGCTAACGCTTCCGCTTTCGGTCTACGAGGGTACGTGGACACACTCTCCCCTCTCATTGCTATGCATCACCATGATCTTGCGTGTGCGTAGGAATTTTTTTGAAATTACTACGTTCCCCAACACTGCCGGAGGGGGAATCGACCACGGAGGGCTCCTACATCAACATCCTTGCCCCTCCGATGAGTTGTGAGTAGTTTACCATAGACCTTTGGGTCCATAGTTATTAGCTAGATGGCTTGTTCTCTCTTTTTGGATCTCAATACAATGTCCCCCACTCTCTTATGGAGATCTATTCGATGTAAACTCTTTTTGCGGTGTGTTTGTCGAGATCCGATGAATTGTGGGTTTATGATCAAGTTTATCTATGAATAATATTTGAATCTTCTCTGAATTCTTTTATGTATGATTGAGTTATCTTTGCAAGTCTCTTCGAATTATCAGTTTGGTTTGGCCTACTAGATTGATCTTTCTTCCCATGGGAGAAGTGCTTAGCTTTGGGTTCAATCTTGCGGTGTCCTTACCCAGTGACAGAAAGGGTTGCAAGGCACGTATTGTATTGTTGCCATCGAGGATAAAAAGATGGGCTTTATATCATATTGCTTGAGTTTATCCCTCTACATCATGTCATCTTGCTTAATGCGTTACTCTGTTCTTATGAACTTAATACTCTAGATGTAGGCAGGAGTCGGTCGATGTGTGGAGTAATAGTAGTAGATGCAGGCAGGAGTCGGTCTACTTGTTGCGGACGTGATGCCTATATACATGATTATGCCTAGATAATCTCATAATTATTCGCTTTTCTATCAATTGCTCGACAGTAATTTGTTCACCCACCGTAATACTTATGCTATCTTGAGAGAAGCCACTAGTGAAACCTATGGCCCCCGGGTCTATCTCTTATCATATTTGCTTCCAATTTACTTTTATTTGCATCTTTACTTTTTGCATCTATATTATAAAATACCGAAAATATATTTATCTTATCTTACTATCTTTTTTAGATCTAACTTTTGCAAGTGGCCGTGAAGGGATTGACAACCCCTTTATTGCGTTGGTTGTGAGTTCTTTGTTTGTTTGTGTAGGTGTGTGTGGGACTTTTGAGGAGACTCCTACTGGATTGATACCTTGGTTCTCAAAAACTGAGGGAAATACTTATGCTACTATTGCTGCATCACCCTCTCATCTTCGAGGAAAACCAACGCAAGCTCAAGACGTAGCAAGAAGGATTTCTGGCGCTGTTGCCGGGGAGGTCTTCGCTCAAGTCAAGACATACCAAGTACCCATCACAAACCCATCTCCCTTGCATTTACATTATTTGCCATTTGCCTCTCTTTTTCCTCCCCCCCACTTCACCCTTGCCGTTTTATTCGCCCTCTCTTTCCCAATCTCCTCCTCTCTTTTTCGCTTGCCTTTTGTTTGCTTGTCTTTATGTCTAGTTCCTTATCCGCTCCTATGTCTCCCGAGTTTGAAGTTCTTCACTTCAAGCAAAGGCAAGGAGAAAACTTAAAAGATGCTTGGTATAGGATGATGGAATCTTATCGCAAGTGCACCCTAGAGGTGAACTTTAGAATTCTTCTTCGTAATTTTTATGTTGGGTTAAATATGACGCATAGACAACTCTTGGATTGCATTGCCAAGGGAAATTTCATTGAAATTGATCCCAGTATTGCGCATGAATTTATAGAGGGAATAGTTGGAACACTACCTCAAAAGGGAGGATCACATCCTACCCAATAAGAAACCCAAGTGTTTGGAAAGATTTGCAAAGTAACAAAAATATTACAAAAGTCTCTTGAGCCTCTTAAAAGTGTGAGCGGAAATCTTCACCGCATGAATATGTTGATTACTCTTTGCAATAAGCGGTTGGATTCTTTAGATCTAAAAATTTCCGAGTATGAAGGGAAGCAAAAAGAACTTCCCGGATTCGAGCATGACTCCGCTAAAAATTGAAAATTAAAGATGGCACCCCTTAGGTCTATCTTTGCTTTTATGCCTAGCTAGGGGCGTTAAACGATAGCGCTAGTTGGGAGGCAACCCAATTTTCCTTATGTTTTTTGTTTTTGCTCCTGTTTAGTAATAATTCTTGCATCTACCTTCTGTTTAGATGTGTTTTTATCTTTTAATTAGTGTTTGTTCCAAGTAGAACATATAGGATAACCTATGATGTTAGTTGATTTGATTCTACTGAAAAACAGAAACTTTGCGCGCACGAATATAATATTGTTAAATCACAGGAACGTGCTTTTGCGTTGATTATTTTTGATGCTGATCAATAAAAAAAAATTCCAGGACTTCCTATTTTGGTAGGATTTTTAGAGTTCCAGAAGTTTGCGTTAGTTACAGATTGCTACAGACTGTTCTGTTTTTGATAGATTCTATTTTTCGTGTGTTGTTTGCTTATTTTGATGCATCTATAGCTAGTAAAATAGTTTATAAACCATAGAGAAGTTGGAATACAGTAGGTTTAACACCAAAATAAATAAATAATGAGTTCATTGCAGTACCTTATGTGGTGGTTTTGTTTTCTTTCACTAACGGAGCTTATAAGATTTCCTGTTGAGTTTTGTGTTGTGAAGTTTTCAAGTTTTGGGTAAAGCCTTTATGGACTATGGAAAATGAGTTTGGTATACTACGAGCTAAACCTGTGATGTGTCTGCTTGTTTCTCTTGTAGTATGCACACAGAATATTGGAGAAGAGCACCCCACTATGCAATGGTAGAGAAAGTAATGCAGATAAGGTTCAAGATAGTGAGACAACCCTGTTGGTCTCCAAGAAAGGTGATAAAAACGATCTTGTAGACAGTGAGAAAACCCCACAGTCCTGCGTTGATGTAGTGTTTGAGTTACTGGCCAGTACCGCTGGCACAAGCTCTTCGAACTCGCTGCCTGAATCACTTCGGCTTCTTCAGTCTCACCTACAAGCTGAAAGGCATCAGTCATCTGTGCTGCGGCAAGAAGCCGAAGGACTGAGGAAGTCCCTGCAGAATTCAGATGTGTACTTTCTTGTGCAACAGCAAGCGCTGGAGGATTTAAGCGCCAAACAAGAGAAAGTTAATAAGCTTGCTAAGCATCTTGCCAGCATTATGGGTACCCAAGATATTGTTTCTTGAACTCTTCTGAAGTGGTTTCAGTTCTGGACTTGTTTTGCTGCGGTGTTTATATGCTGCTGTGTTCCCTATATTTGCACTGGTGGTGAACTTTGATGCCCAGTGGATGTAATATGTGTAATAGCCGTGATAGCCTAGCATAAGTTGCTTGCTTATTTATTTCCTTGTTATCTTGTTTATTTGTTTGCTTGTAGGTAGTGCAGTTCTTTTCCCGCGGTTTGCTAGTGGCTGTAATAACCTATTTTCTAAAACTAGGCCACAATAACCATGGGCTAATATTTACTGTAGTGACATTGGGCCTCCTACGGGCCGTAGAAACAGTGGGCCTTATACGGGCCATAGAAACACTAGGCCTTCTACGGGTCGTAGAAACATTGGGCCTTCTACAGGCCGTAGAAACAATGGGCCTTCTACGGGCCCTATCATCAATGGGCCTTATACGGGCCGTATGATCGATTGGCCAAACATGGGCCAATAACAGGCCGCATTATGGCTGTAAACGGGATAGAGTTGGAATCGTCCGTTCATGGGCCGACCATAACGGGCCATCGTTAATAGGCTGTATTTGATGACGCTATGAAAACGGCCCAATGTATTAACGGACCACAAACGGGCCGACTGTAACCACGGGCTGAATTTGGCCCACAAGCAGAAAATTACAGTAACGGGCCGTAAGTAAACAAATGCTCGAGATGAGCCCAAGAATAAATGGGCTCTGAGAAGGCTGAAAGATAACATGGGCTAGAAAATGGCCCAACTGAATAACGGGCCATTAATGGGTATAAAGTGATACATTGTTCATTATGGGCCAGTTTCACCACGGGCCGTTAATGGGTCTAAAGTCATACATTGTTCATTGTGGGCCAGTTTCACCACGGGCCGTTAATTGGCCAAGTGTTACATAGGGCCTCATATGGGCCGAAAGACGTCATGGGCCATACATGGGCCAGAAGTGAAAACGGGCTGGAATCATATTGGATGGCCCAGATGATGCTACTGGGCCTAGTTCGGGTAGGGCATAACGGGCCTTGGGTTAGCAGGCTGTAAATGGGCTATACACGAACAGGCCGTTAACAGGCTTTCCATGGGCCGACCCGTCACCTTTTGACCAAGTCAAACGGGCCGGCCTTTTCACAGGAATGGGCCTCTATTGGGCCGGGCCATGTGTCGACGTATCATAGGCGCCTTCTGTCCAATGAGTGGATGACATCTATCCCAACAATGAGCCGACACGTGTTTCCTCCAGCCAATGACGATTTTACACATGGAAAATCCCCATTGGTCGGGGTTGTTAACGGGTTATCGGATCCAAAACCCGACCCGATAGCTTAACGGCGTTCCGTTACGGTGGATGCCATGTGTCGGTCACCCTTGATGAAAGCACTTCTGTGACGCGTGATTTATCGTCATGGAAGTGGACACTTCCGTGATGATAATTTTGGTAATGTCATGGAACACTTCTACGACAGCACAGGTATGACTATCTTGATTCTGTCATAAATTTGTCATGGATGTACATGCATGGCAAAAAACGCGACCTATTGTGACAAACACGTATCATCACGGATACAGATGTATGAGGTCCGATGAATGTTGAGGCTCGTGGCGGATATCGCTATTTTCTCACCTTCATAGATGATTTAAGCAAATATGGGTATATCTACTTGATGAAGCAGAAGTCTGAAACATTTGAAAAGTTCAAAGAATTTCAGAGTGAAGTTGAAAATCATCGTAACAAGAAAATAAAGTTTCTACGATCTGATCGTGGAGGAGAATATTTGAGTTACGAGTTTGGTCTACATTTGAAACATTGCGGAATAGTTTCGCAACTCACGCCACCCGGAACACCACAGCGTAATGGTGTGTCCGAACATCGTAATCGTACTTTACTAGATATATGGTGCGATCTATGATGTCTCTTACTGATTTACCGCTATCATTTTGGGGTTATGCTTTAGATACGGCTGCATTCACGTTAAATAGGGCACCATCAAAATCCGTTGAGACGACGCCTTATGAACTATGGTTTGGCAAGAAACCAAAGTTGTCGTTTCTGAAAGTTTGGGGCTACGATGCTTATGTGAAAAAGCTTCAACCTGATAAGCTCGAACCCAAATCAGAGAAATGTGTCTTCATAGGATACCCAAAGGAGACTGTTGGGTACACCTTCTATCACAGATCCGAAGGCAAGACATTTGTTGCTAAAAATGGATCCTTTCTAGAGAAGGAGTTTCTCTCGAAAGAAGTGAGTGGGAGGAAAGTAGAACTTGATGAGGTAACTGTACCTGCTCCCTTATTGGAAAGTAGTTCATCACAGAAACCGGTTTCTGTGACGCCTACACCAATTAGTGAGGAAGTTAATGATGATGATCATGAAATTTCAGATCAAGTTGTTACTGAACCTCGTAGATCAACCAGAGTAAGATCCACACCATAGTGGTACGGTAATCCTGTTCTGGAAGTCATGCTACTAGATCATGATGAACCTACGAACTATGAAGAAGCGATGGTGAGCCCAGATTCCGCAAAATGGCTTGAAGCCATGAAATCTGAGATGGGATCCATGTATGAAAACAAAGTGTGGACTTTGGTTGACTTGCCCGATGATTGGCAAGCAATTGAGAATAAATGGATCTTCAAGAAGAAGACTGACTGTCGGTGTCAAAACCGGCGGATCTCGGGTAGGGGGTCCCGAACTGTGCGTCTAGGCGGATGGTAACAGGAGACGAGGGACACGATGTTTTTACCCAGGTTCAGGCCCTCTCGATGGAGGTAAAACCCTACGTCCTGCTTGATTAATATTGATGATATGGATAGTACAAGAGTGGATCTACCACGAGACCAAGGAGGCTAAACCCTAGAAGCTAGCCTATGGTATGATTGTTGTAATGTATGTTGTCCTACGGACTAAAGCCCTCCGGTTTATATAGACACCGGAGGAGGCTAGGGTTACACAGAGTCGGTTACAACGGTAGGAGATCTACATATCCGTATTGCCAAGCTTGCCTTCCACGCCAAGGAAAGTCCCATCCGGACACGGGACGGAGTCTTCAATCTTGTATCTTCGTAGTCTTGGAGTCCGGCGGATGATGATAGTCCGGCCGTCCGGACACCCCCTAGTCCAGGACTCCCTCAGTAGCCCCCGAACCAGGCTTCAATGACGATAAGTCCAGCGCGTTTATAGTCTTCGGTGTTGCAAGGCGGGTTCTCCCTTCAAATTCCATGTACCTGCCGAACAGTGTCCGGCTTCATCTTGAATACTGTGTTCCTCGGCTTCTACGCCAAATAATGGCCCTCTTCCATGCGTCGCACGAATGCGAAAATCAGGGCGTCTTTTACGTTTCACCCCCTAGTTGTGCGAGTCGTCCGCCTATAAAAGAGGCAAGAATCTAGATCCAAACCACACCGTCTTCCTCCCGCGAATACTCCATCGAAGCGCCTTTGACCTAAAAATCCATTCCATCATGGATCATCGACGCGGCTCTTCTTCACGTGCTCCCAGCCCACCGCCAGGGAATTGGAGGAGGTGCTCTGTTTCGCACAACGAGCTAGTGATGCTCCAAACGGGGGGATTTCTCCCTCCGGCCTTCATGGTCCCAGTCCGGGCCGGACTGGTTACTTATCAAGGTGGGAGGCAGGCGGAGGACACTCCAAGCCCCAATAAGGGGGAGCGTGTATGCTTCGTCCCCTATCTGATAAGGGGACTCGGATTCCCAATACATCCGTTCCTCCGCGGGCTCCTGGAGTTCTATGGACTCTAGCTCCACCACCTCACACCCTCCTCTGTCCTGCATATCGCGGGCTACGTAGCTCTTTGTGAGCTATTCCTGGGCATTGAGCCCCATTTTGCATTGTGGAAGAGGCTGTTTTGCCTCGTACCCCGTTCTCACGAGGGGTCCATATATCAAGTGGGCGGCGCCGAAATATGGCGCATTGCCGGGACCGTATACCCATCCGGTACTCCCAAGAAGGCGTCCGAAGACTGGCCCTCAGAGTGGTTTTATATAGGAGACGCTCCGCTGCCGGACCCAGTCCGGATCGGCCTCCCGGAGTTTAGTGCTGCTCCCATGAAGAAACGCCTCAGCTGGCGCCCACGGAGCCCCCGATTGGAGGAAGACAAGAGCGTCCATTACTTGATGGGCCGAATAAGATTAATGGCCCATTCTGGCTTGACCATGATCGGAGTCATGGCGACATGCATCAAGCGGGGGGTACAACCATTGCAATACAGAGGCCACCCCATGTGGGATTTCAACGGGGAGGATGATGCCACCCGGCATGGCCGCAAAGGGCCGAATTCGACCGAGGATCTGGTGGAGATCCTGTCCAGCCTGTACAAGGGGGAGAAGGAGGACTTCCTTAGGACGAACCCTTTGAATGGGTTTTCCATGACCAACCCTAGAGGATGGGTAAGTGAACACCTTGAAGGGCTCAACCCATGCTTTCGAAGTTTAAGTTTCTTACATTATGTCTTCGGCGCAGGATCTACGCCGGACTGTGGAGGACATGGTGAGTCCTGCTCCGCAACCCGAGGATCCAGAAAGATCCCTGGATCCGGCCTCCGAAGAGGACCCGGACATCGAGGTGGAGCTGATCGACGGGGTGTTTCACCAGCTCAGCATAGACAATGCTTTGGTTGCCATTACAGCGGACTACCCCGGACTAAGTCCGGCTTCCCAGGTGACCGCGACCGAAGTCCGGACACCATTATCTCTTCCCTGCCCATTTCTAACCTTCGCGAACGATGGTATTTTGCAGGAAGCGCCTTTACGGCAGGAAGCCAAGCCCGCGGCGGCTGACCAACAGAGGACAGTCCAGACCAGCAGGCGGAAAAGAAGCGCGGTGCGGGCGGAAACGTCGCCGCAAAGGTATAGCTCGTATTTGAATTTTCAGAGCAACGTTCCGAGAAAACGCCTGAGTGCTCATAATCTTTGTAGGAGAAAAAGCGCTCGCCGGACTGCGGGCGCAGAAGTTGCCGATCCAACCTACACCGGCCAGGCTCCAGCGCCCGGCCTGGAGGGGGAGGCAAGCGCAAGACGCGGGTCGGATCCTTCTCCAACGGAGGACACCGACAGACTGTCCGCCACCAAGTCTGAGGTGGAGAGCGCCATGAACCATAGGCGCCGCCGGACAGTATTTCGTGAAGCGTGCTTTTCCCCGGAGGCATTGGATGCCTTTAACGCAGGGGACGTGCATCTCCGTGCCGCTCAAGATGGTTTTACCAGAGCCACGGAGCAGTATGTGAAAGACATACGGGTAAGGGAATTTTAATGGTTGTATATACCAGTAGCCCCCGAGACTTAAAGTAGTTATGCTAACTGATTTAAGGATCATTTGGAAACGCAGGCTCTTACCGAGAAGAACGCCCAGCTGTCTCGGGAGCTGCAAGATTGCAAGGCCCAACTTGAGGCCACACTTGCTGCCGCAGGAGGAGACGCAGAGACCCCTCCTGGTAACACATTTTTATTAATGAATATAAGCGCTGTGCGGCGTGCGCGCGAGTCTAATAATGACATTGCAGGTACCGCCGGACAAGATCCGGACAGGCAAGCATTGCTACGCCAGCTAAAGGCCGGCGAGAGTGTGCTGAATAGGGTTCAGCAGGAAAGGAACAAGCTCCAGGATGCCAACGCCAAGCTCGGAGAAGAGCTGAAAGGCGCTCGGGCCGAGCTGTCCGGCTCCGTTAAGGAGAATCAGCGGCTTCGTCGCGGCATTTATAGTAAGTGCTTGAGCGGACTCTTTTGAAAAGAAGAGTTCGGCGAGGAAGTATTTTGACATGACATGTCTTGTAGGTATACTCACAGGTCGTCCTGCAGAGGAGATGCCCATATCAACGGGTGATCAACTTCCCGAACTGTTGCAGCTACTCGAACGAGTTCGGCAGGCAATGAGCTGCGTCGTTCAGGCTTTATGGCCAGCCCTCACCCTACCCGAGGGCCTCGGGGAGCTTGCGGAGAAGCTGCAGGGAGTGCGGCAGTGCTTCCGTTTGTGGAAGATTTCGGCTTGCCGTCAAGGTGCCAGGGAGGCTTGGGCCATGGTGAAGACGCGGTACAAGAAGGCGGATCCCAACCATATGGCCGAAGTTGGACCGGTGGGGCCCGATGGGAAGGAGATCCCTGTGAGTTTAGTATACAGCCAAGTAGAGTTGGCTGCTAAATTTTCCCAACGGGACTGTAAACTAGACAGCCTGTTAGACGGGATTGAGGAGGAATACAATCAGTAAATTTGACAATGTATGTTATCCTTTAAAGTGATATGTGAAATGCCTTCTAGCTGGATTGTAGATCGTTTGTCTTTGCCGACCTTTTCGCTTCAACCTCGGGACCCTAGAGTCCGGAGTGTGTCCGAATACCTTTTTGGTTAAAAAACAACCGTGGTATGCATGGAGACCAGGCGTAGGGGTCATTAGTGCTTTATCAGACAAGTGCCCAACTAGTTATGTTATATTACATGGTTAGTAAGAAACATCTTCCAGGGAGAATAGTTCCGTTAAGGGTTCCTTTCCCTGGGAGGCATGCCCTAAAGTGCATGTCCGGACTGCAAAGAAAGCAGTAAAACATCTGGGGGCGGATTGATAAATAGGTAAAAAGTCATGTTTTAAATCACCGACCGAATATTCCCTTAAGAACGCTAGCTTTCGGCTTCACCCAGTCTGAGGTACACATCCGGCTGACCCGGCAGTAACAATCGCAGAGGTGCTCCCTTTACCTCCTAGCCGAACAATCGGGAACGTAGGGGTAAGCACAGGAGCCAGGCAACCCAGCTTGGCCAAAACTTAAGTCATATCGATGCATATAATGGCGAGTAAAAGGTACATGTGGAAGATTGACACATGTGTTGGGTATGAAACCCGTGTAATTGAGCTTCTGTAAAAGAAGCCCCCAGGAATAATGAGTGCGGATGGCACATCATGCGTATGCAAAAAATGCGAAAATAGGCCCGTAAGGGCTTTTAAATAAAAAGGCATAAAAAGAGAAACGCAAGACAGCCGAAGTGTAAAGGTTTGGACTGGGGAAGGGGACGAACTCTTAGTCCGGCGCTAGGCATAGAATCGTCGGAGGCGGGCTGCGTTCCATGGGTTCGGCTCGAGTCGGTTATCTGACGCATTTCATAGACGGTATGCTCCGCCGGTCAGGACTTGATCGATAATGAAGGGGCCCTCCCATTTGGGCTTGAGCTTGTCCTTTTTCTTGTCCGGCAGGCGTAGAACTAGTTCGCCAACGTTGTAAGTCTTGGCCCGTACTTCTCTGCTTTGATATCTTCGGGCCTGCTGCTGATAAAATGCGGAACGGGCCTTCGCGACGTCACGTTCTTCCTCCAATGTGTCCAAGCTGTCCTGCCGATCAAGCTCGGCCTCTCTTTCCTCATACATGCGCACTCGAGGTGAGTCATGAATAATGTCACAGGGCAAGACTGCCTCTGCGCCGTATACCATAAAAAATGGTGTGAATCCGGTAGTACGGTTAGGCGTTGTCCGCAGCCCCCAGAGTACGGAGTCGTGCTCCTCGACCCATTGTGTGTCGGATTTAGTAAGTGACCTCACTAGTCTGGGTTTAATGCCGCTCATTATTAGACCATTTGCTCTTTCCACTTGACCGTTGGTTTGAGGGTGATAGACTGAAGCGTAGTCGAGCTTGATGCCCATAATTTTGCACCATGACTTAACCTCGTCGGCTGTGAAGTTCGTGCCGAACTGTGCGTTGTGATGCTGTGGGGGACTCCGTAACGGTGTACCACCCCTGATATAAAGTCTATCACTGGTCCGGACTCTGCCGTTTTGACCGGTTTGGCCTCTATCCATTTGGTGAATTTATCCACCATGACCAATAGGTACCTTTGCTTGTGGGTTCCCCCTTTAAGGGGTCCAACCATGTCAAGCCCCCAGACCGTGAACGGCCAGGTAATGGGTATGGTTTTGAGGGTGGTGGGTGGCATATGGCTCTGATTAGCAAAGAGCTAACAACCAACGCATCGCTGGACCAAGTCCTGCGCGTCTGCCCGAGCCGTCGGCCAATAAAATCCTGTACGGAATGCCTTTCCTACAAGGGCCCGGGCTGCTGCATGGTGTCCGCCTAGTCCGGCATGAATTTCAGCCAGGAGGTTTCGCCCTTCCTCTTCGGAGATACACCTCTGAAGGACTCCGGTTGTACTTTTCTTATAAAGTTCTCCCTCATGGACCTTGTAGGCTTTCGATCGCCGGACTATGCAGCGGGCCTCGTTTTGGTCTTCGGGAAGTTCCTACCTAAGTAAGTAGGCTAGGAAAGGTTCTGTCCACGCGGCGATTACTGCCATTATGACGTGGGCTGAAGGTGTTATGTCATCTGCTGAATCACTAGTTGGTGCGGTTTTCTCCGGTTTGTCACTACCGGGCTCCTCTTCCCATAGTACGGATGGCTTGAAGAGCCGTTCCAGGAAGATATTTGGAGGGACAGCATCACGTTTTGCACCGATGCGTGCCAGTACGTCGGCCGCTTGGTTATTATCTCGAGCTATGTGATGGAATTCCAGTCCTTCAAACCGAGCTGACATTTTTAGGACAGCGTTGCGATATGCTGCCATTTTCGGATCCTTGGCGTCAAAGTCTCCGTTTATTTGGGATATTGCAAGGTTTGAATCCCCGCGCACCTGTAGGCGTTGAATGCCCATGGAGACTGCCATCCGGAGACCATGTAACAGGGCCTCGTATTCGGCTGTATTGTTGGAGTCCGTGTACATTATTTGAAGTACATACTGGACTGTATCTCCGGTTGGAGACGTCAGTACGACGCCAGCCCCCAGTCCGGCCAACATTTTGGAGCCGTCGAAATGCATAGTCCAGTTGGAGTATGCGCCATACTCTTTAGGGAGTTCGGCTTCGGTCCATTCGGCGACGAAGTCAGCCAAAACTTGTGACTTTATAGCTCGCCGAGGTTTGTAAGTTATGTCGAAAGGTAAGAGCTCAATGGCCCATTTTGCAATCCTACCCGTTGCGTCGCGGTTATTTATAATGTCATTGAGTGGTACTTCAGAGGCCACTGTTATCGAACACTCTTGAAAGTAGTGCCGGAGCTTTCGGGACGCCATGAACACCGCATATGCTATCTTCTGATAGTGCGGGTAACGGGATTTGCAGGGGGTTAACACAGTGGACACATAATACACTGGTTTTTGAAGAGGGAATTTATGCCCTTCTGTCACTCGTTCGACGACGAGGACCGCGCTTACAACTTGATGTGTTGCTGCGATGTATAACAACATTGGTTCGCCCAGAGTGGGCGCAGCCAGGACCGGATTTGTTGCCAATATGGCCTTTATTTCTTCGAGTCTGGCAGTGGTGGCATCCGTCCACTCAAAGTGTTCGGTGCGCCTGAGGAGGCGATAGAGGGGCAACGCCTTTTCTCCTAAACGGGAGATAAAGCAGCTTAAGGCTGCCACGCATCCTGTTAATTTTTGTATTTGTTTGAGGTCTTTTGGAATATCCAACTGTGACAGAGCTCGGATTTTAGCCGGATTTGCTTCAATTCCTCTACCGGATACAATGAAGCCCAGCAGCTTTCCGGCTGGTACGCCGAAAACGCATTTTTCCGGATTCAGCTTGATGTCATATGCTCTGAGGTTGTCGAATGTGAGCCTCAAATCGTCTACTAGAGTTTCGACGTGTTTTGTTTTGACAACTATGTCGGCTACGTATGCCTCGACTGTTTTGCCGATCTGGGTGGCCAGACATGTTTGAATCATGCGCTGATATGTTGCGCCGGAATTTTTAAGTCCGAAGGGCATCGTGTTGAAGCAGAATGGTCCGTATGGAGTGATGAATGCTGTTGCGGCTTGGTCTGCTTCCGCCATCTTGATTTGATGATAGCCAGAGTATGCGTCCGGGAAGCACAACGAATCGTGCCCTGCTGTAGCATCAATAATTTGGTTGATGCGGGGGAGAGGGAAGGGATCCTTTGGGCAAGCCTTATTGAGGTCTTTAAAATCCACACAGAGGCGCCAGGATTTATCCTTCTTTGGTACCATCACCAGATTTGCTAGCCAGTCCGGATGTTTGATATCTCTAATGAATCCGGCTTCCAATAGTTTGGCTAGCTCTTCTCCCATTGCATGTCTTTTGGGTTCGGAAAATCGTCGAAGAGCCTGTTTGACTGGCTTAAATCCTTTTAGGATGTTTAGGCTGTGTTCTGCCAACCTGCGTGGGATTCCGGGCATGTCCGAAGGATGCCAGGCGAAGATGTCCCAATTTTCCCGAAGGAATTCGCGCAGTGCGGCATCTACTTCGGGGTTCAATTGTGCCCCAATGGAGGCCGTCTTTGTTGGGTCCGTTGGATGGACCTAGAATTTTATTATTTCATCTGCTGGTTTGAAGGAGATGGATTTGGATCTTTTATCGAGTATCACATCGTCCCTGTTCACCGTAGAGCGCAGCGTGGTGAGTTCTTCTGCCGCTAAGGCTTCGGATAGTGCCTCGAGGGCTAGTGCGGCTGTCTTGTTTTCGGCGCGGAGTGCTATGTCCGGGTCACTAGTGAGAGTGATTATTCCGCTGGGCCCAGGCATTTTGAGCTTCATGTACCCGTAATGAGGTACTGCTTGAAAAATTGTGAATGCCTCTCGTCCTAATATGGCGTGATACCCGCTGCTGAATGGGGCCACCTCGAATGTGACTTCTTCGGATCTGTAATTGTCCGGAGAGCCGAACACCACATCGAGTGTGATTTTTCCGGTGCAGCGCGCTTCCCGGCTAGGGATTATTCCTCTAAAGGTTGTGCTGCTTCGCTCAATATGGCTCCAATCGATTTCCATTTTTCGCAGAGTTTCCTCGTAAATGAGGTTTAGTCCGCTGCCGCCATCCATGAGGACTTTTGTCAGTCGAAAGTCGTCCACTATGGGACTAAGTACCAGTGCAGCTGGAGCTCTGGTTGTTCGGAATTTAGGCTCGTCGCTGGCATTGAAGGTAATAGATGTGTCGCTCCATGGATTTGCTGTTGCTACTTGGTAGACTTCGGCGAGCCCGCGGATTGTTCGCTTTCGCATATTGTTTGATGCGAAGGTCTCGAAGACTATTGATACCGTGCTGGTATTGTTGGAGTGGTTTCCCGGAGCTAGAAGCTCCTTGCCACTTTTGGCCACCTGCCGTAATATCCAACATGCTCGAAGGCTATGTGTTGGGACGGCTCCCTCTGTACTATGAAGCTTACAGGGTCCATTGAGCCATTCCTCCAGTACGGTTCCGTTTCCCTTATTGGTTTTTTGTTTTTTCGTTTTTGCATCTGGGGCCTGATTGTAAGGCGCCCTTTTGCTGCGGACTGGGTTTGGGGCCGGATTATCCCAAAATTGATTTTCGGTTTTCCGGAAGCTCTCCATCGCACAGTACTTTCGTACTATGGATGCCAGATCGGCGAAGCGCGTAATTTTTTAACGATTAATGGTGTTTAGTATTCCCTTGTCCGTGCAGTTATTGCAGAAGATTGATATTGCATTTTCCTCTCGGCAGTCCTTTATCCTGTCCATAACAAGGAGGAATCTGGCCCAGTAGTGATGTACTGTTTCAGCGGGTTCTTGCCGTATTAGAGATAGATCGCATATGTCTGGGCGGGTGGGTGGACTAAAATCCGGATCCCTGCCCATCTTGGGGCTCAAAGGCCGAGGGGTTTCCAAATTCGGAAGCTTGGTTTGCTGGACACAATCCAGCGAGTCCGGAGCGATGCATGATTTTAAGTTCAATGCTCGATCGAAGTCCGTCCCTCCGCGGGAATCCGGCATGGAGGGTCCGGGAATCCGGACATGAATTGTTTTCAACATAGGCGAAGAGTTGCCGTATTGCTCCTCTACCACTGCGATGTGGTGGGTGGCCTGGGGAGAGTTAATCTCTCTCAGATCGGTTTTAAGCCCAATCTGGTTGTAGTCCGTAGCGACTCCCAGGGCGGCGATGCGATCCAAGAGCTCGTTAACAGACGAGAGCTCTATTGGGTCCAACTGTTCGGCAGCTTTAGGGCTGACGCGAAGATTGCTTCTGACGACTTGCGAAGTCATTGTCGAAGCGGCGGCCGGACATGCGGTCATAAGAAAACCACCAAGCCGGATAGTTTGGCCGGCGGCCAAGGCCCCTTCGGCGAAAACACCGTCTTTGAAGACGGGTGGAGGCATCCGCTCTATCGGTGACGATACAGAGGAACTCTCAATGAAAGCACCAATGTCGGTGTCAAAACCGGCGGATCTCGGGTAGGGGGTCCCGAACTGTGCGTCTAGGCGGATGGTAACAGGAGACGAGGGACACGATGTTTTTACCCAGGTTCAGGCCCTCTCGATGGAGGTGAAACCCTACGTCCTGCTTGATTAATATTGATGATATGGGTAGTACAAGAGTGGATCTACCACGAGATCAAGGAAGTTAAACCCTAGAAGCTAGCATATGGTATGATTATTGTAATGTATGTTGTCCTACGGACTAAAGCCCTCCGGTTTATATAGACACCGGAGGAGGCTAGGGTTACACACAGTCGGTTACAATGGATGTCAAAACTACATTCCTGAATGGATTTCTGGAGAAGAGTTGTATATGATGCAACCAGAAGGTTTTATCGATCCAAAGGGAGCTAACAAAGTGTGCAAGCTCCAGCGATCCATTTATGGACTGGTGCAAGCCTCTCAGAGTTGGAATAAATGCTTTGATAGTGTGATCAAAGCATTTGGTTTTGTACAAACTTTTGGAGAAGCCTGTATTTACAAGAAAGTGAGTGGGAGCTCTGTAGCATTTATGATATTATATGTGGATGACATATTACTGATTGGAAATGATATAGAATTTCTGGATAGCATAAAGGGATACTTGAATAAGAGTTTTTCGATGAAAGACCTCGGTGAAGCTGCTTACATATTGGGCATTAAGATCTATAGAGATAGATCAAGACGCTTAATTGGACTTTCACAAAGCACATACCTTGACAAAGTTTTGAAGGATTTGAAAATGGATCAAGCAAAGAAAGGGTTCTTGCCTATGTTACAAGGTGTGAAGTTGAGTAAGACTCAATGCCTGACCACTGCAGAAGATAGAGAGAAAATGAAAGATGTTCCCTATGCTTCAGCCATAGGCTCTATCATGTATGCAATGTTGTGTACCAGACTTGATGTGTGCCTTGCTATAAGTCTCGCAGGGAGGTACCAAAGTAATCCAGGAGTGGATCACTGGACAGCGGTCAAGAACATCCTGAAATACCTAAAAAGGACTAAGGATATGTTTCTCGTTTATGGAGGTGAAAAAGAGCTCATCATAATTGGTTACGTTGATGCAAGCTTTGACACTGATCCGGACGATTCTAAATCGCAAACCGGATACGTGTTTACATTAAATGGTGGAGCTGTCAGTTGGTGCAGTTCTAAACAAAGCGTCGTGGCGGGATCTACGTGTGAAGCGGAGTACATAGCTGCTTCGGAAGCAGCAAATGAAGGAGTCTGGATGAAGGAGTTCATATCTGATCTAGGTGTCATACCTAGTGCGTCGGGTCCAATGAAAATCTTTTGTGACAATACTGGTGCAATTGCCTTGGCGAAGGAATCCAGATTTCACAAGAGAACCAAGCACATCAAGAGACGCTTCAATTCCATCCGGGATCTAGTCCAGGTGGGAGACATAGAGATTTGCAAGATACATACGAATCTGAATGTTGCAGACCCGTTGACTAAGCCTCTTCCACGAGCAAAACATGATCAGCACCAAGGCTCCATGGGTGTTAGAATCATTACTGTGTAATCTAGATTATTGACTCTAGTGCAAGTGGGAGACTGAAGGAAATATGCCCTAGAGGCAATAATAAAGTTATTATTTATTTCCATATCTCATGATAAATGTTTATTATTCATGCTAGAATAGTATTAACCGGAAACATGATACATGTGTGAATACATAGACAAACAGAGTGTCACTAGTATGCCTCTATTTGACTACCTCATTGATCAAAGATGGTTATGTTTCCTAGCCATTGACATGGGTTGTCATTTGATTAACGGGATCACATCATTAGGAGAATGATGTGATTGACATGACCCATTCCGTTAGCTTAGCACACGATCGTTTAGTATGTTGCTATTGCTTTCTTCATGACTTATACATGTTCCGATGACTATGAGATTATGCAACTCCCGTTTACGGGAGGAACACTTTGTGTGCTACCAAACATCACAACGTAACTGGGTGATTATAAAGGTGCTCTACAGGTGTCTCCGAAGGTACATGTTGGGTTGGCGTATTTCGAGATTAGAATTTGTCACTTTGATTGTCGGAGAGGTATCTCTGGGCCCTCTCGGTAATGCACATCACTTAAGCCTTTCAAGCATTGCAACTAATGAGTTAGTTGCGGTATGATGTATTACGGTCCGAGTAAAGAGACTTGCCGGTAACGAGATTGAACTAGGTATTGTGATACCGACGATCGAATCTCGGGCAAGTAACATACCGATGACAAAGGGAACAACGTATGTTGTTATGCGGTCTGACCGATAAAGATCTTCATAGAATATGTAGGAGCCAATATGAGCATCCAGGTTCCGTTATTGGTTATTGACCGGAGACGTGTCTCGGTCATATATACATAGTTCTCGAACCCGTAGGGTCCGCACGCTTAACATTACGATGACAGTTATATTATGAGTTTATATGTTTTGATGTACCGAAGGTTGTTCGGAGTCTCGGATGTGATCACGAACATGACGAGGAGTCTCAAAATGGTCGAGACATGAAGATTGATATATTGGAAGCCTATGTTTGGATATCGGAAGTGTTCCGGGTGAAATCGAGATTTTACCGGAGTATCGGGAGGTTACCGAAACCCCCCAGGAACTTAATGGGCCCTAGTGGGCCTAGGTGGAAGAGAGGAGAGGAGGCTAGGGCTGGGCCGCGCCCCCCCCCCAGTCCGAATAGGACAAGGAAAAGGGGCGACACCCCCCTTTCCTTCCTTCCCTCCACCTCTTTCCCCTCTCTCTCCTAGTCCAACATGGAAAAGGGGGGAGTCCTACCCTCGGTAGGAGTAGGACTCCTCCGGCGCACCTCTCCCCTTGTCCGGCCGCACCCCCCTTGCTCCTTTATATACGGGGGCAAGGGGGCACCCCAAAGACACAACAATTGATCTGTTTGATCTTTTAGCCGTGTGCGGTGCCCCTCTCCACCATAGTCCACCTCGATAATACTGTAGCGGTGCTTAGGCGAAGCCCTGCGTCGGTAGAACATCAACATTGTCACCACGCCGTCGTGCTGACAAAACTCTCACTCAACACTCGGCTGGATCGGAGTTTGAGGGATGTCATCGGGCTGAACGTGTGCTGAACTCAGAGGTGTCGTACGTTCGGTACTTGATCGGTCGGATCGTGAAGACGTACGACTACATCAACCGCATTGTGCTAACGCTTCCGCTTTCGGTCTACGAGGGTACGTGGACACACTCTCCCCTCTCATTGCTATGCATCACCATGATCTTGCGTGTGCGTAGGATTTTTTTTGAAATTACTACGTTCCCCAACACTGCCGGAGGGGGAATCGACCACGGAGGGCTCCTACATCAACATCCTTGCCCCTCCGATGAGTTGTGAGTAGTTTACCATAGACCTTTGGGTCCATAGTTATTAGCTAGATGGCTTGTTCTCTCTTTTTGGATCTCAATACAATGTCCCCCACTCTCTTATGGAGATCTATTCGATGTAAACTCTTTTTGCGGTGTGTTTGTCGAGATCCGATGAATTGTGGGTTTATGATCAAGTTTATCTATGAATAATATTTGAATCTTCTCTGAATTCTTTTATGTATGATTGAGTTATCTTTGCAAGTCTCTTCGAATTATCAGTTTGGTTTGGCCTACTAGATTGATCTTTCTTCCCATGGGAGAAGTGCTTAGCTTTGGGTTCAATCTTGCGGTGTCCTTACCCAGTGACAGAAAGGGTTGCAAGGCACGTATTGTATTGTTGCCATCGAGGATAAAAAGATGGGCTTTATATCATATTGCTTGAGTTTATCCCTCTACATCATGTCATCTTGCTTAATGCGTTACTCTGTTCTTATGAACTTAATACTCTAGATGTAGGCAGGAGTCGGTCGATGTGTGGAGTAATAGTAGTAGATGCAGGCAGGAGTCGGTCTACTTGTTGCGGACGTGATGCCTATATACATGATTATGCCTAGATAATCTCATAATTATTCGCTTTTCTATCAATTGCTCGACAGTAATTTGTTCACCCACCGTAATACTTATGCTATCTTGAGAGAAGCCACTAGTGAAACCTATGGCCCCCGGGTCTATCTCTTATCATATTTGCTTCCAATTTACTTTTATTTGCATCTTTACTTTTTGCATCTATATTATAAAATACCGAAAATATATTTATCTTATCTTACTATCTTTTTTAGATCTAACTTTTGCAAGTGGCCGTGAAGGGATTGACAACCCCTTTATTGCGTTGGTTGTGAGTTCTTTGTTTGTTTGTGTAGGTGTGTGTGGGACTTTTGAGGAGACTCCTACTGGATTGATACCTTGGTTCTCAAAAACTGAGGGAAATACTTATGCTACTATTGCTGCATCACCCTCTCATCTTCGAGGAAAACCAACGCAAGCTCAAGACGTAGCAAGAAGGATTTCTGGCGCTGTTGCCGGGGAGGTCTTCGCTCAAGTCAAGACATACCAAGTACCCATCACAAACCCATCTCCCTTGCATTTACATTATTTGCCATTTGCCTCTCTTTTTCCTCCCCCCCACTTCACCCTTGCCGTTTTATTCACCCTCTCTTTCCCAATCTCCTCCTCTCTTTTTCGCTTGCCTTTTGTTTGCTTGTCTTTATGTCTAGTTCCTTATCCGCTCCTATGTCTCCCGAGTTTGAAGTTCTTCACTTCAAGCAAAGGCAAGGAGAAAACTTAAAAGATGCTTGGTATAGGATGATGGAATCTTATCGCAAGTGCACCCTAGAGGTGAACTTTAGAATTCTTCTTCGTAATTTTTATGTTGGGTTAAATATGACGCATAGACAACTCTTGGATTGCATTGCCAAGGGAAATTTCATTGAAATTGATCCCAGTATTGCGCATGAATTTATAGAGGGAATAGTTGGAACACTACCTCAAAAGGGAGGATCACATCCTACCCAAGAAGAAACCCAAGTGTTTGGAAAGATTTGCAAAGTAACAAAAATATTACAAAAGTCTCTTGAGCCTCTTAAAAGTGTGAGCGGAAATCTTCACCGCATGAATATGTTGATTACTCTTTGCAATAAGCGGTTGGATTCTTTAGATCTAAAAATTTCCGAGTATGAAGGGAAGCAAAAAGAACTTCCCGGATTCGAGCATGACTCCGCTAAAAATTGAAAATTAAAGATGGCACCCCTTAGGTCTATCTTTGCTTTTATGCCTAGCTAGGGGCGTTAAACGATAGCGCTAGTTGGGAGGCAACCCAATTTTCCTTATGTTTTTTGTTTTTGCTCCTGTTTAGTAATAATTCTTGCATCTACCTTCTGTTTAGATGTGTTTTTATCTTTTAATTAGTGTTTGTTCCAAGTAGAACATATAGGATAACCTATGATGTTAGTTGATTTGAGTCTACTGAAAAACAGAAACTTTGCGCGCACGAATATAATATTGTTAAATCACAGGAACGTGCTTTTGCGTTGATTATTTTTGATGCTGATCAATAAAAAAAATTCCAGGACTTCCTATTTTGGTAGGATTTTTAGAGTTCCAGAAGTTTGCGTTAGTTACAGATTGCTACAGACTGTTCTGTTTTTGATAGATTCTATTTTTCGTGTGTTGTTTGCTTATTTTGATGCATCTATAGCTAGTAAAATAGTTTATAAACCATAGAGAAGTTGGAATACAGTAGGTTTAACACCAAAATAAATAAATAATGAGTTCATTGCAGTACCTTATGTGGTGGTTTTGTTTTCTTTCACTAACGGAGCTTATAAGATTTCCTGTTGAGTTTTGTGTTGTGAAGTTTTCAAGTTTTGGGTAAAGCCTTTATGGACTATGGAGTAAAGGGTGGCAAGAGCCTAAGCATGGGGATGACCAAGGCACCCCAAGATATTCAAGAATAGCCAAAAGCCTAAGCTTGGGGATGCCCCGGGAAGGCATCCCCTCTTTCGTCTTCGTTCATTGGTAACTTTACTTGGAGCTATATTTTTATTCGCCACATGATATGTGTTTTGCTTGGAGCATCGTGTATTATATTAGTCTTTGCTTTTTAGTTTAACACAATCATCCTTGCTGTACACACCTTTTGGGAGAAGCCTATTTGATTAGAATTTGCTAGAATACTCTATGTGCTTCACTTATATCTTTTGAGCTTGATAGTTTTTGCTCTAGTGCTTCACTTATATCTTTTAGAGCACGGTGGTGACTTATTTTTGTAGAAATTTTTAGTCTCTCATGCTTCACTTATATTATTTTGGGAGTCTTTTAGAACAGCATGGTATTTGCTATGGTTATAAAATTGGTCCTAGAATGGTAGGCATCCAAGTTGGGTATAATAAAAACTATCATAGGAAGTGAATTGGGTGCTATGATCAATTTGATACTTGATAATTGTTTTGAGATATGGAGGTAGTGATATTAAAGTCATGCTAGTTGGGTGATTATGAATTTAAATAATGCTTGTGTTGAAGTTAGCAAGTCCCGTAGCATGCACGTATGGTTAAAGTTGTGTAACAAATTTGAAACATCAAGTGTACCTGGCTTGTGCATCCTTATGAGTGGTGGTCGGGGACGAGCGATGGTCTTTTCCTACCAATCTATCCCTCTAGGAGCATGCGCGTAGTACTTGATTTTTGATGACTTCTAAATTTTTGCAATAAGTATATGAGTTCTTTTGACTAATGTTGAGTCCATGGATTATACGCACTTTTACCTTTCCACCATTGCTAGCCTCTTCGGTACCGTGCATTGCCCTTTCTCACCTTGAGAGTTGGTGCAAACTTCGCCGGTGCATCCAAACCCTGTGATACGATACACTCTATCACTAATAAACCTCCTTATATCTTCCTCAAAACAGCCACCATACCTACCTATTATGGCATTTCCATAGCCATTCCGAGATATATTGCCATGCAACTTCCACCGTTCCGTTCATCATGACATACTTTACTTTTATCATATTGCCATTGCATGATCATGTAGTTGACATCGTATTTGTGGCAAAGCCACCATGCATTATTTTTCATACGTGTCACTCTTGATTCATTGCACCATCCCGGTACACCGCCGGAGGCATTCATATAGAGTCATATCTTGTTCTAGTTTCAAGTTGTAATTCCTATGTTGTAATCAATAGAAGTGTGATGATTATCATTGTTAGAACATTGCCCAAAGAAAGAAAAAAAGAAGAAAGGCCAAAAAAAGGCCCAAAAAAGAAAAAAGAAAAGAAAAAAGAAAAAAAGAAAATAAATAAAAAGGGCAACGTTACTATCTCTTTTTCCACACTTGTGCTTCAAAGTAGCACCTTGTTCTTCATGTAGTGAGTCTCATATATTGTGCTTCAAAGTAGCACCTTGTTCTTCATATAGTGAGTCTCATAAGTTGTCTTTTTCATACAAGTGGGAATTTTTCATTATAGAACTTGGCTTGTATATTCCTACGATGGGCTTCCTCAAATGCCCTAGGTCTTCGTGAGCAAGCAAGTTGGATGCACACCCACTAGTTTTCTTTTGTTGAACATTCATTTATAGCTCTAGTGCATCCGTTGCATGGCAATCCCTACTCCTCATGTTGACATCAATTGATGGGCATCTCCATAGCCCGTTGATTATCCTCGTCAATGTGAGACTTTCTCCTTTTTTGTCTTCTCCACACAATCCCCATCATCATATTCTATTCCACCCATAGTGCTATATCCATGGCTCACGCTCATGTATTGCGTGAAGGTTGAAAAAGTTTGAGATTATTTAAGTATGAAACAATTGCTTGGCTTGTCATTGGGGGTATAGAAGTTGGGAACATCTTTGTGTGACGAAAATGAAGCATAGCCTAACTATATGATTATGTAGGGATGAACTTTCTTTTGCCGTGTTATTTTGAGAAGACATGATTACTTTGATTAGTATGCTTGAAGTGTTACTATTTCTTTTATCAATATGAACTTTTATTTTGAATCATTTGGATCTGAACATTCATGCCACAATAAAGAAAATTACATTATGAATTATGCTAGGTAGCATTCCACATCAAAAATTCTCTTTCTATCATTTACCTACTTGAGGACGAGCAGGAATTAAGCTTGGGGATGCTTGATACGTCTCCAACGTATCTATAATTTTTTATTGTTCCATGCTATTATATTACCCCTTTTGGATGCTTATGGGCT
Source organism: Triticum timopheevii (assembly GCA_963921465.1). NCBI lineage: Eukaryota > Viridiplantae > Streptophyta > Magnoliopsida > Poales > Poaceae > Triticum > Triticum timopheevii. Next base: position 185,326,073 of record OY997274.1, on the reverse strand, counting down.
TTATTTTACACATTTATATCATTTTTGGGTCTAACCTACTAACCGGAGGCCCAGCCCGTATTGCTGTTTTTTTTTTGCCTATTTCAGTATTTCGAAGAAAAGGAATATCAAGCGGAGTCCAAACGGAATGAAACCTTCGGGAGCGTGATTTTTGGAACGAACGTAATCCAGAGGACTTGGAGTGCAAGTCAAGAAGCAGCCGAGGCTCCCACAAGATAGGAGGGCGCGTCCCTCCCTATAGGGCGCGCCCCCTGTCTTGTGGGCCCCTCGGGCGGCCACCGACGTACTTCTTCCTCCTATATATACCTACGTACCCCGAAAACATCCAGGAGAAAGATGAAACACAATTTCCACCACCGTAACCTTCGGTATCCGCGAGATCTCATCTTGGAGCCTTCGCCGGCACTCTGTCGGAGGGGGAATCGACCATGGAGGGCTTCTACGTCAACATCCTTGCCCCTCCGATGAGTTTTGAGTAGTTTACCACAGACCTTCGGGTCCATAGTTATTAGCTAGATGGCTTTTTCTCTCTTTTTGGATCTCAATACAATGTTCTCCCCCTCTCTTGTGGAGATCTATTCGATGTAAACTCTTTTTGCGGTGTGTTTGTCGAGATCCGATGAATTTTGGGTTTATGATCAAGTTTATCTATGAATAATATTTGAATCTTCTCTGAATTCTTTTATGTATGATTGAGTTATCTTTGCAAGTCTCTTCGAATTATCAGTTTGGTTTGGCCTACTAGATTGATCTTTCTTGCCATGGGAGAAGTGCTTAGCTTTGGGTTCAATCTTGCGGTGTCCTTACCCAGTGACAGAAAGGGTTGCAAGGCACATATTGTATTGTTGCCATCGAGGATAAAAAGATGGGGTTTATATCATATTGCTTGAGTTTATCCCTCTACATCATGTCATCTTGCTTAATGTGTTACTCTGTTCTTATGAACTTAATACTCTAGATGCAGGCAGGAGTCGATCGATGTGTGGAGTAATAGTAGTAGATGCAGGCATGAGTCGGTCTACTTGTTGCGGGCGTGATGCCTATATACATGATCATGCCTAGATAATCTCATAATTATTGGCTTTTCTATTAATTGCTCGACAATAATTTGTTCACCCACCGTAATACTTATGCTATCTTGAGAGAAGCCACTAGTGAAACCTATGGCCCCCGGGTCTATCTCTTATCATATTTGCTTCCAATTTACTTTTATTTGCATCTTTACTTTTTGCATCTATATTATAAAATACCAAAAATATATTTATCTTATCTTACTATCTTTTTTAGATCTCACTTTCGCAAGTGGCCGTGAAGGGATTGACAACCCCTTTATTGCGTTGGTTGCGAGTTCTTTGTTTGTTTGTGTAGGTGCGTGGGACTTTTGAGGAGCCTCCTACTGGATTGATACCTTGGTTCTCAAAAACTGAGGGAAATACTTACGCTACTATTGCTGCATCACCCTCTCCTCTTCGAGGAAAACCAACGCAAGCTCAAGACGTAGCACCTAGCGTAAGTTGCTTGCCTATTTATTTCCTTATTGTCTTGTTCATTTGTTTTCTTATAGTCAGTGCAGTTCTTTTTCCGCGGATTGCTAGTGGCTGCAATAGCTTATTTTTTAAAACTAGGCCACATTAACCATGGGCTACATATTTACTGTAGTTAACATTGGCCTCTTATGGGCCGTAGAAACAATGGGCCTTCTAAGGGTCGTAGAAACTATGGGCCTTCTACGGGGCGTAGAAACAATGGGCCTTATACGGGCCGTTGACACAATGGGCCTTCTACGGGCCGTACCATCAATGGGCCTTCTACAGGCCGTATGATCGGTTGGCCAAACATGGGCCAATAACAGACCACATTATGGCCGTAATTGGGCTAGAGTTGAAATTGTCCGTTCATGGGCCGACCATAACGGGCCGTCGTTAATCGGCCGTATTTGATGACGCTATGAAAACTACCCAACGTATTAACGGGCGACAAACAGGCCGGCTGTAACCACGGGCTGAATTTGGCCCACAAGCAGAAAATGACAGTAACGGGCCGAAAGTAAACGAATGCTAGAAATGAGCCCAAGAATAGATGGGCCCTGAGAAGGTCGAAAGATAACATGGGCTGGAAACGGCCCAACGAAATAATGGGCCGTTAATGGGTATAAAGTGATACATTGTTCATTACGGGCTAGTTTTACCACGGGCCGTTAATGGGTCGAGGGTTACTAAGGGCCTCATATGGGCCGAAAGACGTCATGGGCCATACATGGGCCGGAAGTTAAAACAGGCTGAAATTATATTGGACGGCCCAGATGACGCTACTGGGCCTAATTCGGAAAGGCCATAAACGGGCCCTGGGTTAGCGGGCTATAAATGGGCTATATGCGAACATGCCGTTAACAGGCTTGCCGTGGGCCGGCCCGCCACCTTTTAACCAAGTCAAACGGGTCGGCGTTTTCACAGGAATGGGCCTCTGTTGGATCGTGCCACGTGTCGATGTATTATAGGCGCTTTGGGTCCAATGAGTGGATGACATCTGTCCCAACGGTGAGCTGACATGTGTTCCCTCCAGCCAATGATGATTTTACACATGGAAAATCCCTTTTGGTCGGGGCTGTTAACGGGTTATCGGATCCAAAATCGGACCCGATAGCTTAACGACGTTCCGTTACGGTGGATGCCACGTGTCAGTCACCCTTGACGAAAGCACTTCTGTGACACGCGATTTATCGTCATGGAAGTGGACACTTCCGTGATGATAAGTTTGGTAATGTCATGGAACACTTCTACGACAGCACAAGTATGACTATCTTGATTCTGTCACAAATTTGTCATGGATGTACACGCATGACATAAAATGTGACCTACTGTGACAAACATGTATCATCACAGAACTGTATTTTTTTTGTAGTGTTATCTCCAGCAAGTTTATATTTAGCATTCATACGCTCAATGTTTTCCTTAGTTAACTCATGCATTTTAAGATGAATTCAGCACGTTATTTAGCATGAAAATTAACCTTCTCCGAAGATGGTAGAGGCAACAAATCAATGGGTGCACGAGGTAGGAAACCATACACAATTTCAAAAGGGCACTGATACATCTCCGTCGTATCTATAATATTTGACTGTTCGATGCCAATATTCTACAACTTTCATATACTTTTGGCAACTTTTTATACTATTTTTGGGACTAACATATTGACCCAGTGCCCAGTGTCAGTTCCTGTTTGTTGCATGTTTTATGTTTCGCAGAAACCCAAATCAAACGGAGTCCAAACGGGATAAATACAGACGGAGAATATTTTTGGAATATTTGTGAAATTTGGGAAGATGAATCAATGTGAGACGATGCTCGAGGGGGCCACGAGGCAGGGGGCGCGCCTGCCCCCCTGGGTGCGCCCCTGACCCTCATGGGCCCCCGTAAGGCGGTTGTTGCTCTTCTTTGGCTGCAAGAAAGCTAATTTTCAGAGAAAAACCTGGGCGAAGGTTTCAATCCAATTGGAGTTACGGATCTCCGAATATATAAGAAACGGTGAAAGGCCAGAATACCAGAGCGCAGAAACAGAGAGAGACAGAGAGACAGATCCAATCTCGGAGGGGCTCTCGCCCCTCCCATGCCATGGAGACCAAGGACCAGAGGGGAAACCCTTCTCCCATCTAGAGAGGAGGTCAAGGAAGAAGAAGAAGGAGGGGGGCTCTCTCCCCCTCACTTCCGGTTGTGCCGGGGTGCCACCGGGGGCCATCATCATCACCGCAATCGTCACCAACAACTTCACTGCCATCATCACCAACTCTTCCCCCCTCTATGCAGCGGTGTAACCCCTCTTTTACTCGTTGTAATCTCTAATTAAACATGGTGCTCAACGCTATATATTATTTCCCAATGATGTATGGCTATCCTATGATGTTTGAGTAGATCTGTTTTGTCCTATGGGTTAATTGATGATCGCGATTGGTTTGAGTTGCATGTTTTATTATTGGTGTTGTTCTATGGTGCTCTCCGTGTCGCGCAAGCATGGGGGATCCCCGCCGTAGGGTTTGCAATATGTTCATGATTTTCTTATGGTCGGTGGCGTGAGTGATAGAAGCACATACCCGAGTAAGTAGGTTGTTTGCGTATGGGAATAAAAAGGACTTGATACTTTAATGCTATGGTTGGGTTTTACCTTAATGATCTTTAGTAGTTGCGGACGCTTGCTAGAGTTCCAATCATAAGTGCATATGATCCCAGTAGAGAAAGTATGTTAGCTTATGCCTCTCCCTCATACAAAATTGCAATAACAATTACCGGTCTAGTTATCGATTGCCTAGGGACAAATAACTTTCTCGTGACAAAAATCTCTCTACTAAAACTAATTTAGTTGTGTCTTTATCTAAACAAGCCCCTACTTTTTATTTATGTGCTCTTTATTATCTTGCAACCTATCCCAAAAACACCTACAAAGTACTTCTAGTTTCATACTTTTTTTAGGTAAAGCGAACGTTAAGCATGCGTAGAGTTGTATCGATGGTCGATAGAACTTGAGGGAATATGTGCTCTACCTTTAGCTCCTCGTTGGGTTCGACACTCTTATTTATCGAAAGAGGCTACAATTGATCCCCTATACTTGTGGGTTATTAGGCACATCTTAGTAGTAGAATGCAATGAACGACTATAAGCAAATTCAATATGAGGCAAGCGTTCTTCCTACATTTTCTTATTATTCTTCAAAACAGCCCTAAGCATAGTAGACAATTGATAATCCCCAAGTGCAAGGAATCATCATAGCACTTTCGAAAGATGGAAGTGATAAGTATGGAGTGTCGAACCCACAAGGAGCTAAAGGTAAGATCAATATTCTCTCAAGCCCTATCTGCCACTGATACGACTCTACGTGCACCGAACGTTTGCTTCCAACTAGCAACGAGAAATAAAACTACGTTGTGGGTATGGAGAGAATAACTTTGTATGATATCAGAGAGCTAAAACATAAAAGTAGGTGCTGTTATCATAAAGTTAGAATAAAATACTAAATAATATAAATAGCGAGCGTGGAATAATGGTGGATCGGTGTGCGGAATTGTCCTAGGCAATTGTTAACAAGATCGGTAATCACTATTGCAGTTTCATATGAGGGAGATACATTAGCTAACATACTTTCTCTACTTGGATCATATGCACTTATGATTGGAACTCTAGCAAGCATCTGCAACTACTAAAGATCATTAAGGTAAAACCCAACCATAACATTAAAGCATCAAGTCCTCTTTATTCCCATATGCAACAATCCCTCTTACTCGGGTTTGTGCTTCTGGTCCTTGGCCTTCATGGTGATGAAGACCCCTCCGGGATGCTCCTCCATAGCCACCAGTGATGATGGCCCCCTCCAGCAGGGTGCCGGAGAGGGCCCCGATTGGTTTTTCGTGGCTACAGAGGCTTGTGGCGGCGGAACTTCTGATCTAATCTCTTATCTGGAAGTTTTAGGGTACGAGAGTATATATGGGTGCAGGGGTACGTCGGAGGAGCTACGGGGGCCCCACGAGGCAGGGGGCGCGCCCGGGGGGTGGGCGCGCCCCCACCCTCGTGGGCAGCCCGTATCTCCTCTGACGTGCACTCCAAGTTCCCTGGGTTGCTTTCCTTCCAAAAATAACTTCTCCAGTTGATTTCGTTTCGTTTTGACTCTGTTTGATATTCCTTTTCCTCAAAACACTAAAATAGGCATAAAACAACAAATCTGGGTTGGGCCTCCGGTTAATAGGTTAGTCCCAAAAATAATATAAAAGTGGATAATAAAGCCCAATATTTCCTAAAACAGTAGATAATATAGCATGGAGCAATCAAAAATTATAGATACGTTGGAGACGTATCAGGCATCCCCAAGCTTAATTCCTGCTCGTCCTCGAGTAGGTAAATGATAAAAAGATAATTTTTGATGCGGAGTGCTAGTAAGTGCTTAAGTTTGATCAATGATAATTCCAATCACTTTTTCTAGCATCAATGTGTGTCATAATAGCAACTCATCTCATAAAACTTTTCATGATCAAGTAACAATCTATTCACAATGTCAAGCATGGTTCAGAAACTTCATTGAGAACTAACAAACTATAATCTCAGTCATTGAAGCAATTGCAATTTATCATAACATCAGAAAGAGTCAAGAATAGAGCTTTTCAGCAAGTCCACATACTCAACTATCATATAGTCTTCTACAATTGCTAACACTCACGCAATACTTGTGGTTATGGAGTTTCAGCCGGACACTGAGAAAGATAGGGGCTTATGGTGTTGCCTCCCAACATATTCACCTTTAGGTGATGTCAACAATAATAGCCCATGCTAACTTACATCCAATTGGATATATGTATCATGATCTTTCAAACACAAGGAGCTTGCCAAAGGATAAAATGAAAAAGGGAATGGTGAGGATCACCTTGACTCAAGCATAAGGTAAAAACATAAAGTAAAAGATAGGCCCTTCGCAGAGGGAAGCAGAGGTTGTCATGCGCGTTTAGGGTTGATGCACAAAATCTTAATGCAAAAGAACGTCACTTTATATTGCCCCTTGTATGTGGACCTTTATTATGCAGTCCGTCGCTTTTATTGCGTCCACAACAAGTTCATACAAAGTTTATTTTCTCCGCACTAATAAGTCATGCACATTTAGAGAGCAATTTTTATTGCTTGCACCGATGACTACTTGAAGGATCTTACTCAATCCATAGGTAGATATGGTGGACTCTCATGGCAAAACTGGTTTAAGGGTATTTGGAAGAACAAGTAGTATTTCTACTTGGTGCTAGGAATTTGGCTAGCAATAGGGGGAAAGGAAAATTCAACATGTTTGGAAGGTCAATGACAATATACTTTAACTGAGATGTCGGAAAACATAAACCATTACGTTGTCTTCCTTGTCCAACATCAATTCTTTTAGCATGTCATACTTAATGAGTGCTTCACAATCATAAAAGATGTCCAAGATAATATATTTGTATGTGAACCTCTCTTTCCTTATTATTTCCTATTAATTGCAACGATGACCAAAACTATGTTTGCCAACTCTCAATAACTTTTATGCCTCATACTTTCTATGTGTGAAGTCATCACTAACCATGTTATAAGCATATGAAACATATAAAAATTCAGATTTATGACATTCAATTCATTCCCCCATTTACTCATAGGATATACATGAAGCACATGAGTAAATGACAAACTACTCCAAAATATATGAGTGAAGGACACTGAGTAGTCAAATAATTAACTAGCCATGGGAGGGTTCCTTTTCTATTCAAAATTTCAGATCCAATGATTTTATTTAAACAGCAAGTAAAACAAAATAAAATGACATTGAAGGATAGCACAACTCATGTGAAGAAGCAAAAACTTAGGCTCAACTGATACTAACCGATAGTTGTCGAAGAAGAAAGGTGGGATGCCTAACGGGGCATACCCAAGCTTAAATGCTTGAGACTTCTTGAAATATTTATCTTGGGGTGCCATGGGCATCCCGAAGATTGAACTTTTATATCTCCTTAATTCCTCTCATATCATGGTTTCGCTTTTTATTAAAAGCTTCATCCACACCAAACTCAACAAGAACTCGTGAGATAGGTTAGTATAAACCAATGCAAAACCTTATCATTTTCTACTGTAACAATTTACTAAAATTATTATTCAACGTTGCATACTAAATGTCTCTGCATATTTAACTCTCCTATCCTCAAATAGAATCATTAAACAGGCAAACATATGCAAACAATGCAAACATAACAGCAATCTGTCAAAACAGTACAGCCTGTAAAGAATGCAAGAGTATCAATACTTCCCTAACTCCAAAAATTATGAGAGAAAATTCCCACTGTAGTATATTTATCATATCTCATTATGCAAAAAGTCTCAACATTATATCATGCTCTGACTTTTCTAGGGAATTTTTGCAACAGCGGTAAACTTTCTGTTTTCAAACAGCAACATGTATACTAGCAAAATAAGCATGGTAAAGGCTATCCTTCACATTTTTATTGAAACTAAAGATGTGAAACATTATTCTAAATAACATAAAGCAAATACTAACAAAATAAAATGACGCTCCAAGTAAAACACATATCATGTGACGAATAAAAATATAGCTCCGAGTAAGGTGTACCGATAGTTTTGAAGACGAAAGAGGGGATGCCTTCCGGGGCATCCCCAAGCTTAGGCGCTTGAGTCTTCCTTGAATATTACCTTGGGGTGCCTCGGGCATCCCCAAGCTTAGGGTCCTTCCACTCCTTATTCTCCTCATATCGATATCTTACCCAAAACTTAAAAACTTCAATCACACAAAACTCATCCAAACTTCGTGAGATAGGTTAGTATGATAAAGAGTAAACAATGCACTTGGGTACTGTCAAAGACAAGGTTCATAATTGTTCTCACACAATTCCTACTGTACCATATCATTTCTACAATTTATATTGAGAAATATAAGTCACAGAAACTAGAAAACAAGCAAACTATGCAATGAAAACAGAATCTGTCAGAAACAGAACTGTCTGTAATGATCTGAACAATAACCATACTTATGCTACTCCAAAAATTATGAAATAAATTGGTGGACGTGAGGAATCTGTCTATTAATCTTCTGCAAAAATAATCAACTCAAAAGGACTCTTCTGTAAAAAAAATGACAGCTAATCTCGTGAGCGCAAAGTTTCTGGGTTTTTTTACAGCAAGATCACATTAACTTTCACCCAAGTCTTCCCAAAGGTCTTACTTGGCACTTTATTGAAACAAAAAGATATAAAACATGATTACTACAGTAGCTTAATCATGTAAGCACACAAAAACAGTAAGGGTAAATATTGGGTTGTCTCCCAACAAGCGCTTTTCTTTAATGCCTTTTAGCTAGGCATGATGATTTCAATGATGCTCACTTTAAAGATAGGAATTGAAACACAAAGAGAGCATCTTGAAGAATATAACTAGCATATTTAAATCTAACACACTTCCTATGCTTAGGGATTTTGTGAGTACACAATTTATAAGAACAACAATCAACTAGCATAGGATGGCAAAACAAGCATAACTTTCAAAACCTTAAGCACATAGGGAGGAAACTTAATATTATTGCAACTCCTCCAAGCACGTATTCCTCCCTCATAATAATTTTCAGAGGCATCATGGATAACAACTTTGTTCTCATACTCAATTGGAACATCTTCGAAATAGTGGAATCATTACTAACTAAAGTTGACACTCTTCCAAATCCACTTTCATAAATATCACACTAAGATTCAATATCTTCCAAAATAGTGGGATCACTAATTCCTAAAGTTGACACTCTTCCAAACCCACTTTAAATGATAGTATTATTCATACTCCAAAAGTTATAAGTGAAGTTCATGGAGCATTCTACAACTGACCAATATCCAAACTCAAAATGTATAAGTGAAGCACAGGAAGCATTCTATAAAACCATACTCAAAAGATTTGAGTGAAGCACGAAGAGCAATTCTATAAGATCATACTTAAAAAGATTTAAGTGAAGCACATGAAGTATTCTATAAATCAATGAAGGGCTATCTCATGCTAGCATGGTTCTTGAAGAAAAGGAAAAACACAAAGGACACAAACCATGTGAACAAAACAAAAACCGAGGTATACCGATATTTGTTGAAGAAGAAAGATGGGATGCCAACCGGGGCATCCCCAAGCTTAGATGCTTGAATATCCTTTGAAATATTTACTTGGGGTGCCTTGGGCATCCCCAAGCTTGAACTCTTGTCTCTCTTAATTTTTCTCACATTGGTAACTCCTCGTTCTTCAAACACTTCATTCACAAAAACTTAAACAAAAACTTGTGAGATCCGCTAGTGTAATAAAGCAAACTACCACTTTAAGGTACTGTAATGAACTCATTCTTTATTTGTATTGATGTTAAATCTACTGTATTCCAACTTCTCTATGGTTCATACCTTCCGATAGTACTCATAGATTCATCAAAATAAGCAAACAACACATGCAAAACAGAATCTGTTAAAAACAGAACAGTCTGTAGTAATCTGGAAGTTTGGCAAACTTCTGTAGCTCCTAAAATTATAAACTAAATTTGAAAATTTGAAAAATTTGTACATAAGTAATGTTCAAAACGAATCAGAACCATTTGACTTTCCGGTTGAAAATGTAAATTCATGCACGACAGCCAAAGTTTCTGTTTTTGTTTTGCACAAAGCAAACAAGCAATCTAATCATCCTAAAACCAAAGCTTGGCACATTATTTTTATAATACAATGAATATATACAAGGGGATAATTATTTACAGAGAAACTTTCATGAAAAATTCTACATTGTTTTCGTGAGCATGAGCACAAGTGCTCAAGGTCGACCCTCACTTCTTCAATGCAAAACCTTCCAATCACTTCTCTTTTGAAAAACTTTTTAGGCATGAGGGGCAAGTAATAATTTTTTTTTGTATTTTCATTTTTAATTTTTTTTGTATGTTTCACCCACAACTAAACAGAAACAAAAAAGGAAAAAAAATCTACTTAATGAAGAAAGCAAACAAGCACACACGAAAATATCAACCCCACGCTATTGCTCCCCGGCAACGGCGCCAGAAAAGATCTTGATAATCCCCAAGTGCAAGGAATCATCGTAGCACTTTCCAAAGATGGAAATGATAAGTATGGAGTGTCGAACCCACAAGGAGCTAAAGGTAAGATCAATATTCTCTCAAGCCATATCTGCCACTGATACGACTCTACGTGCATCGAACGTTTGCTTCCAACTAGCAATGGGAAATAAAACTACGTTGTGGGTATGGAGAGAATAACTTTGTATGATATCGGAGAGCTAAAACATAAAAGTAGGTGCTGTTATCATAAAGTTAGAATAAAATACTAAATAATATAAATAGCGAGTGTGGAATAATGGTGGATCGGTGTGCGGAATTGTCCTAGGCAATTGTTAACAAGACCGGTAATCACTATTGCAGTTTCATATGAGGGAGAGGCATAAGCTAACATACTTTCTCTACTTGGATCATATGCACTTATGATTGGAACTCTAGCAAGCATCCGCAACTACTAAAGATCATTAAGGTAAAACCCAACCATAGCATTAAAGCATCAAGTCCTCTTTATTCCCATACGCAACAATCCCTCTTACTCGGGTTTGTGCTTCTGTTCACTCACCAACCCATTATAAGCAAATCATGAACATATTGCAACACCCTACAGCGGGAATCCCTCACGCTTGCGCGACACGGAGGTCACCATAGGACAGCACCAAAGTAAAGCATACAACTCATGCCAATCTAGATCATCAATCAACCCAAAGACAAAAGATATCTACTCAAAACATCATAGGATGGCAACACATCATTGGATCATAATATGTGGCATAAAGCACCATGTTCAAGTAGGGGATTACAGCGGGGTGCGGGAGAGTGGACCATGTAAAAGAGATGAGGATGGTGATGATGATGGTGATGTTGATGAAGACGATCACCATGGCGATGATTCCCCTCCCGATGGCACTCCGGCGCCACCGGAAGAGAGGAGGAGAGGTTCTCCCCCTTGTGCTTCCACCTCCATGGCCTCCACCTTCTGGTCCTTGGCCTTCATGGTGATGAAGACCCCTCCGGGATGCTCCTCCATGGCCACCGGTGATGATGGCCCCCTCCGGCAGGGTGCCGGAGAGGGCCCCAATTGGTTTTTCGTGGCTACAGAGGCTTGTGGCGGCAGAACTTCTGATCTAATCTCTATTCTGGAAGTTTTAGGGTACGAGAGTATATATGGGTGCAGGGGGTACGTCGGAGGAGCTACGAGGGCCCCACGAGGCAGGGGGCGCGCCCGGGGGGGCCCACCCTCGTGGGCAGCCCACCTATGACGTGCACTCCAAGTTCCCTGGGTTGCTTTCCTTCCAAAAATAACTTCTCCGGTTGATTTCGTTCCGTTTTGACTCCGTCTGATATTCCTTTTCCTCGAAACACTGAAATAGGCATAAAACAGCAAATCTGGGCTGGGCCTCCGGTTAATAGGTGGATAATAAAGCCCAATATTGCCTAAAACAGTAGATAATATAGCATGGAGCAATAAAAAAATTATAGATACGTTGGAGACGTATCAACAATGTTCTATCGACTACTTCAGTTTGTCCATCAGTTTGGGGGTGACAAGTAGTACTAAAAAGCAGTTTAGTCCCCAACTTAGCCCATAAACATCTCCAAAAGTGTCTAAGAAATTTAGTATCATGATCTGAAACAATAGTATTTGGCACACCATGCAAGCGAATAATTTCACGAAAGAACAAATCAGCAACATTACAACATCATCGCTTTTATGACATGGTATAAAGTGTGCCATTTTCGAGAACCTATCCATGACAACAAATATGCTATCCCTCCCCTTCTTTGTTCGAGGTAAATCTTAAATAAAGTCCATAGATATATCCTCCCAAGGAACACTAGGTATGCTATGTCTTGAGCTTGCGTTGGTTTTCCTTGAAGAGGAAAGGGTGATGCAGCAATAGTAGCGTAAGTATTTCCCTCAGTTTTGAGAACCAAGGTATCAATCCAGTAGGAGGCTCCTCAAAAGTCCCACGCACCTACACAAACAAACAAAGAACTCGCAACCAACGCAATAAAGGGGTTGTCAATCCCTTCACGGCCACTTGCGAAAGTGAGATCTAATAGAGATAGTATGATAAGATAAATATATTTTTGGTATTTTATAATATAGATGCAAAAAGTAAAGATGCAAATACAAGTAGATTGGAAGCAAATATGATAAAAGATAGACCCGGGGGCCATAGGTTTCACTAGAGGCTTCTCTCAAGATAGCATAAGTATTACGGTGGGTGAACAAATTACTGTCGAGCAATTGATAGAAAAGCGAATAATTATGAGATTATCTAGGCATGATCATGTATATAGGCATCACGTCTGCAACAAGTAGACCGACTCTTGCCTGCATCTACTACTATTACTCCACACATCGACCGACTCCTGCCTGCATATAGAGTATTAAGTTCATAAAGAACAGAGTAACGCATTAAGCAAGATGACATGATGTAGAGGGATAAAGTCATGCAATATGATATAAACCCCATCTTTTAATCCTCGATGGCAACAATACAATACGTGCCTTGCTGCCCCTGCTGTCACTGGGAAAGGTGTAACGCCCCGGATCCGATGCGCCAGGTGTCTGCCAGTTATTCGCCGTCATTGCCATGTCATTACTTGTCACGCCCAATATGCGACCCTATCCAAAATGAACTCGAAGGTCCCACTAAGGATAGACCCGCATATTGAAACGCTTTGCAAGGTGGATATCATTACATCAACATTACATAATAGATGGGGATACATACAAAAGGCACACAATGCCACATGAATACAACATCATCTTACATAAGAGCACCATCCGACTACGGATGAAACACAAACAGAAACTCAAACGACATCCACCCTGCTAGCCCAGGCTGCCGACCTGGAACCTATCCCCTGATCGAAGAAGCAGAAGAAGAACTCAACGCAAGCAAGCATCGCTCTCGCGTCATGATCATCGCATAAACCTGTACCTGCAACTGTTGTTGTAGTAATCTGTGAGCCACGAGGACTCAGCAATCCCATTACCATGGGTATCAAGACTAGCAAAGCTTAATGGGAAAGGAAGGGGTAAAGCGGTGAGGTTGCAGTAGCGACTAAGCATATATGGTGGCTAACATACGCAAATGAGAGCGAGAAGAGAAACAAAGGAACGGTCGACAACTAGCAATGATCAAGAGGTGATCCTGAACTCCTACTTACGCCAATCATAACACAGAAACCGTGTTCACTTCCCGGACTCCGCCGAGAAGAGACCATCACGGCTACACATACGGTTGATGCGTTTTAATTTGGATCTGGTGTCAAGTTATCTACAACCGGACATTAACAAATTCTGATCTGCCACATACCGCGGGCACGGCTCTCGAAAGTTTATACCCTGCAGGGGTGTCCCAACTTAGCCCATGACAAGCTCTCACGATCAACGAAGGAATAGACCTTCTCCCAGGAAGACCCGATCAGTCTCGGAATCCCGGTTTACAAGACATTTCGACAATGGTAAAACAAGACCGGCAAAGCCGCCCGATGCGCCGACAATCCCGATAGGAGCTGCACATATCTCGTTCTCAGGGCAACACCGGATGAGACAGGCTACGAGTAAAACCAGACTTCGAGTTTCCCCGAGGTGGCCCCGCAGGCGGCTCGGTTCGGACCAACACTTAGACAAGCACTGGCCCGGGGGGGCTAAAATAAAGATGACCCTTGTGTTGGCCGACCCAAGGGAAGGGTATAGGTGGTGGTGAGGCAAATGGTAAAACCAAGGTTGGGCCTTGCTGGACAAGTTTTATTCAAAGCGAACTGTCAGGGGGGTCCCATAAATCACCTGACCGCGTTAGGAACGCAAAATCCAGGAACATAACACCGGTATGACGGAAACTAGGGCGGCAAGAGTGGAACAAAACACCAGGCATAAGGCCGAGCCTTCCACCCTTTACCAAGTATATAGATGCATTAATAATATAAGAGATATTGTGGTATCCCAACATAACCCTGTCCGCCATGGAGCAATCTTCAACTTCACCTGCAACTAACAACGCTATAAGAGGGGCTGAGCAAAGCGGTAACATAGCCAAGCAATGGTTTGCTAGGAATGGTGTCAAAGGTTAGGGGTTCATGGCAATATGGGAGGCTTGAAGAGCAAATGATAGGTAACGCAGCATAGCGATAAAACGAAGCAACTAGCATAGCAATGATAGTAGTGAGATCCAGGGTAGCGGTCATCTTGCCTGAAATCCCGCAAGGAAGAAGAACGAGTCCATGAAGAAGACGAACCACACGTAGACGAACGAATCCTCACGATCGCAACGAAACAGGAACTAACAAGAAGAAGCACACAACATAGTAAACACACCACACATGAACAAGACATGATGCACAACAAGCATGATGCATGAAAAAGCTATATGAGGCTACTCATGGCAAGAGATGATGCAAACAAGAACAACACATCAAGGCAAGTTTAAATGAGGTCGGGAACTACATATAACAACTCCGGTAAGTCCTCATATGCAAATTTCGAAATTGGTCCAGATCTGAATAAACCTTATGTTCAAGTTGTTAAACAGCAAGTTAAGATGCACCAAGATGATCTACACGAGATTCTAGTCAAGTTACATATAAAGTTCATTAGATTCGGAGCTACGGCCTAGAAGATATGAGCAAAACAAGTTAAGCATGGCATTGATGCAAAATGCACCCAAACATCAAGAAAACACACCAAAACAAGGATGCAACATGATAATATGAAGCTACATGCAAAATCAAGCAAGTTTCATATAAAGCACACTCAAAACGGAGCAACGGTTCAACACACACACACTATACAAGATATGACAACAATCTGTCCATAACAGCAACTAGGCATATTGCAAGCATCAAAACAACATTGTACAGCGCCTCAATATGAAAACAAAAGGCATGGGCATGAAGTACAGGTAAAGCATAACAAAACATGAACACTGAGCTATCTCCAGAAACCACTAGAACATGCTCAAAAGGACATGGAAGGATTGCAAATAATAACAGTTTCAGACTTATCAGGAAATAACATCAGGTTGCAATGTTTAGAGCTATCAAACAACATGTTACAGGAACTTATCATGGCAAAAAAAGGCATGGCATGAATCTATTAAAAGCATAGATCAAAAGTCCCTTACTGACCATGAGCCAAAAAGGATCAGAAAATACGATGGCACCCATGTAGCAAGTTATATTACAGATTCATACATGGCAGGAACAACAATAAGTAGGCATGTTGGTGAGCTTGAACCACTCACTACAGAGCAATACATGGCATGGCAAGGCAACCAACAGTAAGAAGGCATGTTTGTGAAGCTATACATGGCAAGAGCAAGTTCATAGGGTGCATGGATCACTAGGAAAACACATGGGAACAAGTGAACTTAATGTTAACAGGCTGACAGCAACATTATCAAGCAACTTTGGAGCAAGATAACAACATGTTCCAGCAGGCTATAATTCCAACCAAGGGCATGAATGGATAGAGCATGACATGTAGATCAAAACATGTTTATAGGACATCTCCAGATTATGCATAGAATGATTAGTAGCAACATGTTAACATAGCAACAAAATATAACAGAATCTGTCAGGAAAACAGCAACAGCAAGTACACTACTTAACAAGCTCGATTCACTCACCACAAGTCATTGCATGACAAGATAAGCATAGAATCATCAAGAAGACATGTTTGTGAAACAAACCAAGTCAAGAACAAGCCCATAGCATGCAAGGATCAACTATAGCAACCTTGGCCAAATTGAATAACAAGTAAACAATCTGCCAGGAAACATTTTGAAGCAAAAGTAGAGCACTCAAATGACATGCTAGACTACTCCATAATTGCAAACAAGGGCATGAATGGATAGACAATAACCATATGTTCAAAACACCCTTACTTAAGTATCTCCAAATATGCATGGATCTCTCTGTAGCATCAAGTTTACATGGCATCAAAATAACAGCAGAACAGTGACTAAAATCAGCAATATCACGAAGCCTAGTTTGCAAGCTTGTGCTAGTCACCACATTGATCACAAAAATACATGGCATACACCCCTGGAAAGATGGCATGGCATAGATCAACATACATGTAGACATCAACCTCATAGGATGCACACATCAATCATGGCAAAAATGACAAATGAGCAAGTTATAACAGTTTCAGCAGGTTAACATCAACATGCACTCTTCCAACAGCATTTCGGGCATCAATATGGGCTCAAATGAAAATGATGCAATGGAATGAAATGATGTACTCATTGAGACGAACAATTTGACATATTACACGCGCAAAACGGAGCTACGGATGCAGAGATATGATGGCATGAACATGCTATGATTATGCAAAAATAAACGGGACTTAGACGAATTTTTGAGGGGGGAAACTCAACCTCCAGTTGCACGGTTTTCGAGGTTGCCGGAGCTTCGCCGGAGACGGGGCCGGAGGTAGCCGGGGAGGCGCGGGGAGGTGCTGGCCCGGCCGGATCCGGCCGGATCCGGCGCCGGCGGAGGCGGGGCGCGCAGGCGGCGGGGTCGGGCGCGGCTCCGCGAGGCGCGTGGAGGCGCGGGCGGTGGGGCGAGGTCGCCGGGACGGCGAGGCGGAGAGGGCGCGGCGGCGCCGAGGCGCTCCTACGCGGGGGGGCGCCGGCGTGAGGAGCGGGCGGCGGGGCGCGCGGGGTCGGGCTCCTCCCGACCTGCTCGGGCGAGCGGGGCGGAGGACGGGTCGAGCGGCGGCGACCGGCGGCCAGGGCGGCGCCGGCGAGCCCACGGCGGCGGCGGACGGTGCACCGGCGGCGGGGAAGGCGCGCGAGGACGCGGGGCGGCGTGCGCGGGCCCGGGCGGGCCTGCCCTGGGCCCCGCGGGCCGGCGGCAGCGGCTGGAGGCGGGGGACAGGTGGCGCGATGGGAATGGATGGGGCAGCGGCGCAGGTGACGTGGCGGGCGCTGATTGGCCGAGGTGAGGTGTCCGGCGGACACGTCCGGCGCGGACGGACGTGTCCGGCGGCGCGAGGAGGAAGACGCTAGGGTTTGGACTGCGGGAATTTCGGGGGAGGCCACATATTTATAGGTAGAGGGAGCTAGGAGAGTCCAAATGAGGAGCGGTTTTCGGCCACGCGATCGTGATCGAACGACCGAGATCATGGAGGGGAGTTAGATGGGTTTTGGGCCACTTTTGAAGGGGTGTTGGGCTACAACAAAAGAGGGCTTTACGGTTACCCGGTTAACCGTTGGAGTATCAAACGACCTCCAAATGGCATGAAACTTGACAGGCGGTCTACCGGTGCTGTACCAAGGCCACTTGGCAAACCTCGGGCCATTCCGAGAAAGTTTAATACCCGCTCACAACGAGAGACAAAAGGGGGACACCGGAGGGTATAGGAGTGCCGGATTGCAAAACGGATAACGGGGAAAATGCTCGGATGCATGAGATGAACACGAATGCGAAATGAGATGCACATGATGACATGAAATGAAATGCAGATGATGACATGGCAAAGTGCAACACGCAAGCAAATGACATGGCAACGACGGCGAATAACTGGCAGACACCTGGCGCATCGGATACGGGGCGTTACAAAAGGACACCGCAAGATTGAACCCAAAGCTAAGCACTTCTCCCATGGCAAGAAAGATCAATCTAGTAGGCCAAACCAAACTGATAATTTGAAGAGACTTTCAAAGATAACTCAATCATACATAAAAGAATTCAGAGGATATTCAAATATTATTCATAGATAAACTTGATCATAAACCCACAATTCATCGGATCTTGACAAACACACCACTAAAAGAGTTTACATCGAATAGATCTCCACAAGAGAGGGGGAGAACATTGTATTGAGATCCAAAAAGAGAGAAGAAGCCATCTAGCTAATAACTATGGACACGAAGGTCTGTGGTAAACTACTCACAACTCATCGGAGGGGCTATGGTGTTGATGTAGAAGCCCTCCGTGGTCGATTCCCCCTCCGGCGGAGCGCCGGTGAAGGCTCCAAGATGGGATCTCGCGGATACAGAAGGTTACGGCGGTGGAAATTGTGTTTCTTTGGCTCCCTGAATGTTTTCGGGGTACATAGGCTTATATAGGAAGAAGTACGGCGGTGGCTGCCCGAGGGGCCCACAAGATAGGGGCGCGCCCTGTAGGGGTGGGCGCGCCCTCCCCTCTCGTGGCCGCCTCGGCTGCTTCTTGACTTGCACTCCAAGTCCTCTAGATCACGTTCGTTCTAGAAATCACGCTCCCGAAGGTCTCATTCCGTTTGGACTCCGTTTGATATTCCTTTTCTTCGAAATACTGAAATAGGTAAAAAAACAGCAATACGGGCTGGGCCTCCGTTTAGTAGGTTAGTCCCAAAAATGATATAAATGTGTAAAATAAAGCCCATAAACACCCAAAAGGGGTAATATAATAGCATGGAACAATAAAAAATTATAGATACGTTGGAGACGTATCAAGCATCCCCAAGCTGAATTCATGCTCGTCCTCGAGTAGGTAAATGATAAAAACAGAATTTTTGATGTGGAATGCTACCTAGCATAATTCTCAATGTAATTTTCTTTATTGTGACATGAATGTTCAGATCCAAATGATTCAAAATAAAAGTTCATATTGACCTAAGAAATAGTGATACTTCAAGCATACTAATCAAAGTAATCATGTCTTCTCAAAATAACATGGCCAAAGAAAGTTATCCCTACAAAATCATATAGTCTGGCTGTTGCTCTATCTTCATCACACAAAGTATTTAATCATGCACAACCCCGATGACAAGCCAAGCAATTGTTTCATACTTTAATAATCTCAAACTTTTTCAACTTTCACGCAATACATGAGCATGAGCCATGGACATAGCACTATATGTGGAATAGAATGGTGGTTGTGGAGAAGACAAAAAGCAGAAGATGGTCTCACATCAACTAGGCGTATCAACGGGCTATGGAGATGCCCATTAATAGATATCAATGTGAGTGAGTAGGGATTGCCATGCAACAGATGCACTAGAGCTATAAATATATGAAAGCTCAACAAAAGAAACTAAGTGGGTGTGCATCCAACTTGCTTGCTCACGAAGACCTAGGGCATTTTGAGGAAGCCCATCATTGGAATATACAAGACAAGTTCTATAATGAAAAATTCCCACTAGTATATGCAAATGAAAATATAGGAGACTCTCTATCATGAAGATCATGGTGCTACTTTGAAGCACAGGTGTGGAAAAATAGATAGTAGCATTGTCCCTTCTCTCTTTTTCTCTCATTTTATTTTTTTTGTTTTTTTCTTTTTCTTTTTCCTTCTTTTTTTCTTTTTCTCCTTTTTTTCTTTGGCCTTTTTTTTTCTTTTTGGCCTCTTTTTTTCTTTTTGTAAAGTCCGAAGTCTCATCCCGACTTGTGGGGGAATTATAGTCTCCATCATCCATTCCTCACTAGGACAGTGCTCTAATAATGAAGATCATCACACTTTTATGGATTTACAACTCAAGAATTACAACTCAAAGCTAGAACAAGATATGACTCTATATGAATGCCTCCGGCAGTGTACTGGGATATGCAATGAATCAAGAGCGACATGTATGAATATTATGAAGGTGGCCTTGCCACTAATACGATGTCAACTACATGATCGTGCAAAGAGCAATATGACAAAAGTAATGCGTGTCATATGAACGGAACGGTGGAAAGTTGCATGGCAATATATCTCGGAATGGCTGTGGAAATGCCACAATAGGTAGGTATGGTGGCTGTTTTGAGGAAGGTATATGGTGGGTGTATGGTACCGACGAAAGTTGCACGGCACAAGAGAGGCTAGCAATGGTGGAAGGGTGAGGGTGCGTATAATCCATGGACTCAACATTAGTCAAAAGAACTCATATACTTATTGAAAAAATCTACAAGCCATCAAAAACAAAGTACTACGCGCATGATCCTAGGGGGATAGATTGGTAGGAAAAGACCATCGCTCGTCCCCGACCGCCACTCATAAGGAAGACAATCACTAAATAAAATTGTGCTCCAACTTCATCACAAAGCGGTTCACCATACGTGCATGCTACAGGAATCACAAACATCAACACAAGCATTTTTCATAATCACCTCAGCTAGCATGACTTTAATATCACTACCTCCATATCTCAAAACAATTATCAAGTATCAAATTGATCATGGCATCCAATTCACTTCTATGATAGTTTTTATTATACCAACTTGGTGCTCATCATTCTAGGACCAAATTTGTAACCATAGCAAATACCATGATGTTCTAAAAGACTCTCAAAATAATGTAAGTGAAGCATGAGAGACTAGCAATTTCTTCAAAATTAATCCACCGTCGTGCTCTAAAAGATGTAAGTGAAGCACTAGAGCAAAAACTATCAAGCTCAAAAGATATAAGTGAAGCACATAGAGTATTCTAGCAAATTCTAATCAAGTAGGCTTCACCCAAAAGGTGTGTACATCAAGGATGATTGTGGTAAACTAAAAAGCAAAGACTAATATAATACACGACGTTCCAAGCAAAACACATATCATGTGGCGAATAAAAATATAGCTCCAGGTAAAGTTACCAATGAACGAAGACGAAAGAGGGGATGCCTTCCCGGGGCATCCCCAAGCTTAGGCTTTTGGCTATCCTTGAACATCTTGGGGTGCCATGGGCATCCCCAAGCTTAGGCTCTTGCCACTCCTTATTCCATAGTCCATAAAAGCTTTACCCAAAACTTGAAAACTTCACAACACAAAACTCAACAGGAAATCGTATAAGCTCCGTTAGTGAAAGAAAATAAAACCACCACATAAGGTACTATAATGAACTCATCATTTATTTATTTTGGTGTTAAACCTACTGTATTCAAACTTCTCTATGGTTTATAAACTATTTTACTAGCCATAGATGCATCAAAATAAGCAAACAACACACGAAAGGCAGAATCTGTCAAAAACAGAACAGTCTGTAGCAATCTGTGACTAACGCAAACTTCTGGAACTTTAAAAATCCTACCAAAATAGGAAGTCCTGGAAAATTTGTCTATTGATCATAATCAAAAAGAATCAACGCAAAAGCCCGTTTCTGTGATTTAACAAAACTAAATTATTGTGCGCAAAGTTTCTGTTTTTCAGCAGAATCAAATCAACTATCATCATAGGTTATCCTATAGGTTCTACTTGGCACAAACACTAATTAAAACATAAAAACACATCTAAACAGAAGTTAGATGCAAAAATTATTACTAAACAGGAACAAAAATAAAAAACACAAATAAAATTGGGTTGCCTCCCAACTAGCGCTATCGTTTAACGCCCCTAGCTAGGCATAAAAGCGAAGATAGATCTAAGTAGTGCCATCTTTGGCACTAAATTCATTAGTAGCTCGCATGATAGATTCATAAGGTAATTTGACTTACTTTCTTGGAAAGTGCTCCATGCCTTTCTTTAATGGAAATTGGAATCTAATATTCCCTTCCTTCATATCAATAATCGCGCCAATCGTTCTAAGGAAAGGTCTACCAAGAATAATAGGGCAAGAAAGATTGCAATCTATATCAAGAACGATAAAATCTACGGGCACAAAATTTCTATTTGTAACAATGAGAACATCATTGATCCTTCCCATTGGATTTGTAATGGTGGAATCTGCAAGGTGCAAATTTAAAGAGCAATCATCAAGATCATGGAAACCTAGAATATCACATAAAGTTTTCGGAATCGTGGAAACACTAGCACCCAAATCACACAAAGCAAAACACTCATGATCTTTAATTCTAATCTTTATAGTAGGTTTCCACACAGCATTAAGTTTTCTAGGTATAGAAACTTCCAAATTAAGTTTTTCATCATAAGATTGCATCAAGGCATCAACGATATGTTTGGTAAAAGCTTTAGTTTGACTATAAGCATGAGGATAATTAACAAAGGATTGTAACAAGGAAATACAACCTTCTAAAGAACAATTATCATAATCAAATTCCTTGAAATCCAAGATAGTGGGTTCAATACTATTTAAAGTCATGACCTCTCCAATCCCACTTTTACCAAATTTAGCATCAAGATCTAAAAACTCTGAATTCTTGGGACGCCTTCTAGGTAAAGTTGACTCATATCCAGTCCCATGATTATCAAGATTCATATTGCCAAACAAAGATCTAATAGGAGACGTACCAAGAACTTTAAGATCTTCATCATTATTTTCATGGAAACTAGAAGAACACGCCTTTATAAAGCAATCTTTCTTAGCACGCAATCTAGCGGTTCCTTCCTTGCACTCATCAATGGAAATTCTCATTGCTTTGAGAGACTTGTTGATATCATGCTTAGGAGGATAAGATCTAAGTTTAAGAGAATCAACATCAAGCGAAAGTCTATCAACGTTCCTAGCCAAATCATCAACTTTGAGCAATTTTTCTTCAAGCAAAGCATTAAAATTCTTTTGAGAAATCATAAATTCTTTCACACTATTCTCAAAATCAGAGGGCATCTTATTAAAATTACCATAAGAATTATTGTAGGAATTTCCATAATTATTAGAGGAATTACTAGGGAACGGTCTAGAATTAAAGTTTCCTCTATAAGCATTGTTTCCAAAACTATTCCTACCAACAAAATTCACATCCATAGATTCATTATTATTCTCAATCAAAGTAGACAAAGGCATATCATTGGGATCAAGAGGAGTATTTTTAGTAGCAAACAACTTCATAAGTTCATCCATCTTTCCACTCAAAACATTGATTTCTTCTATAGCATGCACTTTTTTACTAGAAGGTCTTTCGGTGTGCCATTGAGAATAATTAGCCATAATATTATCAAGAAGTTTTGTAGCATCTCCTAACGTGATTTCCATAAACGTGCCTCCCGCGGCCGAATCTAAGAGATTTCTAGAAGCAAAGTTCAAACCGGCATAAAAATTTTGTATGATCATCCATAAATTCAAACCATGAGTAGGGCAATTGCGAATCATCAATTTCATTCTTTCCCAAGATTGGGCAACATGCTCATGATCAAGTTGTTTAAAATTCATAATATCGTTCCTAAGAGTGATGATCTTAGCGGGAGGAAAATACTTAGAGATAAAAGCATCTTTGCACTTGTTGCAAGAATCAATACTATTTTTAGGCAAAGACGAAAACCAAACTTTAGCACGATCTATAAGTGAAAACAGAAATAACTTCAATTTAACAATATCATTGTCCGTATCTTTCTTCTTTTGCATATCACACAAATCAACAAAGTTGTTTAGATGGGTAGCTGCATCTTCACTAGGAAGGCCGGCGAATTGATCTTTCATAACAAGATTCAGCAAAGCAGTATTGATTTCACAAGACTCAACATCATTAAGAGGAAAGGCTGATGCAGCAATAGTAGCGTAAGTATTTCCCTCAGTTTTTTAGAACCAAGGTATCAATCCAGTAGGAAGCTCCTCAAAAGTCCCACGCACCTACACAAACAAACAAAGAACTCGCAACCAACGCAATAAAGGGGTTGTCAATCCCTTCAAGGCCACTTGCGAAAGTGAGATCTGATAGAGATAGTATGATAAGATAAATATTTTTTTTTGGTATTTTGTAATATAGATTGGAAAAGTAAAGATGCAAATAAAAGTAGATTGAAAGCTTATATGATAAAAGATAGACCCGGGGGCCATAGGTTTCACTAGAGGCTTCTCTCAAGATAGCATAAGTATTATGGTGGGTGAACAAATTACTGTCGAGCAATTGATAGAAAAGCGAATAATTATGAGATTATCTAGGCAAGATCATGTATATAGGTGATACATCCATTTTGCATCATGATATCAATATTTATTGCATTATAGGCTGTTATTACACATTATATCTCAATACTTATGGCTATTCTCTCTTATTTTACAAGGTTTACCATGAAGAGGGGGAATGTCGGCAGCTGGAATTATGGCTGGAAAAGGAGCAAACATTGGAAACCTATTCTGCACAACTCCAAAAGTCCTGAAACTCCATGAAACATCTTTTTGGAATTTATAAGAATTATTGAGCGAAAGAAATACACCAGGGGGCCCCACACCCTGTCCAGGAGACAGGAGGGCGCCCCCCCTACTGGGCGCGCCCCTATCTCCTGGGCCCCCTGGTGGGCCTCCGGTGTCCATCTTCTGCTATATCAGAGCTTTTACCCTAGAAAAAATCGTGGGCAAGCTTACGGGACGAAACTCCACCGCCACGAGGCGGAACCTTGGCGGAATCAATCTAGGACTCCGGCGGAGCTGTTCTGCCGGGGACACTTCCCTCCGGGAGGGGGAAATCATCACCAACGTCATCACCAACGATTCTCTCATTGAGAGGGGGTCAATCTCCATCAACATCTTCACCAGCACCATCACCTCTCAAAACCCTAGTTCATCTCTTGTATCCAATCTTGTATCAAAACCACAAATTGGTACCTGTGGGTTGCTAGTAGTGTTGATTACTCCTTGTAGTTGATGCTAATTGGTTTACTTGGTGGTAGATCATATGTTCAGATCCTTTATGCATATTATTACTCCTCTGATTATGAACATGAATATGCTTTGTGAGTAGTTACGTTTGTTCCTGAGGACATGGGTGAAGTCTTGCTATTAGTAGTCATGTGAATTTGGTATTCGTTCGATATTTTGATGAGATGTATGTTGTCTTTTCCTATAGTGGTATTATGTGAACGTCGACTACATGACACTTCACCATTATTTGGGCCTAGAGGAAGGCATGGGGAAGTAATAAGTAGATGATGGGTTGCTAGAGTGACAGAAGCTTAAACCCTAGTTTATGCGTTGCTTCGTTAGGGGCTGATTTGGATCCATATGTTTAATGTTGTGGTTAGGTTTACCTTAATACTTCTTTTGTAGTTGCGGATGCTTGCAATAGGGGTTAATCATAAGTGGGATGCTTGTCCAAGTTAGGGCAGTACCCAAGCACCGGTCCACCCACATACCAAATTATCAAAGTAACGAACGCGAATCATATGAACGTGATGAAAACTAGCTTGACGATAATTCCCATGTGTCCTCGGGAGCTTCTTTCTCATTATTAGAAATTGTCCAGGCTTATCCTTTGCTACATAAAGGATTGGGACACCTTGCTGCACTTTGTTTACTTTATTTACTTGTTACACGTTACCATTTATCTTATCACAAAACTCTCTATCACCTACAATTTCAGTGCTTGCAGAGAAAACCTTACTGAAAACCGCTTATCATTTCCTTCTGCTCCTCGTTGGGTTCGACACTCTTACTTATCGAAAGGACTATGATTGATCCCCTACAATTGTGGGTCATCAGACTCTTTTCTGACGCCGTTGCCGGGGAGTGTAGCGCTTTTTGTCAATGGAACTTGGTAAGGAAACATTTATATAGTGTGCTGAAATTTTCTGTTACTTGTCACTATGGAAACTAATCCTTTGAGGGGCTTCTTTGGGGTATCTTCACCCCAACCAGAAGAGCAAAGATTTGCTCCTCAACCTACTGAACTTTATGAAAATATTTACTTTGAGATTCCTTCGGGTATGATAGAGAAACTACTAGCTAATCCATTTGCAGGAGATGGAACATTGCATCCCGATTTACACCTTATCTTTGTGGATGAAGTTTGTGGATTATTTAAGCTTGCAGGTATTCCCGATGATGTTGTCAAAAGGAAAGTCTTCCCTTTATCTTTGAAGGGAGATGCATTGACATGGTATAGGCTATGTGATGATACAAGATCTTGGAATTATAAGCGATTGAAGTTAGAATTTCACCAGAAGTTCTATCCTATGCATCTTGTTTATCGTGATTGTAATTACATATATAATTTTTGGCCTCGTGAAGGAGAAAGCATCGCTCAAGCTTGGGGGAGGCTTAAGTCAATGTTATATTCATGCCCCAATCATGAGCTCTCTGGGGAAATGATTATTCAGAACTTTTATGCTCGGCTTTCTCTTGATAATCGCAACTTGCTCGATACTTCCTGTGCTGGTTCTTATATGATGAAGACTATTGATTTCAAATGGGACTTATTGGAAAGAATTAAACGCAACTCTGAAGATTGGGGTTCCGAAGATGCTAAGGAGTCAGGTATGACACCTAAGTTCGATTGTGTTAAATCTTTTATGGATATCGATGCTTTTCGTGGATTTAGCGCTAAGTATGGACTTGACTCTGAGATAGTAGCTTCTTTCTGTGAATCTTTTGCTACTCACATTGATCTCCCTAAAGAGAAGTGGTTTAAATATAATCCTCCTGTTGAAGTGAAAGTAGTTGCACCTATTACAGTCGAAGAAAAGACTATCACCTATAGTGATCCTATTGTTCCTACTACTTATGTTGAGAAACCTCCTTTTCCTGTTAGGATAAAGAATCATGCTAAAGCTTCGACTGTTGTTCGTAAGAGTAATACTAGGACTTATACACCTCCTGAGCAAATTAATGTTGAACCTAGTATTGCTATGGTTAAAGATCTCTTGGATGATGATTTAGACGGGCATGTTATTTATTCATGTGGTGAGACTGCCAATATTGCTAGGCCAAATACTAAGACACGTAGACCTGTCGTAGGCATGCTTGTTATTTCTATTAAAATAGGAGATCATTGTTATCATGACTTATGTGATATGGGTGCTAGTGCTAGTGCATACCTTATACCTTGTATCAAGAAATTATGCATGACATTGCACCCATTGAATTAGAAAACATTGATGTTACTATTAAGCTGGCTAATAGGGATACCATTAAACCCTTAGGGATTGTTAGAGATGTTGAAGTTTTGTGTGGGAAGGTTAAATACCCTGCTGATTTTCTTGTTCTTGGTTCCCCACAAGATGATTTTTGTCCCATTATTTTTGGTGGACCCTTCTTGAATACAGCTAGTGCTAAGATTAATTGTGAAAAGAATACTGTCACTGTTGGCATAGATGGTATGTCTCGTGAGTTTAATTTTTCTAAGTTTAGTAGATAACCTCGTGATAGGGAACCACCTAGTAAGGATGAAATTATTGGTCTTGCTTCCATTGCTGTTCCTCCAACTGATCCGTTTGAACAATATTTGCTAGACCATGAAAATGATATGTTTATGAAGGAAAGAGAGGAAATAGATGAATTGTTCCTTAAACAGGAACCTATGCTGAAACATAACCTTCCCGTTGAAATTCTTGGGGATCCCTCTCCACCCAAGGGTGATCCCGTGTTTGAACTCAAACCATTACCTGATAATCTTAAGTATGCTTATCTTAATGAAAAGGAAATATATCCTGTTATTATTAGTGCTAACCTTTCAGAGAAAGAAGAAGAAAGATTATTGAAAACTCTGAAGAAGCACTGAGCAGCTATTGGATATACTCTGGATGATCTTAAGGGCGTTAGTACCATGTTATGCCAACACAAAATTAAATTGGAGGACGATGCCAAACCAGTTAGAGATCCTCAAAGACGATTAAATCCCAAGATGAAGGAAGTGGTAAGTGATGACCCACAAGCGTAGGGGATCTGTCGTAGTCCTTTCGATAAGTAAGAGTGTCGAACCCAACGAGGAGCAGAAGGAAATGATAAGCAGTTTTCAGTAAGGTTCTCTCTGCAAGCACTGAAATTGTAGGTGATAGATAGTTTTGTGATAAGATAAATAGTAACGAGTAACAAGTAGATAAAGTAAACAAAGTGCAGCAAGGTGGCCCAATCCTTTATGTAGCAAAGGATAAGCCTGGATAATTTCTAATAATGAGAAAGGAGCTCCCGAGGACACATTGGGAATTATCGTCAAGCTAGTTTTCATCACGTTCATATGATTCGCGTTCGGTACTTTGATAATTTGATATGTGGGTGGACCGGTATTTGGGTACTGCCCTAACTTGGAGAAGCATCCACTTATGATTAACCCCTATTGTAAGCATCCGCAACTACAAAAGAAGTATTAAGGTAAACCTAACCACAGCATTAAACATATGGATCCATATCAGCCCCTAACGAAGCAACGCATAAACTAGGGTTTAAGCTTCTGTCACTCTAGCAACCCATCATGTACTTGTTACTTCCCCATGCCTTCCTCTAGGCCCAAATAATGGTGAAGTGTCATGTAGTCGGCGTTCACATAAAACCACTATAGGAAAAGGCAACATACATCTCATCAAAATATCGAACGAATACCAAATTCACATGACTACTAATAGCAAGACTTCACCCATGTCCTCAGGAACAAACGTAAATAATCACAAAGCATATTCATGTTCATAATCAGAGGAGTAATAATATGCATGAAGGATCTGAACATATGATCTTCCACCAAGTAAACCAATTAGCATCAACTACAAGGAGTAATCAACACTACTAGCAACCCACAGGTACCAATTTGTGGTTTTGATACAAGATTGGATACAAGAGATGAACTAGGGTTTTGAGAGGTGATGGTGCTGGTGAAGATGTTGATGGAGATTGACCCTCTCCCGATGAGAGGATCGTTGGTGATGACGTTGGTGATGATTTCCCCCTCCCGAAGGGAAGTGTCCCCGGCAGAACAGCTCCGCCGGAACCCTAGATTGATTCCGCCAAGGTTCCGCCTCGTGGCGGCGGAGTTTTGTCCCGTAAGCTTGCCCATGATTTTTTCTAGTGTAAAAGTGATGATATAGCAGAAGATGGACGCCGGAGGCCCACTAGGGGGCCCAGGAGATAGGGGCACGCCCTATAGGGGGGGCGCCCCCTGTCTCCTGGATAGGGTGTGGGCCCCCTAGCATATTTCTTTCTCTCAGAAATTCTTATTAATTCCAAAATGTTGTTTCGTGGAGTTTCAGGACTTTTGGAGCTGTGCAGAATAGGTTTCCAACGTTTGCTCCTTTTCCTGCCAGAATTCCAGCTGCCGGCATTCCCCCTCTTCATGGTAAACCTTGTAAAATAAGAGAGAATAGCCATGATTTTTGAGATATAATGTGTAATAACAGCCCATAATGCCATAAATATTGACATAAAAGCATGATGCAAAATGGACGTATCAGTAATAAAGGAGATACTAAAGCTCCTTGAGGCAGGTATTATTTATCCCGTCGCTGATAGTGAATGGGTAAGCCCTGTCCATTGTGTTCCTAAAAAGGGAGGTATTACCGTTGTTCCTAATGATAAAGATGAATTGATCCCGCAAAGAATTATTACAGGTTATAGGATGGTAATTGATTTTCATAAGTTAAATAAAGCTACTAAGAAAGATCATTACCCTTTACCTTTTATTGATCAAATGCTAGAAAGACTATCCAAACACACTCATTTTTGCTTTCTAGATGGTTATTCTGGCTTCTCTCAAATACCTGTGTCAGCGAAGGATCAATCTAAAACTACTTTTACTTGCCCTTTTGGTACTTTTGCTTATAGACGTATGCCTTTTGGTTTATGCAATGCACCTACTACCTTTCAAAGATGCATGAGGGCTATATTCTCTGATTTTTATGAAAATATTTGTGAGGTATTCATGGATGATTTCT
Source organism: Triticum timopheevii (assembly GCA_963921465.1). Classification (NCBI taxonomy): domain Eukaryota; kingdom Viridiplantae; phylum Streptophyta; class Magnoliopsida; order Poales; family Poaceae; genus Triticum; species Triticum timopheevii. The sequence goes on along the minus strand of OY997274.1, from coordinate 185,296,059 downwards.
CCGTTTATGGATCCTATTTTGATGATTGTTTGAGCAACCTTGATTGAGTTTTGCAGAGATGCGAAGACACTAGTCTCGTCCTGTATTGGGAAAAGTGTCACTTTATGGTTAATGAAGGCACTGTCTTGGGGCATAAGATTTCCGAGAGAGGTATTGAAGTTGACAAAGCCAAGGTTGATGCTATTGAAAAGATGCCATGTCCTAAGGACATAAAAGGTATAAGAAGTTTCCTTGGTCATGCCGGTTTTTATAGGAGGTTCATTAAGGACTTTTCTAAAATCTCTAGGCCTCTGACTAATTTATTGCAAAAAGATATTCCTTTTGTATTTGATGATGATTGTGTAGAAGCATTTGAAATACTTAAGAAAGCTTTGATCACTGCACCTATTGTTCAGCCACCTGATTGGAATTTACCTTTTGAAATTATGTGCGATGCTAGTGATTATGCTGTAGGTGATGTTCTAGGGCAAAGAGTCGATAAGAAATTGAATGTTATCTAGTATGCTAGTAAGACTCTTAACACTGCCCAAAGAAATTATGCTACTACTGAAAAAGAGTTCTTAGCAGTTGTGTTTGCATGTGATAAGTTTAGACCTTATATTGTTGATTCCAAAGTTACTATTCACACTGATCATGCTGCTATTAAATATATTATGGAAAAGAAAGATGATAAGCCTAGACTCATTAGATGGGTTCTCTTGCTCCAAGAATTTGACTTGCATATTATTGATAAAAAGGGAGCTGAGAACCCCGTTGCAGACAACTTGTCCAGGTTAGAGAAAGTTCTTGATGACCCACTACCTATTGATGATAGCTTTCCTGATGAACAATTAGCGGTCCTTAATGCTCCTCGTACTGCTCCTTGGTATGCTGATTATGCTAATTGCATTGTTTCTAAATTTATACCGCCTAGCTTCACATACCAGCAAAAGAAAAAGTTCTTTTATGATTTAAGACATTACTTCTGGGATGACCCACACCTTTATAAAGAAGGAGTAGATGGTGTTATTAGACGTTGTGTGCCTGAGCATGAACAGGAACAGATTCTACGTAAGTGTCACTCCGAATCTTATGGAGGACACCACGCTGGAGATAGAACTACACACAAGGTACTACAATCTGGTTTTTATTGGCCTACTCTCTTCAAAGATGCTCGTAAGTTTGTCTTATCTTGTGATGAATGTCAAAGAATAGGTAACATTAGTAGACGTCAAGAAATACCTATGAATTATTCTCTTGTTATTGAACCATTTGATGTTTGGGGCTTTGATTATATGGGACCTTTTCCTGCCTCTAATGGTTATACACATATTTTAGTTGCTGTTGATTACGTCACTAAGTGGGTAGAAGCTATTCCAACTAGTAGTGCTGATCATAACACTTCTATAAAAATGCTTAAGGAAGTTATTTTTTCGAGGTTTGGAGTCCCTAGATATCTTATGACTGATGGTGGTTCTCATTTTATTCATGGTGCTTTCCGTAAGATGCTTGCTAAGTATGATGTCAATCATAGAATCGCATCTCCTTATCATCCGCAGTCTAGTGGTCAAGTAGAGTTGAGAAATAGAGAGCTCAAGTTAATTTTGCAAAAGACTATGAATAGATCTAGAAAGAATTGGTCCAAAAAACATGATGATGCATTATGGGCCTATAGAACTGCATACAAAAATCCTATGGGTATGTCTCTATATAAGATGGTTTATGGAAAAGCGTGTCATTTACCTCTTGAACTTGAACATAAGGCATATTGGGCTATCAAAGAGCTCAATTATGACTTCAAACTTGCCGGTGAGAAGAGGTTGTTTGATATTAGCTCACTAGATGAATGGAGAACCCAAGCATATGAGAATGCCAAGCTATTCAAAGAAAAAGTCAAACGCTAGCATGATAAAAGGATACAAAAGCGTGAGTTTAACATAGGAGATTATATGTTATTATTCAACTCTCGTTTAAGATTTTTTGCAGGAAAACTTCTCTCAAAATGGGAAGGTCCCTATGTTATCGAGGAGGTCTATCGTTCTGGTGCTATAAAAATCAACAACTTCGAAGGCACAAGTCCAAGGGTGGTAAACGGTCAAAGAATTAAGCATTATATTTCAGGTAATCCTATCAATGTTGAAACTAATATTATTGAAACCGTAACCCCTGAGGAATACATAAGGGACACTTTCCAGAACATTCCAGACTCCGAAAAGGTATAGGTATGTGGTACGGTAAGTAAACCGACTCCAAAACAACTCCAATGGCAATTTTTATCAGTTTTGGAATATTTAAGAATTTTAGGAAGAAAGAAGTAGTCAGAAAGGGACACGAGGCCCCCACGAGAGTGGAGGGCCCCCCCCCCCCCCCTACTAGGCACGCCCCCTGTCTCGTGGGCACCTCATGTGCCTCCCGGACTCCGTTTTCTTGCACGTTACGTATTTGGGTCGGTAAAAATTCATTATATATACTCCCGAAGGTCTTGATCACCGTATCACGCAAATATGCTCTGTTTTCGTTTCGAGCTGTTTCTGTTTCAGATCTAAGAGCATCATGTCGTCTCCAACCGCTCTCAAGGACAAGTTTTTCGAGAGGGTTATCAACCCCTATCTTGCGGAGGTGCTGCAACACCCTCAAACCATTGAGATGCGTGAGGGGGTGCTGCACATCCACGATGCGGAGGGACCAAGGCATACCGGAAGCGTGGAGACAAAGCTCGAAGCCGTGGAGCAGCAAGTTTTCAAGTGCCAAGGGATGGTGGAGCGTGGACTCAACGCCAACCAGATGATGATCACGGAGTTCACCAACAACCACAAGTTAGATGCCAAAGTCATTGGGGAGACCATCTTCAAGCTTCAAGAGAAAATCGAGCACCTCCAAGCCCAGATCTATGACCTGCAAAACCAGAACTGTGAGTATGAATATAGATTCAAGAGGATGAGTTTGGTTGCAGATTTAAGGATCCCGGAGACTCGATCATCCTTCTATGATGGTGAGCCTATGCCTTGGAAGACGGACGACAAGCCTACAGCATCAACAACCCCTACTTCACCACCTCCGAGGACATAATCACATGGGTATGGGCACTCCCCTTGGCAACTGCCAAGCTTGGGGGAGGTGCCCCGGTATCGTATCACCATCACACTCCTATCTTTACCACTTTATTTAGTTCGATCCTTTTAGTAGTATCTTGATCTAGTAGATTGAAGTTTTGATATCAAGTAGTTTGAGTTTTGCTTTGTGATCTCTTTTTGTAATCGAGTCTATAAGCTATATATAATAAAGATTAGTGTTGAGTCAAGGGCTTTGCTATGTTGCTATAATCTTGAGAAAGTAGAAAGAATAAAAGAGTTCATATTGATCTTATGGATAGTGATAACTTCACACATAGAAAGTATGAGGCATAAAAATTGTTGAGAGTTGATGAACATAGTTTTGGTCATCGTTGCAATTAATAGGAAGTGATAAGGAAAGAGGGGTTCACATACAAATATATTATCTTGGACACCTTTTTATAATTGGGAGCACTCATTAGGTATGACATGCTAAAAGAGTTGACGTTGGACAAGGAAGACAACGTAATGGTTTATGTTTTCGCGCATCTCAGTTAAAGTATATTGTCATTGACCTTCTAAACATGTTAAGCTTGCCTTTCTCCCTCATGCTAGCCAAATTCCTTGCACTAAGTAGAGATACTACTTGTGCTTCCAAATACCCTTAGACCCAGTTTTGCCATGAGAGTCCACCATACCTACCTATGGATTGAGTAAGATCCTTCAAGTAAGTTGTCATGTTGCAAGCAATAAAAATTGCTACCTAAATATGTATGACTTATTAGTGCAGAGAAAATAAGCTTTGTACGAACTTGTTGTGGAAGTAATAAAAGCGACGGACTGCATAATAAAGGTCCACATACAAGGGGCAATATAAAGTGACGTTCTTTTGCATTAAGATTTTGTGCATCAACCCTAAACGCTCATGACAACCTCTGCTTCCCTCTGCGAAGGGCCTATCTTTTACTTTATGTTTTTTACTTTATGCTTGAGTCAAGGTGATCCTCACCTTTCCCTTTTTTATTTTATCCTTTGGAAAACTCCTCGTGTTTGAAAGATCATGATATATAATCCAATTGGATGTTAGTTAGCATGGGCTATTATTGTTGACGTCACCTAAAGGTGAATACGTTGGGAGGCAACACAATAAGCCACTATCTTTCTCAGTGTTCGGCTGAAACTCCATAACCACAAGTATTGCGTGAGTGTTAGCAATTATAGAAGACTACAAGATAGTTGAGTATGTGAGCTTGCTGAGAAGCTCTATTTTTGACACTTCCTGATGTTACCATAAATTGCAATTGCTTCAATGACTGAGTTTATAGTTTGTTAGTTCCCAATGAAGTTTTTGAACCATACTTGACATTGTGAATTGATTGTTACTTGAGCATAAGAAATCATATGATAAAATCTATTTATGTTGCTGTTATAAGAATGATCATGATGCCCTCATGTCCGTATTTTATTTTTATCGACACCTCTATCTCTAAACATGTGTACATATTTTTCGAATTCGGCTTCCGCTTCAGGACAAGCGAGGTCTAAGCTTGGGGGAGTTGATACGTCCATTTTGCATCATGCTTTTATATCAATATTTATTGCATTATGGGCTGTTATTACACATTATATCTCAATACTTATGGCTATTCTCTCTTATTTTACAAGGTTTACCATGAAGAGGGGGAATGCCGGCAGCTGGATTCTGGCTGGAAAAGGAGCAAACATTGGAAACCTATTCTGCAGAACTTCAAAAGTCCTGAAACTCCACGAAACATCTTTTTGGAATTTATAAGAATTATTGAGAGAAGGAAATACACCAGGGGGCCCACACCCTGTCCGGGAGACAGGAGGGCGCCCCCCCCCCTACTAGGCGCGCCCCCTATCTCCTGGGCCCCTGGTGGGCCTCCGGTGTCCATCTTCTGCTATATCAGAGCTTTTACCCTGGAAAAATCGTGGGCAAGCTTACGGGACGAAACTCCGCCGCCACGAGGCGGAACCTTGGCGGAATCAATCTAGGACTCCGGCGGAGCTGTTCTGCCGGGAACACTTCCCTCCGGGAGGGGGAGATCATCACCAACGTCATCACCAACGATCCTCTCATTGAGAGAGGGTCAATCTTCATCAACATCTTCACCAGCACCATCTCCTCTCAAAACCCTAGTTCATCTCTTGTATCCAATCTTGTATCAAAACCACAAATTGGTACCTGTGGGTTGCTAGTAGTGTTGATTACTCCTTGTAGTTGGTGCTAATTGGTTTAGTTGGTGGAAGATCATATGTTCAGATCCTTTATGCATATTATTACTCCTCTGATTATGAACATGAATATGCTTTATGAGTAGTTACGTTTGTTCCTGAGGACATGGGTGAAGTCTTGCTATTAGTAGTCATGTGAATTTGGTAATCGTTCGATATTTTGATGAGATGTATGTTGTCTTTTCCTCTAGTGGTGTTATGTGAATGTCAACTACATGAAACTTCACCATTATTTGGGCCTAGAGGAATGCATGGGGAAGTAATAAGTAGATGATGGGTTGCTAGAGTGACAGAAGCCTAAACCCTAGTTTATGCGTTGCTTTGTTAGGGGCTGATTTGGATCCATGTGTTTAATGTTGTGATTAGGTTTACCTTAATACTTCTTTTGTAATTTTGGATGCTTGCAATAGGGTTTAATCATAAGTGGGATGCTTGTCCAAGTTAGGGCAGTACCCAAGCACCGGTCCACCCAGATACCAAATTATCAAAGTACCGAACGCGAATCATATGAACGTGATGAAAACTAGCTTGACGATAATTCCCATGTGTCCTCGGGAGCTTCTTTCTCATTATTAGAAATTGTCCAGGCTTATCCTTTGCTACATAAAGGATTGGGCCACCTTGCTGCACTTTGTTTACTTTATTTACTTGTTACTCGTTACCATTTATCTTTTCACAAAACTATCTATCACCTACAATTTCAGTGCTTGCAAAGAAAACCTTACTGAAAATCGCTTATCATTTCCTTCTTCTCCTCGTTGGGTTCGACACTCTTACTTATCGAAAGGACTACGATTGATCCCCTACACTTGTGGGTCATCAATAGGCATCACGTCCGCAACAAGTAGACCGACTCCTGCCTGCATCTACTACTATTACTCCACACATCGACCAACTCATGCCTGCATCTAGAGTATTAAGTTCATAAAGAACAGAGTAATGCATTAAGCAAGATGACTGATGTAGAGGGATAAACTCATGCAATATGATATAAACCCCATCTTTTTATCCTCGATGGCAATAATACAACACGTGCCTTGCTGCCCCTGCTATCTCTGGGAAAGGACACCGCAAGATTGAACCCAAAGCTAAGCACTTCTCCCATGGCAACAAAGATCAATCTAGTAGGCCAAACCAAACTGATAATTCGAAGAGACTTGCAAAGCTCAATCACACATAAAAAAATTCAGAGGAGATTCAAATATTATTCATAGATAAACTTGATCATAAACCCACAATTCATCGGATCTCGACAAACACACCGCAAAAAGAGTTTACATCGAATAGATCTCCACAAGAGAGGGGGAGAACATTGTATTGAGATCCAAAAAGAGAGAAGAAGCCATCTAGCTAATAACTATGGACCCGAAGGTCTGTGGTAAACTACTCACAACTCATCAGAGGGGCGATGGTGTTGATGTAGAAGCCCTCCATGGTCGATTCCCCCTCTGGCGGAGCGCCGGCGAAGGCTCCAAGATGGGATCTCGCAGATACAGAAGGTTACGGTGGTGGAAATTGTGTTTCGTTGGCTCCCTGGATGTTTTCGAGGTACGCAGGCTTATATAAGAGGAAGAAGTACGTCGATGGCCGCCCGAGGGGCCCACATGACAGGGGGCGCGCCCTGTAGTGGTGGGCGCGCCCTCCCCTCTCGTGGCCGCCTTGGCTGCTTCTTGACTTGCACTCCAAGTCCTCTGGATCACGTTCGTTCCAAAAATCACGCTCCCTAAGGTTTCATTCCGTTTGGACTCCGTTTGATATTCCATTTCTTCAAAATACTGAAATAGGTAAAAAAAACAGCAATACGGGCTGGGCCTCCGGTTAGTAGGTTAGTCCCAAAAATGATATAAATGTGTAAAATAAAGCCCATAAACATCCAAAACGGGTAATATAATAGCATGGAACAATCAAAAATTATAGATACGAACGTATCTATAATTTTTGATTGTTCCATGCCAATATTATTCACTTTCATATACTTTTTGGCAACTTTTTATATTATTTTTAGGACTAACATATTGATCCAGTGCCCAGTGCCAGTTCCTGTCTGTTGCATGTTTTTTGTTTTGTAGAAACCCAATATCAAACGGAGTCCAAACGGGATAAAAACGGACGGAGATTTTTTTTTGGAATATTTATGATTTTATGGAAGTAAAATCAACGCGAAACGGTGTCCAGGGTGGTCACGAGGTAGGGGGCGCGCCCTACCCCCCAGGCGCGCCCCTGACCCTCGTGGTCCACCCATAAGGCGGTTAACGCTCTCCTTCTGGCGCAAGAAAGCTAATTTTACAAGGAAGATCTGAGCGAAAGATTCACCCCAATCGGAGTTACGGATCTCCAGATATAAAGGAGACGGTGAAGGGGTAGAATCTGCCAACGCAGAGAACGCAGAAACAGAGAGATAGATCCAATCTCGGAGGGGCTCTCGTCCCTCCCAAGCCATGGGAGCCAAGGACCAGAGGGGAAACTCTTCTCCCATCTAGGGAGAAGGTCAAGGAAGAAGAAGAAGAAGGCGGGCTCTCTCCCCCTTGCTTCCGGTGGCGCCGGAACGCCGTCGGGGCCATCATCATCACCACGATCTTCACCAACACCTCCGCCATCTTTACCAACATCTCAATCACCTTCCCCCTTCTATCTACAACGGTCCACTCTCCCGCAACCCGCTGTACCCTCTACTTGAACATGGTGCTTTATGCTTCATATTATTTTCCAATGATGTGTTGCCATCCTATGATGTCTGAGTAGATTTTTGTTGTCCTATCGGTGATTGATGAATTGCTATGATTGGTTTGAGTTGCATGTTTTATTATTGGTGCTGTCCTATTGTGCCCTCCGTGTCGCGCAAGCGTGAGGGATTCCCGCTGTAGGGTTTGCAATATGTTTATGATTTGCTTATGGTGGGTGGCGTGAGTGACAGAAGCACAGACCCGAGTAAGTAGGTTGTTTGCGTATGGGATAAAGGGGACTTGATACTTTAATGCTATGGTTGGGTTTTACCTTAATGAATCTTTAGTAGTTGCGGATGCTTGCTAGAGTTCCAATCATAAGTGCATATGATCCAAGTAGAGAAAGTATGTTAGCTTATGCCTCTCCCTCAAATAGAATTGCAATAGTGATTATCGGTCTAGTAACATAGTCAGTTGCTTAGGGACAATTCCACATCCTACCACCACTTTTCCGCACTCGCTATATTTACTTTATTGTTCTTTATCTAAACAGCCCCTAGTTTATATTTACGCGTTCTTTACTTTCTTGCAAACCTATCCAACAACACCTACAAAGTACTTCTAGTTTCATACTTGTTCTAGGTAAAGCGAACATCAAGCGTGCGTAGAGTTGTATCGGTGGTCGATAGAACTTGAGGGACCTTTAGCTCCTCGTTGGGTTCAACACTCTTACTTATTGAAAACTGTTGCGATCCCCTATACTTGTGGGTTATCAAGACCTTTTTCTGGCGCCGTTGCCGGGGAGCAATAGCGTGGGGTGAATATTCTCGTGTGTGCTTGTTTGCTTTATCACTAAGTAATTTTTATTTACTGTTCTTAGTTGTTCTCTGTCTTTAGTTATGGGTAGGAAACGCAAAATACGAAAAAAAATTAGTTGTACCTGCTGAACCAATGGTTGAAGAACCACTCAAAATCTATCACACTGCTGAAGCTCATTACTTGGATCATCTTCGATCCCTATGTGCTCGTGCTGAAACCCCAACTAGCTTAGTTGATGGCAAATCTTTAGATGAGCATGCTTGTTATGTGCGACACCGTATATCTGAAAAAGGGAAACTATTATGGGGTCAAATTCAACGTTTACAATGCTATGCTTGGAATTTATGTTGGGAATATGATTTTACTTATTGTTCTGAAAACCCTAAAAAACACCTTCCCTACCAATGTGAGTTTATTGATAATGGGATCTTATCTTCGTATGCTAAGGGTGTTTATAGTTACTATGATGTTCAACAAATTGAAGAATTTGTTGCTTTTAAGGGTGCTCTTGAAATTGCTATTTTGATTGCAAAGTATGATACTACTCTTTACAAATCTGGAAATTTTGCCATACTTGAGTATTGTTATGAGAATTATGCTTCTAATGCCTATGTTAAACAATTTATTAAGAAAACCTCCGCTGTCCAAGAAGAGACTAATATTTTGCAGGAAGCTATGGAAGAAGAAATTGATGAAACTGTGAGCTCATTGGATGAAAAAGATGATGAGGAGAGCGAAGAACAAAAGGAGGAGGAGCAGATTAGCTACTCGTGCCCACCTTCTAATGAGAGTAACCCTCCAACTCATACATTATTTAATTCCCCTTCGTGCTTACCGAAGTATGGTTGCTATGATGATTGCCATGATGATTGCTATGATGATTGTTATGATCCCATTGATTCTCTTGAAATATCCCTTTTTGATGATGCTTGCTATGCTTGTGGCCAAGATGCCAATATGAATTATGCTTATGGAGATGAACTTGCTATAGTTCCTTATGTTAAACATGAAATTGTTGCTATTGCACCCACACATGATAGTCCTATTATCTTTTTGAATTCTCCCGACTACACTATATCGGAGAAGTTTGCCCTTATTAAGGATTATATTGATGGGTTGCCTTTTACCGTTGCACATGATGATTTTGATAGATATAATATGCATGTGCTTGCTGCTCCTACTTGCAATTATTATGAGATAGGAACCATATCTCCACCTCTCTATGCTGCCAACACGATAGAATTGCAAGAAACTGTTTATACTATGCATTGGCCTTTACTATGTGTGCATGAATTGTTCTCTTATGACATGCCGATGCATAGGAAGAGAGTTATACTTCGTTGTTGCATGATATATGTTACTTTGTGCTCACTGCTAAATTACAAATCATTGTTAATTAAAATTGGCTTTGATATACCTTGGGATCCGGGTGGATTCACTACTTGAGCACTAAATGCTTAGCTTAATGGCTTTAAAGAAAGCGCTGCCAAGGAGACAACCCGGAAGTTTTAGAGAGTCATTTATTTCTGTTGAGTGCTTTCATATAGTTTAAAAACAAAAAAATAAAGAGTGGAACCTAAAAACTTTTCAAAAAGGAAAGTGAAAGTTAGAAAGACAAGCATTGTTGAAGTGGGAGAGCTCCTTGAACTTTGTTCATGCTCACGGAAACTTTGTGAATCTTGATTACAGAAACTTTTCAACAAAAATAATTATCCCCTTGTACAATTCCATTGTATTATAAAAATAATGTGCCAAGATTTGCCTTTAGGATGTTTACAATGCTTGTTGGTTTGTACCGTGCTGGACAGAAACTTTGGATGTAGTGCACAATTTTACATTTTTAACTGGAATGTAAATTGGTTCTGATTCCTTTTGCACTGTCTTTATATACAACTTGTTTATTTTTCCTAATTTTGGTAGAATTTTTGGGGTACTAAAAGTATGGTGGTTGTTCAGATTGCTACAGACTGTTCTGTTTTTGACAGATTCTGTTTTTGATGCATAGTTTGCTTGTTTCGATGAATCTATCAATTTATATCAGTGGATTAAGCCATGGAAAAGTTATATTACAGTAGAAACAATGCAAAAACAAAATTTGAATTGGTTTGCAACAGTACTTAGAGTGGTGATTTACTTTATTATACTAACGGATCTTACCGAGTTTTCTGTTGAAGTTTTGTGTGGATGTAGTGTCTAATCGAGGATGTTTCAATATGAGAAGAAGGAAGAGAGGCAAGAGCTCAAGCTTGGGGATGCCCGAGGCACCCCAAGTAAATATTCAAGGAGACTCAAGCGTTTAAGCTTGGGGATGCTGGGGAGGCATCCCCTCTTTCTTCAACAAGTATCAGTATGTTTTGGATTCGTTTCGTTCATGCATTATGTGCAAGTCTTGGAGCGTCTTTTGCAATTAGGTTTTTATTTTTCTTTTATGCACCATGATGGTATGAGATAGTCCTTGGTTGATTTATAGAATGCTCATTTCCCCTCACTTAAATCTTTTGAGTATGGCTTTATAGAATGCTTCATGTGCTTCACTTATATCTTTTGAAGTCTGGATTGCCTGTTTCTCTTCACATAGAAAACCGCCATTTGTAGAATGCTCTTTTGCTTCACTTATATTTGTTAGAGCGTGGGCATATCTTTTGTAGAAAGAATTAAACTCTCTTGCTTCACTTATATCTATTTAGAGAGATGACAAGAATTGGTCATTCACATGGTTAGTCATAAAATCCTACATAAACTTGTAGATCGCTGAATATGATATGTTTGATTCCTTGCAATAGTTTTGCGTTATAAAGATGGTGATATTAGAGTTATGCTAGTGAGTGGTTGTGGATTGTAGAGACACTTGTGTTGAGGTTTGCAAGTCCCGTAGCATGCACGTATGGTAACCGTTGTGTGACAAATTTGAAGCATGGGGTGTTTCTTTGATTGTCTTCCTTATGAGTGGCGGTCGGGGATGAGCGATGGTCTTTTCCTACCAATCTATCCCCCTAGGGGCATGCGTAGTAGTACTTTTCTTCGAGGGCTAATAAACTTTTGCAATAAGTATATGAGTTCTTTATGACTAATGTGAGTCCATGGATAATACGCACTCTCACCCTTCCATCATTGCTAGCCTCTTCGGTACCGTGCATTGCCCTTTCTCACCTCGAGAGTTGGTGCAAACTTCGCCGGTGCATCCAAACCCCGTGATACGATACGCTCTATCACACATAAGCCTCATTATATCTTTCTCAAAACAGACACCATACCTACCTATCATGGCATTTCCATAGCCATTCCGAGATATATTGCCATGCAACTTCCATCATCATCATATTCATGAGTTGAGCATTCATTGTCATATTGCTTTACATGATCGTAAGATAGCTAGAATGATGTTTTCATGGCTTGTCCATTTTTTGATGTCATTGCTACACTAGATCATTGCACATCCTGGTACACCGCCGGAAGCATTCATATAGAGTCATATACTTGTCCCAGTATCGAGTTGTAATATCGAGTTGTAAGTAAATAAAAGTGTGATGGTCATCATTATAGAACATTGCCCCATAAAAAAAGAGCAAAGACCAAAGAAGCCTAAATAAAAAAGGGGGCCAAATAAGCCCACCAAAAAAAAGAAAAAAAAGAAAAGGGGCAATGTTACTATCTCTTTTTCCACACTTGTGCTTCAAAGTAGCACCATGTTCTTCATGTAGTGAGTCTCATATCTTGTGCTTCAAAGTAGCACCATGTTCTTCATATAGATTGTCTCCTATGTTGTCACTTTCATATACTAGTGGGAATTTTCATTATAGAACTTGGCTTGTATATTCCAACGATGGGCTTCCTCAAATGCCCTAGGTCTTCATGAGCAAGCAAGTTGGATGCACACCCACTTAGTTTCTTTTGTTGAGCTTTCATACACTTATAGCTCTAGTGCATCCGTTGCATGGCAATCCCTACTCCTCACATTGATATCTATTAATGGGCACCTCCATAGCTCGTTGATACGCCTAGTTGATGTGAGGCTTTCTCTTTTTTTTTGTCTTCTCCACATAACCTCCATCATTATAGTGCTATATCCATGGCTTGCGCTCATGTATTGCGTGAGAGTTGAAAAAGCTGAAGCGCGTTAAAAAGTATGAACCAATTGCTCGGCTTGTCATCGGGGTTGTGCATGATGGGGGCATCTTGTGTGACGAAAATGAATGTAACGCCCTGGATCCGATGCGCCAGGTGTCTGCCAGTTATTCGCCGCCGTTGCCTTGTCAGCTGCTTGCGTGTTGCATTTTGCCATGTCATCATCTGCATTTCATCTGTATGTTTTTCAAAACTTGCATCCGTTCGGGTTCCGCCGGTTCTCTCCGTTGTCCGTTCCGAGTCCGGACACACTCGCACGCGCCCGCGGCACCTCCGAAATATTATTTTATAAGTGGCATAAAAATCTTCTCGGAATGGGTTGGAACTTGGCGTGCGGTCTTATTATAGTGTAGACAGAGCGCCTGTCAAGTTTCGTCGAATTCGGAATCCATTTGATAGCCCAACCGTTAAACTTATAGCGGTACCGTTGCCGGTACCTTCGTCGGACGTTTCGGTCTCCGAAACTGCCGCCGGGTTGCATTTCTCTTCGCTTCCCTCAGCCCAAACCCTCTCCTCACAGCCCATCTAGGCCTGCCTAACCCCCCTCGCATCCGAAACTGCCCGATCGAGATCGGAGGGCTCCAAAACCCCCCAAAAACCAAACCCTAGCCATCCCTGCTATAAATGGACACCACATCTCCATTTTGGGCAACCCTAACCCCCCTCCTCCTCTTTTTCCACGCCACCCAACCCGCAGCCACCTCCTCCCACCTCGGGGGCCGCGTCGCCGCCTTTCCCCTCCAAATCCGGCACCCCCCCCACCAGCCTCCTCTCGCCACTTGGCGCCGTCTGAGTGGCTGCGCCGCCACTCAGCACCGCTCCTGCCCACTCAAAGGCCGCCACGTCGCCCTCTGCCTTCCCCTATCCAGCCCTGCCGCCGCAGCCCGCCAGGACCCAGATCGGGCCCTGGGAAGCCCATCTGGGCCCGGACGAGCCCGCCTCACTCCCCGTCGCCCCGAGCCATCGTCCTCGTCGCTGCGCTCAGCCGCCGCCATCGTCGCCTTCGCCTTCCGCCGCCGCCCGTCGCCAGAACCATCACCGGAGGACCCCGCCACTTCTTCTCGATTTGAGTTTCTGTTTGTGTTTCATCCGTAGTCGGATGGTGCTCTTATGTAAGATGATGTTGTATTCGTGTGGCATTTTATGCCTCTTGTATGTATCCCCATCTATTATGTAATGTTGATGTAGTGATATCCACCTTGCAAAAGTGTTTCAATATGCGGGTCTATCCTTGGTGGGACCTTCGAGTTCCTTTTGGACAGGGTCACATATTGGGCATGACAAGTTGGTATCGGAGCCTCGATCGACCCTAGGAGCCCCCTTGATTGATCGTGTAGTTTGGCCGTTGTTGAGTCTAGAAGAAAACTGTTTTCGGAGTCTAGTTATATCGGAGAGTAGGAATTCTTTTTACTCCTCTACCCCTTCGTCGCTCTTGTAAGGAACCTTGACGTAGGTGTTTTGAATTACTCCACTTCCCGTTCAAATTTTTCTTTAGGATCACGTGGTTAGTTTCGTGAGTTGTCCATCCTCTTTTATCCGGTGCATCTCTCGTCAAGCTGATTCGAACCTTTTTGTCTTTGGGAGATCAATCCTCGGCTCTTTTCGATCGATGTTGTTTCTCTGTCCGAAGTTGTCCTTGTTTTTCCCACCCACCCACCCTTTTTTCATCTCGGAACCGGAGTCCGTAATCGAGTATCCATTCTACTCGTGCGAAGTCTTTGCTTTCTTTCCTCAATGATTTCAACCGGTGTTCTCTCTTTAAGATATTAGTCGGTTTTCCCCTTCCAAGTTACCCTTGTTTTTCCCGCCCTCCCACCCTCTTCTTCTCGGAGTTTGAGTCTCTTTCGACCATCAATTCCATTCGCGTGGAGCCTCTTCAGTCTTCCCTCAATTATTTCAACCGATGAATTCTCGTCTCGTTCGTCATTCTTCACCTCTTTTCTTTTCCGGTGGAATCAATTCAAGTTTTTCGATTTGATCACATTCTTTTCCCTTGGCTCAAATATTTCCCTTTGCTCGTTCACCTCTCGCAGTTTATCCTTCCGGAGTGTTCAAGACATCTCAGGAGATTCGTCCGTGTTCCAATTAATTCGAGGTTGTCACCTCATTCAAATATTTCAATTGTTCCGGTGCTTCATCTATCTGTTCATCATCCCTTTCCAACGGTGTTATCTTGTTAGTGGGCCCTAACCCACAGGTCTTTTCCCAAGATCTTACCTGACTCTTCTAATTCCCCCGGAGTTATTCTCAAATTCTTTTCAAAGTGTGACGTAAGATTGGATTCCATCAGTCACATGCCTTCTCCAAGATCGCTTTCAAATTCTTTTCATTGTTGGCTCAACCTTTTCGGTTTTCATTCTACCGGAGTATCTCAGTAATTTTGGTGGTGTCTCGTCGTCATTTGAAGATCGAAGAAGAGTTTTTTCCTCTAATTTTGCCCATTCTCCCGAAGATTCGTGGTTCTAGCTTCATGCTATCCTCTCGAATTATTCTGTTTGTCAGAGATTCTTTTCTTACCCATCCGGAGTATGTCAGGAGTTGTTTTTCCATTTCTTTCACCGGAGGCCATCATTCTAGTTATCGTTCTCTATTTACCCCGGTGCTTCATTCAAGTGTTCTTTAATCAGCTCGAGTTCTTCCTGTTCTTTGGCATCTAAATCCCCTCAAGCATATTTGTTCTCCTAATTCTTCCCGGTGATTCATTCTCTTTCATCAGTCATTTTTGAATTCTAACGGTGGTTCGTTCAAGATTCTTTTTCCTTCATTATCATATTAATTCATTCGTTCTTTCGACTCCTACCGGTGGTTCATGAAGACATTCTCAAGTTTGCGTTATGCCACTTCTCAATCCTTTTTCAAGAGGAATAAGTAGTATGCAAAAATCCATTGCTGGTCACCAATTTAAGTTGATGAAGGATAAGCATACAATAAATCTTATTCTTATCTCGTCCAAGTGGTTAATCCTTTTCTTCGGAGTTTGTTCTTGATGAATAAATTCTAGTTCCAAGTGTTTCATCTTTTCTTTTCCGGAGTTCAAATTTCCTCAGCCATTTTGTCGGAACCTCCATCTAAATCATCGCAAGGCTCTTCTTATTCTTTCATCCTTCATTTTATCTCGTCATCCTTTTGTTACCAGAGTTCTTCATGGTGGTTCTTCATGATTTAATTCATTCTGCAAGAGTTCATCAAGATCTTGTTGGTGGAATTCAAGTATCTTTTCCTTCTCGTATCTCGAATTGCAATTAATTCTCCGTTTTCTTCTAAAGTGGAGTTTTGCATTTCTTCGTTCTTCTCAGCTATCCAATCATTTCCGCTTGTGGTTGGTTATCACCTCATAATTTTGAGATGTCATCCATAAGTCCACAACAAGCTTATTCTTTCGTAGTTGATTTTCTCAACAACTCCGTTCAATCCTTTCTTCTAAGGTTGCTTTCAATTTCATTCGTGGCACAAGTTGTCATTTTCTTCTCCGTTCTTTTCTTTCACCTCTTTCAATTCTTCCGGAGGCATTGCGTTGTTCATCTCTTCAAGGGTCATCCCATTGGGTGAAGTTCGTGTTCTATTCCTTCCATTTTCAGCCGGAGTGCTGCCTAAAGTCTTTCAGTCTTATTCGTTTCTTACCTCGTTCTGAGTGATTTCATAGTCTATCCGATTCCGTGAGCTTTCGATTCTCATCATTCTCGTCGGTCCTCTCTTATTCTCGACTGCTCTTGATTCTTTGCTCCTTCTCTTGAGTTCTTGTTTCACCTCATCCCCTTTCCCTTCCGTCTCGGTCCTAAGATCTCGGGACGAGATCTCCTGTTAGTGGAGGAGTGTTGTAACGCCCCGGATCCGATGCGCCAGATGTCCGCCAGTTATTCGCCGCCGTTGCCTTGTCAGCTGCTTGCGTGTTGCATTTTTCCATGTCATCATCTGCATTTCATCTGCATGTTTTTCAAAACTTGCATCCGTTCGGGTTCCGCCGGTTCTCTCCGTTGTCCGTTCTGAGTCCGGACACACTCGCACGCGCCCGCGGCACCTCCGAAATATTATTTTATAAGTGGCATAAAAATGTTCTCGGAATGGGTTGGAACTTGGCGTGCGGTCTTATTATAGTGTAGACAGAGCGCCTGTCAGTTTCGTTGCATTCGGAGTCCATTTGATAGCCCAACCGTTAAACTTATAGCGGTACCGTTGCCGGTACCTTCGTCAGACGTTTCAGTCTCCGAAACTGCCGCCGGGCTGCATTTCTCTTCGCTTCCCTCAGCCCAAACCCTCTCCTCACAGCCCATCTAGGCCTGCCTAACCCCCCTCGCGTCCGAAACCGCCCGATCGAGATCGGAGGGCTCCAAAAGCCCCCAAAAACCAAACCCTGGCCATCCCTGCTATAAATGGACACCACATCTCCATTTTGGGCAACCCTAACCCCCCTCCTCCTCTTTTTCCGCGCCACCCAACCCGCAGCCACCTCCTCCCACCTCGGGGGCCGCGCCGCCGCCTTTCCCCTCCAAATCCGGCGCCCCCCCAGCCTCCTCTCGCCACTTGGCGCCGTCTGAGTGGCTGCGCCGCCACTCAGCGCCGCTCCTGCCCACTCAAAGGCCGCCATGTCGCCCTCTGCCTTCCCCTGTCCAGCCCCGCCGCCGCAGCCCGCCAGGACCCAGATCGGGCCCTGGGAAGCCCATCTGGGCCCGGACGAGCCCGCCTCACTCCCCGTCGCCCCGAGCCATCGTCCTCGTCGCTGCGCTCAGCCGCCGCCATCGTCGCCTTCGCCTTCCGCCGCCGCCCGTCGCCGGAACCAACACCGGAGGACCCCGCCGCCGATTCGCCGTGCTCCGCCGCGTGCCTCCCCAGGACGCCGACCCGCGCCGCCCTGCAGCCTCCTCGCCGTCCCCGGCCTCCTCCACCCCGTGGCGTGCGCCGCCAGCCTCTGCCTCGCCGCCAGCAGCTTCCAGGCCGGCCCTTCGCCCCCACGGCCAGACCCGGCGAGGCCCGCATCGTCCCCGCTCGCCGGAGCACCACCGAGGGCCGGATCCGGCGAGATCCGGTGCTCTCAGCCAGTCAACGCCGCCGCCAGGTGGGACCCGCCCGTCAGCCTCACCACGTGGACATGTCCGCCCGACCCTGGACATGTCCGTCCAGTCAACACCCCCGCGAGGTCTATTTTTTTGCCTGTCTTTTCGGAAAAATCATATTATGTTGCATTATTGTGATGGGTGTAACTCTGTGCATGTAGCTCCATTTTGTGCGTGTAATATGTCAAATTGTTCGCCTCGACGAGTACTTCATTTCGTTCCATTGCATCATTTTCATTTGAGCTCGTCTTGATGCCCGAAATGCTGTTGGAAGAGTACATGTTGATGTTAATCTGCTGAAACTGTTATAACTTGCTCATTTGTCATTTTTGCCATGATTGATGTGTGCATCCTATGAGGTTGATGTCTACATGTGTTTTGATCTATGTCATGTCATTTTCCAGAGGTGCAAACCTTGTATTTTTGTGAGTTGGGTGCTGAGTGTATCAAGCTTGTTAAGGAGGGTACTTGCTGTTACCGTTTTGCTAGGCTTATTCTGTTATTTCGTGATGCCATGTAAACTTGATGCTACAGAGAGATCCATGCTTATTTTGAGATACTTCAGTAAGGATGTTTTGGACATATGGTGATGCTCTATCCATTCATGCTCCTTGTTGCATTTATAGCTTGCTGTAGATTGTTGTTATCTTGCTCCAAAGTTGCTAAATGATGTTGCTGTCAGCCTGTTAACATCAAGTTCAATGTTTCCATGATTGTTTGCTAGTGATCCATGCACCCTATGACCTTACTCTTGCCATGCTTAGCTTCATAAACATGCCTTCTTACTGTTGGTTGCCTTTCCATGCCATGTATTGCTCTATGGAGAGTGGTTCAAGCTCACGAACATGCCTACTTATTGTTGTTCCTGCCATGTATGAAGCTGTCATATTATTTGCCATGTTTACATGGGTGCCATCATATTTTCTGTGCCTTTTTGGCTCATGGTCAGTAAGGGACTTTTGTTTTATGCATTTAGTAGTATCATGCCATGCCTTTGTTTGCCATGATATGTTCCTGTAACATGTTGTTTGCTTGCTCTAAACATTGCAACCTGATGTTATTTTCTGCCAAGCCTGAAACTGTTATTATTTGCAATCTTTCCATGTCTTTTTGAGCATGTTCTAGTTGTTTCTGGAGATAGCTCAGTGTTCATGTTTTGTTATGCTTTACCTGTACTTCATGCCCATGCCTTTTGTTCTTATGTTGATGTGCTGTAGCATGTTGTTTTGATGCTCGCAATATGCCTAGTTGCTGTTTTGGATAGATTGTTGTTATGACTTGTATAGAGTGTATGTGTTGAACCGCTGCTCCGTTTTGAGTGTGCTCTATATGAAACTTGCTTAGAATTGCATGTAGTTTCATATTACCATGTTGCATCCTTGTTTTGGTGTGTTTTCTTGATGTTTGGGTGCATTTTGCATCAATGCCATGTTTAACTTGTTGTGCTCATATCTTCTAGGCCGTAACTCCGAATTAAATGAACTTTATATGTAACTTGACTAGAATTTCGTGTAGATCATCTTGGTGCATCTTAACTTGCAGTTTAACAACTTCAACTTAATGTTTATTCAGTTCTGGACCAACTTCGAAATTTGCATATGAGGACTTACCGGATTTGTTATATGTTGCTTCCGGCCTCATTTAAACTTGCTTTGATGTGTTGCTCTTGTATGCATCATCTTTTGCCATGAGTAGCTTCATGTAGTCTTGTCTTGAATCATGCTTGTTGTGCATCATGTCTTGTCTATGTGTGGTGTGTTTACTATGTTGTGTGCTTCTTCTCGATAGTTCCCGTTTCGTTGCGATCGTGAGGATTCGTTCGTCTACGCTTGGTTCGTCTTCGTGGCTTCATCTTGTTCATGGACTCGTTCTTCTTCCTTGCGGGATTTCAGGCAAGATGACCGTCACCCTGGATCTCACTACTATCATTGTTATGCTAGTTGCTTCGTTCTATCGCTATGCTGCGTTACCTATCTTTTGCTCTTCAAGCCTCCCAAATTGCCATGAACCTCTAACTTTTGACACCCTTCCTAGCAAACCATTGCTTGGCTATGTTACCGCTTTGCTCAGCCCCTCTTATAGCGTTGCTAGTTGCACGTGAAGTTGAAGATTGCTCCATGGTGGACAGGGTTATGTTTGGGATATCACAATATCTCTTATATTATTAATGCATCTATATATTTGGTAAAGGGTGGAAGGCTCGGCCTTATGCCTAGTGTTTTGTTCCACTCTTGCCGCCCTAGTTTCCGTCATACCAGTGTTATGTTCCCGGATTTTGTGTTCCTAACGCGGTCGGGTGATTTATGGGACCCCCTTGACAGTTCGCTTTGAATAAAACTCCTCCAGCAAGGCCCAACCTTGGTTTTACCATTTGCCTCACCACCACCTACCTTTCCCTTGGGAGTAATTAACCCAAGGGTCATCTTTATTATAGCCCCCCCCCCCGGGCCAGTGCTTGTCTAAGTGTTGGTCCGAACTGGGCAGACTGCGGGGCCACCTCGGGGCAACTCGAGGTCTGGTTTTACTCGTAGGCTGACCTATCCGGTGTTGCCCTGAGAACGAGATATGTGCAGCTCCTATCGGGATTGTCGGCGCATCGGGCGACTTTGCTGGTCTTGTTTTACCATTGTCGAAATGTCTTGTAAACCGGGATTCAGAGACTGATCGGGTCTTCCTGGGAGAAGGAATATCCTTCGTTGATCGCGAGAGCTTATCATGGGCTAAGTTGGGACACCCCTGCAGGGTATAAACTTTTGAGAGCCGTGCCCACGGTTATGTGGCATATGAGAATTTGTTAATGTCCGGTTGTAGATAACTTGACACCAGATCCGAATTAAAACGCATCAACCGTGTGTGTAGCCGTGATGGTCTCTTCTTGGCGGAGTCCGGGAAGTAAACACGGTCTTTGGGTTATGTTTGACGTAAGTAGGAGTTCAGGATCACCTCTTGATCATTACTAGTTGACGACCGTTCCGTTTGCTCTCTTCTCGCTCTCATTTGCGTATGTTAGCCACCACATCATGCTTAGTCGCTGCTGCAACCTCACCACTTTATCCCTTCCTTTCCCATTAAGCTTTGCTAGTGTTGATACCCATGGTAATGGGATTGCTGAGTCCTCGTGGCTCACAGATTACTACAACAACAGTTGCAGGTACAGGTTATGCGATGATCCTGACGTGAGAGCGATGCTTGCTTGTTTTGGAGTCCTTCTTCTGCTTCTTCTTCGATCAGGGGATAGGTTCCAGGTCGGCTGCCTGGGCTAGCAGGGTGGATGTCGTTTGAGTTTCTGTTTGTGTTTCATCCGTAGTCGGATGGTGCTCTTTTGTAAGATGATGTTGTATTCGTGTGGCATTGTATGCCTCTTGTATGTATCCCCATCTATTATGTAATGTTGATGTAGTGATATCCACCTTGCAAAAGTGTTTCAATATGCGGGTCTATCCTTGGTGGGACCTTCGAGTTCCTTTTGGATAGGGTTGCATATTGGGCGTGACAATGAAGCATGGCCAAACTGTATGATTTTGTAGGGATAAGTTTGCTTTTGCCTTGTTGTTTTGAAAAGACATTATTGCTTTATTGGTACGCTCGAAGTATTATTGTTTTTATGTCAAATGATAGACTATTGCTTTGAATCACTCGTGTCTTAATATTCATGCCATGATTTGACATATGATCAAGATTATGCTAAGTAGCATTCCACATCAAAAATTATTCTTTTTTTATCATTTACCTACTCGAGGACGAGCAGGAATTAAGCTTGGGGATGCTGATACGTCTCCGTCGTATCTATAATTTTTGATTGTTCCATGCCAATATTATTCACTTTCATATACTTTTTGGCAACTTTTTATATTATTTTTTGGACTAACATATTGATCCAGTGCCCGGTGCTAGTTCCTGTCTGTTGCATGTTTTTTGTTTCGCAGAAACCCAATATCAAACAGAGTCCAAACGGGATAAAAACGGACGGAGATTTTTTTTGGAATATTTATGATTTTCTGGAAGTAAAATCAACGCGAAACGGTGTCCAGGGTGGTCACGAGGTAGGGGGCGCGCCCTACCCCCCAGGCGCGCCCCTGACCCTCGTGGTCCACCCGTAAGGCGGTTAACGCTCTCCTTCTGGCGCAAGAAAGCTAATTTTACAAGGAAGATCTGAGCGAAAGATTCACCCCAATCGGAGTTACGGATCTCCAGATATAAAGGAAACGGTGAAGGGGTAGAATCTGCCAACGCAGAGAACGCAGAAACAGAGAGATAGATCCAATCTCGGAGGGGCTCTCGCCCCTCCCAAGCCATGGGAGCCAAGGACTAGAGGGGAAACCCTTCTCCCATCTAGGGAGAAGGTCAAGGAAGAAGAAGAAGAATGGGGGCTCTCTCCCCCTTGCTTCCGGTGGCGCCGGAACGCCGCCGGGGGCCATCATCATCACCGCGATCTTCACCAACACCTCCGCCATCTTCACCAACATCTCAATCACCTTCCCCCTTCTATCTACAGCGGTCCACTCTCCCGCAACCCGCTGTACCCTCTACTTGAACATGGTGCTTTATGCTTCATATTATTTTCCAATGATGTGTTGCCATCCTATGATGTCTGAGTAGATTTTCGTTGTCCTATCGGTGATTGATGAATTGCTATGATTGGTTTGAGTTGCATGTTTTATTATTGGTGCTGTCCTATTGTGCCCTCCGTGTCGCGCAAGCGTGAGGGATTCCCGCTGTAGGGTTTGCAATATGTTTATGATTTGCTTATGGTGTGTGGCGTGAGTGACAGAAGCAAAGACCCGAGTAAGTAGGTTGTTTGCGTATGGGATAAAGGGGACTTTATACTTTAATGCTATGGTTGGGTTTTACCTTAACATTGTCCATTGGTGAGCTTTGTATTGAATTGGTCTAGAATTCCAAATAAGTGAGGAAACCGAAATGGCACGAATACGAATTCGCCTGTTTGGTTGTTCACTGAATTGCCCCTTGAAATGCCTCTGAGGTTTCAATACCACATCCTGATTGGATGACAAACTTTGGAATTGCAAAGCTATATTACCATGAAAATTATATCTTGTGCTACATGACTCAAAAATGAAATCCGTCACATGTGACTATAATTAAATGAGTATATAGCAGTAAAATAATAAATATTCTAGCAATGCATCTCCTTCAGCCATGGAGCAGAAGAGGAGCAGCAGCTCCTTTGGCCATGGAGCAGAAGAGGGCGGAGGACGGCGGGCAGGGAGGACGACGGGGTGTGTCCGAGGAGGGCGGGGCACGGTGGCCGGGGAGGACGGCAGGGCATGCCACAAGGGAGCGGGGAGCGCCAGTCCTGCACCGCCGCCGACCACCACGGTGGGGTGTGGCTCAGTGGGGCAGAGAAGAGGAGTTGGGGAAGAGGGGAAGGACCGGGGAGGAGGGCACCTGAGCCGCCGCCGGACTCCATGGTGGTTACCGCCGCCGCCACCTACCCGCTAGGTCGCCGCTGCCGTCCGCCTGCTGACTGCTAGGTCGTCGCGAGGTCGCCATCCCCTCCTTTCTTCTATTTTTTGGTTGCGGGCTCGAACGGGTATGTTTTGTGGGAGGTTGGCCATTTCAGTCCAATTCGAAGGGGTAGCCCTCCGAAACGTGCGAGGGACATTTACGTGGTAGCCAAAACAGGCCTGAATTGGTTTTTCATTTCCAATACGAATTCAGCGTCCAGCCAAACAGTTGTTTTGATGTCAGATGATTACCAAATCCATTTCCTGGGCTCCAATGGAGACATCCAAACACAGTGTAATGAATCATTAGTAGTTGAGGATGCTTGCTAGAGTTCCAATCATAAGTGCATATGATCCAAGTAGAGAAAGTATGTTAGCTTATGCCTCTCCCTCAAATAGAATTGCAATAGTGATTATCGGTCTAGTAACATAGTCAGTTGCTTAGGGACAATTCCACAACTCCTACCACCACTTTTCCGCACTTGCTATATTTACTTTATTGTTCTTTATCTAAACAGCCCCTAGTTTATATTTACGCGTTCTTCACTTTCTTGCAAACCTATCCAACAACACCTACAAAGTACTTCTAGTTTCATACTTGTTCTAGGTAAAGCGAACGTCAAGCGTGCGTAGAGTTGTATCAGTGGTCGATAGAACTTGAGGGAATATTTATTCTACCTTTAGCTCCTCGTTGGGTTCGACACTCTTACATATCGAAAACTGTTGCGATCTCCTATACTTGTGGGTTATCAACGTTGGAGACATTCAGACGTATCAGGGTACAAGCAAAGGCATATATAAACCATGAGGATTTAGTCGTGACTTAGCTTTTTGACATGTAGTGCAGCGAGCAACAAAACGCTCAACATCACATCTCATCTTTGGCCAAAAGAAATGTGTAGCAAGTATATCCTCCGTCTTCTTCACGCCAAAGTGTCCCATTAATCCTCCTCCATGCGCCTCCTGCAACAACAAAAGACGAACGGAGCTAGCTGGAATGCATAACTTGTTAGCACGAAACACAAAATCCATCATTAATGACGAACTTGATCCACGTTCTTCCTTCTTTACAGTTCTTCATTACATCTTTAAAATTAGCATCGTGCACATATTGATCTTTGATGGTCTCCAAACCAAATATTTTGAAGTCAAGTTGTGAAAGCATAGTATAGCAACGAGACAATGCATCAGCAATAACATTTTCTTTACCCTTCTTGTGTTTAATGACATAAGGGAAAGTCTCATTGAATTCAACCCATTTAGCATGTCTACGATTCAGTTTAGCTTGACTTTTAATATGTTCAAAGATTCATGATCAGAATGTATAACAAATTCTTTGGGCCATAAATAATGTTGCCATGTTTCTAAAGTCTGAACAAGAGCATATAATTCTTTATCATAAGTAGAATAATTTAGACTAGGCCCACTCAATTTTTCAGAAAAGTATGCAACAGGTTTGCCATCTTGTAATAACACACCTCCTAATCCAATTCCACTAGCATCACATTCAAGCTCAAAATTCTTATTAAAATCAGGAAGTTGGAGTAAAGGAGCATGTGTCAACTTATATTTCAATACCGTGAAGGCTTCTTCCTGTGCGGTACCCCAAACAAAAGGCACATCCTTCTTTGTAAGCTCATTGAGAGGTGCAGCAATGGTGCTGAAATCTCTCACAAAACGCCTATAGAATCCAGCGAGTCCAAGAAAACTCCTCACTTGTGTGACCGTTTTGGGCTGCGGCCAACTCTCAATAGCTTCAATCTTGGCTTTATCAACTTCAATTCCCTGTGGAGTAACAACATAGCCAAGAAAAGATACTCGGTTGGTGCAAAAGGTGCACTTCCCAAGGTTACCAAACAAACGTGCATCACGTAGAGCAATAAAAACAGCACATAAATGTTCCAAATGTTCTTCCAAAGATTTGCTATAAATCAGTATATCATCAAAATAGACTACCACAAATCGTCCAATGAAAGCACGTAAAACTTCGTTCATTAGTCTCATGAAAGTACTAGGTGCATTAGTTAACCCAAAAGGCATGATTAACCACTCATATAAACCAAACTTAGTTTTAAATGTTGTTTTCCATTCATATCCCAATTTCATACGAATTTGATGGTATTCACTACGCAAGTCAACTTTGGAGAATATTGTAGAGCCACTCAATTCATCAAGCATATCATCTAGCCTAGGAATAGGAAGACAATAACGAATAGTAACATTATTAATGCCTCTACAATCAACACACATATGCGATGTACCATCCTTTTTAGGCACT
This sequence comes from Triticum timopheevii, assembly GCA_963921465.1. NCBI lineage: Eukaryota > Viridiplantae > Streptophyta > Magnoliopsida > Poales > Poaceae > Triticum > Triticum timopheevii. The sequence continues at coordinate 185,270,367 of OY997274.1, read as the reverse complement.
AGTATAATAGGAACAACACAAGGACTAAGAGATTCGCGTATATAACCTTTGTCGAGCAGCTCCTGTACTTGACGCATAATCTCCTTCGTCTCCTCTGGATTGGTACGGTATGGTGCATGGTTGGGTAGCGATGCACCGGGAATTAAGTCAATTTGATGCTCAATCCCTCGAATAGGTGGTAATCCCGGTGGCACGTCTTGTGGGAAGACGTCAGTGAACTCCTGCAAAATGTTAGTGACAGCAGGGGGCAAAGAGGAAGGCACGTCCTCGAATGAAAATAATGCCTCTTTGCACACAAAAGCATAGCAAACTAATTTGCTAAAATCTAGCTCATCAATATCAGATTTGGTGGCAAGTAAACATGCACTTTTTAATTTAATTTCAGAAGCAACACTAGATAGTTTATTATTAGGCTTCATTTGTTGCTCAAATTCTTTTGCCACAATTTGTTTTTCACTCGTATTTTTCTCCTGTTTTGCTTTATTAGCTCTATTAATATCATCTTTCAAAATGGAATCAGGAGTCATAGGAAGCAAAGTAATATTTTTATCCTTATGAACAAGAGTATAGTGATTGTTTCTACCATGGTGTACATAATTTTTATCAAATTGCCATAGTCTACCAAGTAATAAGTAACATGCTTGCATGGGTACCACATCACAATCAACATAATCAGCATATGTAGAGATACCGAAATGCACACCAACAGTACGTGTTACCTTAACCTTGCCACTGTTGTTGAACCATTGGATGTAGTAAGGATGTGGATGTGGTCTTGTGGTGAGAGATAGCTTCTCCATCATCTCCATGCTAGCCAAGTTGTTGTAGCTCCCTCCATCTATGATGACGCGAACAGAACGTTCCTTCACAACTCCCTTTGTATGGAACAAATTATGCCTCTGATTTTGCTCAGCTTGTGTGACCTGCACACTCAAAACACGTTGAGCAACTAAACATTCATACCTGTCAGCATCTTCAGGAGCCATGTATTGCGTCTCATGATCAGAATCATCTCCACCATGTTCTTCACGTGTAATAAGAGCCAAAGTCTCCTCATCATAGTCACTAGCGGACTCATACCCACCATCCTTAGTAGCAACTATCACACACTGAGATTTGCGTTCTCTCGCCAAATGTCCTCTTCCCTTACAACGACGAAAAATAGTATCACTTGTATGCCCTGTTGATGCCATGGAAGAAGAAGAACTCTGTGCAGGCCCGATAGGTGTGCTCTTGGCAGATAATGGTGGTTGTGCCTGCTTCCTTGTATCACGGCTGGAGGTAACAACTGATGGAGGTGTCGGTGCAGTAGAATGTGTGGAAGTAGAGGATGCACGCGGTGTCCATGATGAAGGTCGACCTGCAGAAAAGTTAGTCTGCACCAATGCCTATCGATCCTGCACTTCACGTTCAGCTTTACAAGCAAGATGGAATAAACGAGTGATATTATTATAGTCATTATACTCTAGAATGGTCTGAATCTCTCTATTTAATCCACCCATAAAACGTGCAAGCATAGCTTCATTCTCCTCAACAATACCACATCTAATCATGCCAGTTTGTAATTACTGATAATATTCTTCTACAGAATTTTCTCCTTGTCTTAAGCGCTGTAATTTTTGAAGTAAATCACGCTGATAATATGGTGGAACCCAACGAGTACGCATAGCAGTTTTCAAAGCAACCCAAGACACATGCAAAACTAGTGAAAGCACAAACAGCAGCAGGAACACGTCTCTCCTCGGGATATTGTAAACATGTAAAACGTTGTTCAGTTTCTAACTCTCAAGTAAGATATATATCAGGAACATATCTACCCTCAAATGGTGGAATATTCAATTTCAGTTTAGGAAAAAGGTCATGATCTCGTACCTCGGTTGGTGGTGCAGCACTACTGTTGCGATGATATACCTGAGGACGACCTGGTGGTGGTGGTGCTGGTGGTTGCACGTAGTTCTGATTTTGATCAACCTCATCCTCGTAATGGTCCTCCACCTCTGCAGTAGCAGCAGGAGCTACAGAAGCATCAACAGTGGCACCTGAATTTTGCCCAGGGTCAATGGGAACGCGTTGTGCACGTCCCACTTGATTTGGAAGGCGACGTTGTTGTTGTTGTTGTAGAGGTGCGACAGCTGCAGCCGGCGGTGGTGGTGGAAAACCCGAAAGCAATTCAGTAAACTTGTAGAGGTGCGACAGCTGCAGCCGACAGTGGTGGTGAAATAACCAAGGCCTTGATTGAATGCAAGATGAAAGAGGGTTCCTCAATGAGTGAGCGTATAGTGAAGCTTGGTGGCTATGTTGATAGACTGGCTTCTCCGGAATTTGGAATTCCGCCAACACTCGATACAAATATTGTGCTTGCTTCACTCCCACTATCTTACGATGTCTTTATCATTAATTACAACGTGAATGGGATGGAGAAAAGTGCAAACAAGTTGTTTGCTATGCTCAAAACTACGGAAGTTGGAATGCAGAAGAATAAAATACTGTTGATCATCAACAAGATCACTAGTTTTAAGAAGAAGGGAAAGTCCAAGAAGAAGAAATCTACTGAAGCCTATAAGACCAAGTCTCAGAAGAAGAACAAGGGCGGAGTGATGGTGTCCTGCACTAGGGGGTACTCATCATGTCGTCTCCCGACCAGTTGGATCGGGCCGAGGACCCCCATGGCGGTTCACTCATGGGCCAGTTCGGACAGCCCATGCCGCATACAAGGGATATTCCACAAGACTTGATGATCAAGACAAGGACTCCTCTCCACCTACGTATTCGACTAGGACTCTTGTTATCCTAGGCCTCCGGCATGTTATATAAGCCGAGGTTAGGCTAGTCGATAGATCATGACATTATTCATCATACCCTCAGGTTTAGACCACAGCATATGATCTCGAGGTAGATCAACTCTTGTAACCCCTATACTCATCAAAGTCAATCAAGCAGCATGTATGCTATTATCTATTCAAGAGAGCCCGAAGCTGGGTAAAATCCCGTGTCCATGTTACCATCGATCCTAAGACACACAGCTTGGGACCCCCTACCTGATTTGCCGGTTTTGACACTGACAATGGTGCTTTCATTGAGAGTTCCGTTGTGTGATCGGCAAAAGGATCAATGGCTCGCCTGCAGATCAACTGCCACGTCGGCGTCTTTGTCGCCGCCTCGACTGATCACCTTGGTTTGACCGAGGACTGTGCCCTACCTCCAATCATCATGTTCGGATGAGGGACTTCATCAACATCAACTCCGATCTCTATCAAGATCATGGAGGGATCATCCATGGAGCTCGGGGGCTTGACGTCAACATTGCCCTCGGGCGACCGTGTTGTTTTTCCGAACAGCGAACTTGTATCCGCTACCACCACCTCCTCGAGCATCGCTTTGACGATTCCTTTAGTGGAATTGTGCGGAATTGAGTCTACAATAACACTGTAAAATTTCGTTGCATTTCGATGGAGCAATCTCCGCCGGTCTCCGATGTACCGGAGATCCGTCGAATCTGGACGGGAATCTGGACGAGTTTGGAGCGTGGTGTCCAGCATCTAGCTCGGACATCCTTTGGAAGATCCAACCGTTGATCGGCTGCATAATTCCTATATCTACCACCCCTCAAAATTTTAGCTCGATCTGACCGTCTAAACTCCGGGAACCTTCCAATTAGTGCATCACTTTTCAGATATGTTTTCTCTGCGAGAACAAATCCGACCCGAGTTCATCCTTTTTATGAACGGGATTTCGGACATCCTTTTTGAAGGAAGTTTTGTATGGGGTATTGTGTGTTGTTCCCAAACGCATCCCACTAATTTTAAAGTCTTTTCCAATATGATCTTCACCATCGCGCCGGTGTCAAATAAGCCCGACAACGTTGCTCCACGGCTGCCGACCTGCGCTAGACACATCGTCGTTTTGTTGAGCCGAGCTCAACTTCCTCGGAGCAAAATCTCGGCAAGTCGAACAGGAGTTCGGCATTGCGAAGGATAAATCATCACCAACATCGCCGCCCCACGAATTACACGGAGCGGGCATGCTGGCATCGCCGCACGGTCACTTCATCAAGCCGGCATTGACCACGTCACGAGTTACGACCTGCATCGGCATGGCCGTACCGTTGCTTCTTCGAGCCGATGTCCATCACGCCGAACTACTTCAACACCCCGACTGACATGGCAGCTGCAATGTCTCCTTACCAACCTGATCCGTCACCTCGTCTGGACCGGGGGCTTCGCCATCCCTTCATCAACCTACTCCGGAGACTTCGGCGTCGTCAGCCGACTAGCTTCGTCACGTTAGCTGGACTGGGGGCTTTGCCTCGGTAAGCCAACCTTTACCAGCACCACCATGCCGTCACTTCACCGCCCATCAGGCAATGGGTATGCGAATCGAGTCCCAATTTTGGGAGTCACTTTTCTTCGGACTGCTATAACAAATAAACCAGGTGTTGGAAATATGCCCTAGAGGCAATAATAAAAGGATTATTATATTTCAATGTTCATGATAATTGTCTTTTGTTCATGCTATAACTGTATTATCCGGAAATCGTAATACACGTGTGAACACTTAGACCCAATGAGTCCCTAGTGAGCCTCTAGTTGACTAGCTCGTTATGATCAATAGATAGTCATGGTTTCCTGACTATGGACATAGGATGTCGTTGATAACGGGATCACATCATTAGGAGAATGATGTGATGGACAAGACCCAATCATAAGCATAGCATAAAAGATCGTATAGTTCGTTTGCTAGAAGCTTTGCCAATGTCAAGTATCTATTCCTTCGACCATGAGATCGTGTAACTCCCGGTTACCGTAGGAGTGCCTTGGGTGTATCAAACGTCACAACGTAACTGGGTGACTATAAAGGTGCATTACAGGTATCTCCGAAAGTATCTGTTGGGTTGACACGGATCGAGACTGGGATTTGTCACTCCGTATAACGGAGAGGTATCTCTGGGCCCACTCGGTAATGCATCATCATAATGAGCTCAATGTGACCAAGGTGTTGGCCACGGGATCATGCATTACGGTACGAGTAAAGTGACTTGCCGGGTAACGAGACTGAACAAGGTATTGGGATACCGACGATCGAATCTCGGGCAAGTAACGTACCGATTGACAAAGGGAATTGTATACAGGGTTTGATCGAATCCTCGACATCGTGGTTCAACCGATGAAATCATCGATGAGCATGTGGGAGCCAACATGGATATCCAGACCCCGCTGTTGGTTATTGCCCGAGAGTCGTCTCGGTCATGTCTGCGTGTCTCCCGAGCCCGTAGGGTCTACACACTTAAGGTTCGGTGACGCTAGGGTTAGTAGGAAGTCAAGTATGTGACTACCGAATGTTGTTCGGAGTCCCGGATGAGATCCCGGACGTCACGAGGAGTTCCGGAATGGTCCGGAGGTAAAGATTTATATATGGGAAGTCCTGTTTCGGGCATCGGGACAAGTTTCGGGGTTATCGGTATTGTACCGGGACCACCGGAGGGGTCCCGGGGGCCCACCGGGTGGGGCCACCTGCCCCGGGGGGCCACATGGGCTGTAGGGGGTGCGCCTTGGCCTGCATGGGCCAAGGGCACCAGCCCCACATAGGCCCATGCGCCTAGGGTTCAAGGGGGAAGAGTCCTAGGAGGGGAAGGCACCTCCTAGGTGCCTTGGGGGGGAGGGAAACCCCCCTTGGCCGCCGCCCCCCTAGGAGATTGGATCTCCTAGGGCCGGCCACCCCCCCCTTGGCCCTCCTATATATAGTGGGGGAGAGGAGGGACTTCATACCTTGAGTCCTTGGCCTTTGGTTGCCTCCTTCTCCCTCCCCAACACCTCTCCTCCTCCGTTGTGTGCTCAGCGAAGCCCTGTCGGAGTACTGCTTCTCCACCATCACCACGCCGTCGTGCTGCCGGTGGAGCTGTCTTCCTCAACCTCCCCTTCCTCCTTGCTGGATCAAGACGGAGGGGACGTCACCTGTGCCGTACGTGTGTTGAACGTGGAGGTGCTGTCCGTTCAGCACTTGGCATCGGTGATCTGAATCACGTTCGAGTACGACTACATCATCACCTTGCAAGCTTCCGCACGCGATCTACAAGTGGTATGTAGATGCAAGCTCTCTCCCATGACTCGTTGCTTAGATGAACTCATAGATGGATCTTGGTGAAGCCGTAGGAAAAATTTTAATTTTCTGCAACGTTCCCCAACAGTGGCATCATGAGCTAGGTCTATGCGTAGTTCTCTAATGCACGAGTAGAACACAATTTGTTGTGGGCGTTGATCTTGTCATCTTACTTGCCTCTACTAGTCTTTTCTTGCTCAACGGTATTGTGGGATGAAGCGGCCCGGACCAACCTTACACGTACGCTTACGTGAGACCGGTTCCACCGACTGACATGCACTAGTTGCATAAGGTGGCTGGCGGGTGTCTGTCTCTCCCACTTTAGTTGGAGCGGAATCGATGAACAGGGCCCTTATGAAGGGTAAATAGAAGTTGACAAAAATCACGTTGTGGTGATTCGTAGGTAAGAAAACGTTCTTGCTAGAACCCAATCGCAGCCACGTAAAAGATGCAACAACAACTAGAGGACGTCTAACTTGTTTTTGCAGCGATTGATCATGTGATGTGATATGGCCAGAAGTTGTGATGAATGTTGAATTGTGATGTATGAGATCATGTTCTTGTAATAGGATTCACGACTTGCATGTCGATGAGTATGACAACCGGCAGGAGCCATAGGAGTTGTCTTTATTTTTTTGTATGACCTGCGTGTCATTGAAGAACGCCATGTAAACTACTTTACTTCATTACTAAACGCGTTAGTCATAGAAGTAGAAGTAGTCGTTGGCGTGACAACTTCATGAAGACACGATGATGGAGATCATGATGATGGAGATCATGGTGTCAAGCCGGTGACAAGATGATCATGGAGCCCCGAAGATGGAGATCAATGGAGCTTGATGATATTGGCCATATCATGTCACAACCATATAATTGCATGTGATGTTTATTATGTTTATGCATCTTGTTTACTTAGGACGACGATAGTAAATAAGATGATCCCTTACAAAATTTCAAGAAGTGTTCTCCCCTAACTGTGCACCGTTGCTACAGTTCGTCGTTTCTAAGCACCACGTGATGATCGGGTGTGATGGATCCTTACGTTCACATACAACGGGTGTAAGACAGTTTTACACAGCGAAAACACTTAGGGTTAACTTGACGAGCCTAGCATGTGCAGACATGGCCTCGGAACACGGAGACCGAAAGGTCGAACACGAGTCGTATGGAAGATACGATCAACATAAAGATGTTCACCGACGATGACTAGTCCGTCTCACGTGATGATCGGACACGGGCTAGTCGACTCGGATCGTGTAACACTTAGATGACTAGAGGGATGTCTAATCTAAGTGGGAGTTCATAATTTTGATTAAGAACTTTATTATCATGAACTTAGTCTAAAACCTTTGCAAATATGTATTATAGATCAATGGCCAACGCTAATGTCAACATGAACTTCAACGCGTTCCTAGAGAAAACCAAGCTGAAAGATGATGGCAGCAACTATACGGACTGGGTCCGAAACCTGAGGATCATCCTCATAGCTGCCAGGAAGCAATATGTCCTAGAAGGACCGCTAGGTGCCGCTCCCGTCCCAGAGAACCAAGACGTTATGAACGCTTGGCAAACTCGTGCTGATGATTACTCCCTCGTTCAGTGCGGCATGCTTTACAGCTTAGAACCGGGGCTCCAAAAGCGTTTTGAGCATCACGGAGCATATGAGATGTTCGAAGAGCTGAAACTAGTTTTCCAAGCTCATGCCCGGGTCGAGAGATATGATGTCTCCGACAAGTTCTACAGTTGTAAGATGGAGGAGAACAGTTCTGTCAGTGAACACATCCTGAAGATGTCTGGGTTGCACGCACGTATGACCCAGTTGAACATTAACCTCCCAGATGAGGCGGTCATTGACAGAATCCTCCAGTCGCTCCCACCAAGCTACAAGAGCTTTGTGATGAACTACAACATGCAGGGGATGGTAAAGACCATTCCTGAAGTGTTCTCGATGCTGAAGTCAGCAGAGGCTGAAATCAAGAAAGAACATCAAGTGTTGATGGTCAATAAGACCACTAAGTTCAAGAAGGGCAAGGGTAAGAAGAACTTCAAGAAGGACGGCAAAGATGTTGCCGCGCCCGGTAAGCCTGTTGCCGGGAAGAAGTCAAAGATTGGACCCAAGCCTGAGACTGAGTGCTTTTATTGCAAGGGGAAGGGGCACTGGAAGCGGAACTGCCCCAAATACTTAGCGGATAAGAAGGCCGGCAACACCAAAGGTATATTTGATATACATGTAATTGATGTGTACCTTACCAGTACTCGAAGTAACTCCTGGGTATTTGATACCGGTGCCGTTGCTCACATATGTAACTCATAGCAGGAGCTGCGGAATAAACGGAGACTGGCGAAGGACGAGGTGACGATGCGCGTCGGGAATGGTTCCAGGGTCGATGTGATCGCCGTCGGCACGCTGCCTCTACATTTACCTACGGGATTAGTTTTAAACCTCAATAATTGTTATTTAGTGCCAAGTTTGAGCATGAACATTGTATCTGGATCTCGTTTAATACGAGATGGCTACTCATTTAAGTCTGAGAATAATGGTTGTTCGATTTATATGAGAGATATGTTTTATGGTCATGCTCCGATGGTCAATGGTTTATTCTTGATGAATCTCGAGCGTAATATTACACATGTTCATAGTGTGGATGCCAAAAGATGTAAAGTTGATAACGATAGTCCCACATACTTGTGGCACTGCCGCCTTGGTCACATTGGTGTCAAGCGCATGAAGAAGCTCCATGCTGATGGACTTTTAGAGTCTCTTGATTATGAATCATTTGACACATGCGAACCTTGCCTCTTAGGCAAAATGACCAAGACTCCGTTCTCCGGAACAATGGAGCGAGCAACCGACTTGTTGGAAATCATACATACCGATGTGTGCGGTCCAATGAGCGTTGAGGCTCGCGGAGGATATCGTTATGTTCTCACTCTCACTGACGACTTGAGTAGATATGGGTATGTCTACTTAATGAAACACAAGTCTGAGACCTTTGAAAAGTTCAAGGAATTTCAGAGTGAGGTAGAGAATCAACGTGACCGTAAGATAAAGTTCCTACGATCAGATCGTGGGGGCGAATACTTAAGTCACGAATTTGGTACACACTTAAGAAAATGTGGAATCGTTTCACAACTCATGCCGCCTGGAACACCTCAGCGAAACGGTGTGTCCGAACGTCGTAATCGCACTCTATTGGATATGGTGCGGTCTATGATGTCTCTTACCGATTTACCGCTATCATTTTGGGGATACGCTCTAGAGACAGCTACATTCACTTTAAATAGGGCACCGTCTAAATCCGTTGAGACGACACCGTATGAATTATGGTTTGGGAAGAAACCTAAGCTGTCGTTTCTAAAAGTTTGGGGATGCGATGCTTATGTCAAGAAACTTCAACCTGAAAAGCTCGAACCCAAGTCGGAAAAATGCGTATTCGTAGGATACCCTAAGGAAACTGTCGGGTATACCTTCTACTTAAGATCCGAAGACAAGATCTTTGTTGCCAAGAACGGATGCTTTCTGGAGAAAGAGTTTCTCTCGAAAGAAGTAAGTGGGAGGAAAGTAGAACTCGATGAAGTACTACCTCTCGAACGGGAAAGTGGTGCAGCACAGGAAACCATTCCTGTAATGCCCACACCAACTGAAGAGGAAAATGTTGATGATGATCAAGGTACTTCAGATCTAGTTGCTACTGAACTTCGAAGGTCCACAAGGACACGTTCCGCACCAGAGTGGTACGGCAACCCTGTCATGGAAATCATGTTGCTAGACAACAATGAACCTTCGAACTATGAAGAAGCAATGGCGGGCCCGGATTCCAACAAATGGCTTAAGGCCATGAAATCCGAGATAGAATCCATGTATGAAAACAAAGTATGGACTTTGACAGACTTGCCCGATGATCGGCGAGCGATAGAAAATAAATGGATTTTTAAGAAGAAGACGGACGCGGATGGTAATGTTACCATCTATAAAGCTCGACTTGTCGCTAAGGGTTATCGACAAGTTCAAGGGATTGACTACGACGAGACATTCTCTCCCGTGGCGAAGCTTAAGTCCGTCCGAATCATGTTAGCAATTGCCGCATACTATGATTATGAGATATGGCAGATGGACGTCAAAACGGCATTCCTTAATGGACATCTTAAGGAAGAGCTGTATATGATGCAGCCGGAAGGTTTTGTCGTTCCTCAGAACGCTAACAAAGTATGCAAGCTCCAGCGATCCATTTATGGACTGGTGCAAGCATCTCGGAGTTGGAACATTCGCTTTGATGAGATGATCAAAGCGTTTGGGTTTACGCAGACTTATGGAGAAGCCTGCGTTTACAAGAAAGTGAGTGGGAGCTCTGTAGCATTTCTCCTATTATATGTAGATGACATACTCTTGATGGGAAATGATACGAAACTCCTGGACAGCATTAAGGCCTACTTGAACAAGTGTTTTTCAATGAAGGACCTTGGAGAAGCTGCTTATATATTAGGCATCAAGATCTATAGAGATAGATCGAGACGCCTCATAGGTCTTTCACAAAGCACATACCTTGATAAGATTTTGAAGAGGTTCAAAATGGATCAGTCCAAGAAGGGGTTCTTGCCTATGTTATAAGGTGTGAGATTGAGCTCGGCTCAGTCACCGACCACGGCAAAAGATAAAGAAGAGATGAGTGTCATCCCCTATGCTTCAGCCATAGGATCTATTATGTATGCCATGCTGTGTACCAGACCCGATGTAAACCTTGCCGTAAGTTTGGTTGCAAGATACCAAAGTAACCCCGGCAAGGAACACTGGACAGCGGTCAAGAATATCCTGAAGTACCTGAAAAGGACAAAGGACATGTTTCTCGTTTATGGAGGAGATGAAGAGCTCGTCGTAAAGGGTTACGTCGACGCTAGCTTCGACTCAGATCTGGATGACTCTAAGTCACAAACCGGATACGTGTATATGTTGAATGGTGGAGCAGTAAGCTGGTGCAGCTGCAAGCAGAGCGTCGTGGCGGGATCTACATGTGAAGCGGAGTACATGGCAGCCTCGGAGGCAGCGCATGAAGCGATTTGGATGAAGGAGTTCATCACCGACCTAGGAGTCATACCCAATGCGTCGGGGCCGATCAAACTCTTCTGTGACAACACTGGAGCTATTGCCCTTGCCAAGGAGCCCAGGTTTCACAAGAAGACCAGGCACATCAAGCGTCGTTTCAACTCCATCCGTGAAAATGTTCAAGATGGAGACATAGAGATTTGCAAAGTGCACACGGATCTGAATGTCGCAGATCCGTTGACTAAACCTCTCTCGCATGCAAAACATGATCAACACCAGAACTCTATGGGTGTTCGATTCATCACAATGTAACTAGATTGGTGACTCTAGTGCAAGTGGGAGACTGTTGGAAATATGCCCTAGAGGCAATAATAAAAGGATTATTATATTTCAATGTTCATGATAATTGTCTTTTGTTCATGCTATAACTGTATTATCCGGAAATCGTAATACACGTGTGAACACTTAGACCCAATGAGTCCCTAGTGAGCCTCTAGTTGACTAGCTCGTTATGATCAATAGATAGTCATGGTTTCCTGACTATGGACATAGGATGTCGTTGATAACGGGATCACATCATTAGGAGAATGATGTGATGGACAAGACCCAATCATAAGCATAGCATAAAAGATCGTATAGTTCGTTTGCTAGAAGCTTTGCCAATGTCAAGTATCTATTCCTTCGACCATGAGATCGTGTAACTCCCGGTTACCGTAGGAGTGCCTTGGGTGTATCAAACGTCACAACGTAACTGGGTGACTATAAAGGTGCATTACAGGTATCTCCGAAAGTATCTGTTGGGTTGACACGGATCGAGACTGGGATTTGTCACTCCGTATAACGGAGAGGTATCTCTGGGCCCACTCGGTAATGCATCATCATAATGAGCTCAATGTGACCAAGGTGTTGGCCACGGGATCATGCATTACGGTACGAGTAAAGTGACTTGCCGGGTAACGAGACTGAACAAGGTATTGGGATACCGACGATCGAATCTCGGGCAAGTAACGTACCGATTGACAAAGGGAATTGTATACAGGGTTTGATCGAATCCTCGACATCGTGGTTCAACCGATGAAATCATCGAGGAGCATGTGGGAGCCAACATGGATATCCAGACCCCGCTGTTGGTTATTGCCCGAGAGTCGTCTCGGTCATGTCTGCGTGTCTCCCGAGCCCGTAGGGTCTACACACTTAAGGTTCGGTGACGCTAGGGTTAGTAGGAAGTCAAGTATGTGACTACCGAATGTTGTTCGGAGTCCCGGATGAGATCCCGGACGTCACGAGGAGTTCCGGAATGGTCCGGAGGTAAAGATTTATATATGGGAAGTCCTGTTTCGGGCATCGGGACAAGTTTCGGGGTTATCGGTATTGTACCGGGACCACCGGAGGGGTCCCGGGGGCCCACCGGGTGGGGCCACCTGCCCCGGGGGGCCACATGGGCTGTAGGGGGTGCGCCTTGGCCTGCATGGGCCAAGGGCACCAGCCCCACATAGGCCCATGCGCCTAGGGTTCAAGGGGGAAGAGTCCTAGGAGGGGAAGGCACCTCCTAGGTGCCTTGGGGGGGAGGGAAACCCCCCTTGGCCGCCGCCCCCCTAGGAGATTGGATCTCCTAGGGCCGGCCACCCCCCCTTGGCCCTCCTATATATAGTGGGGGAGAGGAGGGACTTCATACCTTGAGTCCTTGGCCTTTGGTTGCCTCCTTCTCCCTCCCCAACACCTCTCCTCCTCCGTTGTGTGCTCAGCGAAGCCCTGTCGGAGTACTGCTTCTCCACCATCACCACGCCGTCGTGCTGCCGGTGGAGCTGTCTTCCTCAACCTCCCCTTCCTCCTTGCTGGATCAAGACGGAGGGGACGTCACCTGTGCCGTACGTGTGTTGAACGCGGAGGTGCTGTCCGTTCAGCACTTGGCATCGGTGATCTGAATCACGTTCGAGTACGACTACATCATCACCTTGCAAGCTTCCGCACGCGATCTACAAGTGGTATGTAGATGCAAGCTCTCTCCCATGACTCGTTGCTTAGATGAACTCATAGATGGATCTTGGTGAAGCCGTAGGAAAAATTTTAATTTTCTGCAACGTTCCCCAACACCAGGTGCTATTAATCCTAGCAATTTTTGCTTGTTTGGGTTTATATTTTTCAAGGAATTATTACTCTGATTTGTTCCATCATCTATACACAAGTCTATCAAATGGTGGCCGCATTAATGACGGTCGCGTGGTGTTCGGTCAGTTTCCATACATAGTTCGGCGAACGCCGCATCCGGAACTCGGATCGACCTGTGAATTCAGGCTTTGCCACGCCTTTACCGCATCACGCCGACGCCTTGCGTCGACATTGACTTCGGCGCCATGCCACATATCTTTAAATAAATTATTTTGCGTAAATTAATTACGCGAGGATTTTTATATATTTATATTACTATTGTTGGCTTGCAGGTAATGGACTTCGACTGCATCACATGGTCTCTTCAAGCCGACGTCGTCGTCCCAATCAACATAAATCGGCTCGCGTGATCACCTTGTTGGTCGTGTTGCTATACCAACGTGTTCGGTTGCCTTGGGGACTTCGGCATCGCCGAGAGAGCTCTACCTCATTGAGTGTTCGGCGCACAGGCCATATTTCTTTTATTACTCACTTTGCACAAATTATTTAGCAACAATTTTATTATTATTATTACTATTATTTCCGGTTTGCACTATTTTTGTGCACATGTAAAGGATTTGGGTCGGGTAGTGTTGTCACTTCGGCGTACTGACATACCACGTCACCTCGGCTGGACGGGGGGGGGGGCTTCGTCAACACTTCATTAACCCACGCTGGGGACTTCGGCGTCACTCTGTCGGCCTACATTGGTTGTGCTATGTCACCACTTCGGAGTGCCGAGCTCTTTGCTCCGTCACCCCGGGACCGGCTTGGGGGATGGAACCTTGTCTCGCATCAAGCTCGGACCGCGTCATCAATGCCAAACACATTAACCAGCTAAGTCGCTTTCATGCTCAAAGTTTTAAAGTTTTAACTTGTGTTCGGTTCGACCATGCTCATATACGTTGTTCATTAAAAGAAACTCCCCTTACGCATGTTAACTGGGGGCTCTTAAAATTTACATGAGTCGTGCTATAATAATGTGTTTTCTTCTTGGTCGTTGCAAAGTCTTTTTCTACCGCTCCTTTTTCGACTCGGGTGTATGGTCAATAGCCGGATAGCCTAGCTTCTCTCTAAAGCCACTCGAGTTTAGTTCGCTAAACTAGCCTCGGAGAAGCACTCCGCCTTCGGGATAAGGAGCTTGAAGCCATAGGTTGACCCGCTTGAAGTCTTGAGATCGGATGTGTCATGTTAAAGCACGACAGAAGCACAATTTTTTTAAAAAAGACCAATTTCCGGATTAGCACCAAAATATCAGTTTAGTCCGGACGTCAAGCTTTTACATAAGTTTTTGGCTTTTCGAGCCTATGACACTTTTAAACTATTTGTGTGTTTCCAGCATAAGTCTCGTAGTGCAATGCCGGACACCTTTAGAGATTCTGCAAAAAACATTCTCGAATATTGCTATATATGCACCGGTTTCGAATTGTGTCTTTGGTCAACAGTTGAGTTGCCCGGCTCCTGTGCTTGCCTCCTACGTTCCGCTTTGTTCGGCTAGGTGTGCAAAGGGAGAACCACTGCGATTGTGCGTCCAACTCGCATGGTTAAGCACCTCAGTGGAGAAAGCCGAAAACTGACTGTTACAATAAGCGTAAACTGGTCAGCGATTCGATGACTGTGTTAAATGACGGGCCGTTCATAACATTCGCCAAAGTGTTTACGGCTTGACCTCGGCTATCGCTGAACACTAACTAGGGGCTAGTAGCTGGCCTCCCAACTTTAAGCTCCTATGACTAAGTGAAAGTTCTAAAGCCCGCATATCTGATTGCCTCGTTTCAGCTAACACAACTGCCTCCGGGCACCGAGACGTCGGCTAAGGGTTGTCTTGTTATTGCGGAAACACCCTGCGTAGTATTCTACAAAGGGGTAGAAGCCGACGATGGGCCACTTTCAACTAATAAATGGTCGCAACAGAGTCAAAATAAACATATCATCAGCATTTGTATTCAGTATACAAGTGCTGCCTTCCGTAATCATCGTTATAAAGCCATAAATATGCATCAATTTGACTTAAGATTTCGGCCAAGCTGGGTTGCCTGGCTCCTGTGATTACCCCTACATTCCTGATTGTTTAGCTAGGAGGTAAAGGGAGCACCTCTGTGATTGTTACTTTTGGATCATCCGTGTTAGTACCTCAGACTGGGAGAAGCCGAAAGCTAGCCATCTTAAAGAATATAATTGGTCGGCAACGACGGAAACGAAAATTTTGGTCCATTAAAAACCATAGAGTTCGGGAACTTTCCCCATAACTAAATCCTCAATATTTTCCTCCCACATTGATCGGAGTTGAGGTTTCATGATCATAATCAACATGAAAGCCTGGGAAAAGAAACCTATAATGGAACTATTTTTCCAAGAAGATGTCTTATAACATATCTCTCTGTGTACCTTTGTTTATAAAACCGTATGGCCGGATTGCCTTGTTTTCCGTAAATATTTTGCCATTATAAAGGCTTTATAAAATGGGGCAAACACTCCATGGCTACTGGCCGAGGAGTTTGAAGCCGATGGTCGGTTAACAAAGTTTTTTACAATGCGGAACCGAGCATTTATGATGTAAAGTACTTGGGTACATAGAATCACTACACATAAATTGTGAGCAAAAATCAATTTTTTCGCAGCCAACCTTTTAAAGAGTCAATGGCACAGCTGGCATAACACTCTCATAGTTCCTTATTGGCATTGATTTCCTATCTATTAAGCTCCTTGAGGCCAACCTTGGCGATCTCAGCTTTCGTTAGCTCTAACTCCTTTATGAGATATTTATTCTCTTTCTGAGAAGTTTGTGTTAAACACAACAAAATTTTCTGTCAAACGGATATCAATCCTTAATTCGGCCACCCGTGCCCCCATTAAGACTCGGGGGCTACCGGGCTTCGCGCTCATTATTTATAAATATTAAAGGGGCACATCGATCCCCTAATCTGGTGTTGCCACCCGACCAGTGTCTCGGGGGCTACAGCATTGCTTATTCAATGCAGAGAATTCAAAGTGCTCAGTGTTCGGCATGACCTAACTATGGGCAAGCGCGTCTTCGGACAACAATAAGTACCATCTGGGACTTATCCGGCATCAAGCTAATATATCATGGCGACTTCTCACAACCCTCTCTCAGGGGCTTGTCCGCCGATTATTATTTCTAATATATTACACTGCGTTTCTATTCCTACATATGCTGCCGAGCTAGGAGTTGATCCTCAAGCCGATTTTGCAAATCGACCTAAGTCTCAGGGGCTACTAGGATCAGCAATTTTATGTTTTTCTTCAGGTGCATCTCAGGTTTTAGACCGACACACACCTTGAGGGCTATTGGATATACATATACTGGCTATATATCTCGGCAGAGAATAAATTGCACCAATAAAAAATATACTCAAAAAATCAGCCCGCAGTCGGGGTAGTGCACCACCTCGGAAACAGTCCGGCATAAAGCTCGGGCGCCAGTGGCTGGCTCCATAGAGGGCATTTCCGGCATTAAGCTCGGCTGAATTCGTTCAATCTTTTAAAAGACCGAGGTAGTTTACGACACCTCGGACGCTGACCATCGTTGGAGCTCGGATCCGAATGGCTCATTCCATAGAGAACTTTTTAGCGTTAAACTCGGATAACCTCCTTCAAACTTTTTCAAGCCAAGGTGATCTATGACACCTCAGATATAGTCCGGCGTTGGAGCTCGGATATAGTCCGGCGTTGGTGCTCGACTGCAAAAGATATCTCGAATGCAGTCCAGCGTTGGAGCTCGGATGCAAGAGGACACCGCCGCACGGGAGCAACTTCAAACCCGAGGTGTGGTGTAAAAAATAATTAGGCATTGATAAAGGTCGAGAACTTAAAGTGGCTCCTCGGATACCCGACGTGTAAACTCTTCGGATTCACTTCGGCGATCCTCAAGATCGAAGATGAGAAGATTTGTTGAACCAGTTTTCAAGACCGACGACCGAAGATGAAGAACAGTTCGGAAGAATCAAGGAGCGTCCCCAACTTGAAGACCGGTTCAGGGGGCTACTGACGGTGTCCTGGACTAGGGGGTACTCACCACGTCGTCTACCGACCAACTGGATCGGGTCGAGGACCCCCATGGCGGTTCACTCATGGGCCAGTTCGGACAGCCCATGCCGCATACAAGGGATATTCCACAAGACTTGATGATCAAGACAAGGACTCCTTTCCACCTACGTATTCGACTAGGACTCTTGTTATCCTAGGCCTCCAGTATGTTATATAAGCCGAGGCTAGCCTAGTCGATAGATCATGACATTATTCATCATACCCTCAGGTTTAGACCACAACATACGATCTCGAGGTAGATCAACTCTTGTAACCCCTATACTCATCAAAGTCAATCAAGCAGCATGTAGGGTATTATCTCTTCTAGAGAGCCTGAAGCTGGGTAAAATCCCGTGTCCATGTTACCACCGATCCTAAGACACACAGCTTGGGACCCCCTACCCGAGATCTGCTGGTTTTGACACCGACACTGAGCCTCTAAAGAGACTGAATGCTTCTAGTGCAAGCAGAAGTTACACTGAAAGCGCAACTGCAAGAAGTATTTGGCAGATAAGAAGAATGGTTCTTCCGATAAAGATACAGTAATTATACAGAGTTAATGTTATTCTACTTGTGAATTTATGTATATTGTAAGTATTTGATACTGACCGGTTGCTCTTATTTTGCAAACCGATACATGGGCTACAGAAAGCTCACAAGGAGAGAAGAAGTGAAGTCGTGATACAAGTCGGGAATGGTGACGGGATCGCTACGCAGAGACCGTCAAAGTCATGTCTTTAGTTTATCATCAAGATTTATCTTAGAACTAAAATAATAGTTATTTTACTTTAGAGTTATGTAATGCATTATCCTATGGATTATGCGATGGATATTTTTATAAGTTTTAAACAATAGTTGTTCGGCTTATTATGAGAATATGTTTTTTACTAAACCTTTATTTTGAGATGATTTATTCATGATAATCTTGAAGTCTATAACATTAAAGCTAAACGTCTTGAGAAGACGGATGAAACCACTTGTGTATGACATGGTTATATTGAATTATTGATCTTCATATAGATGAAACATAAAAATCTTTTATTTGAATTGACTAAATACGTTGTGATACATCCTAGATACATGTAGCACCTCCTAGATCTGTTCTACTATATAGTGCATGAGTTTCGAATTGTAGTTAGAGCATCAATTCTGGCGGTTGGTTTTCTAAATCTAACAGTTGAGACTTTAAGGATTTGCGGTGAACGGTAGCCGGCAGCTGCATCTGCTGGGTTCTAGAACCATCGCCTCTACCTCCAGCCTTTTGTGCTGTGTGGCATATGTCAGCGTGTCAGGCTGAAATCCAAGTATGAGAGATGTATGGTATAAGAGGAGAAACAAAAGTAAACAATTTGTGGTCTTCATCACGTACATCTTCTAAAAAAAATCTTTGGACATTTCTGAGTGTCACTAGGTGCTAGGAGTTGTATCATATCATTATTTTTTTGTGTGAACCAACTTGTGGTTGGATGATTAGATAGACAGTGGTTTCTTCAACCATTATGATTCAAGTCCTGATACTCACATTTATTCTTAATTTATTTCAGTATTTTCGGCGATACGTGTTCAGTAGGAGGACGTTTCGTCGACTACGAGACGTCTATTGTGACTTCGTAAAATCTCAAGATGATACATCGGCTTAGTCTCTCAGAGGTGCTCACAGAGGTAGGGTATGCATGTGCTCGTTCATAGAGTAAGTGTATGTGTGTATATATAAATGCTTGTGTGCGTACTGTGTTAAAAAAAATATTTCTTTTCTCTGAACTCATTGCAAAGTATTATAGTATAACTTATGTTTCAAAAAATATATTATCGTATATATTTTTTCTTCTTTTCCTATAACATAGGGACAATATTGTTAAGACATGCATGCCACCTACTCCCTCCATTCCTAAATATAAGTTTTTTAGAGATTTCATTATGGACTAGATACGGATCAAAATGAATAAATCTACACTATAAAATATGTCCATATACATCTGTATATAGTTTGTACTGAAATCTCTAAAAAGACTTATATTTAGGAACGTAGGGAGTATATATAACTAGTATATGTAGTACCTTACTCTCCCCACACATGTCAGGTCGGGCCCAACTGCCGCACGTAGAAAACCAGCAGCAGCTGAACGGCAGCGACATGGAGCCGAAATACCACGGCTGGCCGAGGTTGCAAGAGACATGCCAAAGAGAAGAACCCAAAAATGTTTGAAAAATGAATAAAGCCCCTTAAAGCTCCAATAATTATAACCAAGTACTCCCGCTAATGCTCTAAGAGCATCTCCAACGCCGACCTCAAACCTGCCGCAACCATCCGGACCGCGTTGTCCCGACCGCCGAAGCCATCCAACGCGAAACTGTATCGATCCGCGGCGCAGTTCAGACGCGTTTTCTCCCGCAAACGGAGAGAAACGTGGGAAGGTTTGCGGGAGTTCGGACAGTTGTCACGCTCGCTTCTGACCGCCCTGACCCACCCAAACGCCTCCTCCCTCGCCCACGCGCGTTTCGCCCGGCGCTAGCTGTCGTATTCATGCCGCTGTAGAGTGCGCCACTCATTTGAAGACAGCTCAGGGTGGACGCGACCTCTCACTGCCTCCGCCATTGAAGCGGCGCGCCGACCGAAGGCGCTGCCCACTGCACACCCAGCTGAACACGCCTCCTCATTGCATTCAAACGCCTCCATTAGCCCCACGTGGAAGCCCAGAAACCTACTCCGGCCACACGTCATTTCATGAACAGGCTGGTGTTAAACGCAACGCCGGGCACGCTCCTCTTGTCCGCCCTATAATAAACCAGGCCAGACGTCGGGCAAGAATTGCACCACTCCGCTACTCCCCATCGCCTCCTTTCATCATTTTTTCCAATCTTTCGATGTCATCCGACGAGCTGGAAGAGCAGTTCCCCCGCATGAAAGCCAGCTGCGTGACCTGCCGAGCCGGTCGGATATGAGCGAGGAAGCTCGCTGCTCCACCTCCCTCGCTTAGCTCGATGGAGCTAGTTGACGCTGAAGTCGTCGCGTGGTTCAACAACAACTGGCTCAACAACTCATCACTCGAGGCCAGTTCGAGGAGAAGTGGTGAATTGCTCTACGCAGGCACAACCGGGAGCACGGCGGCACGGGCATCAACGCTTCTGTCTATGCCGTGTTGTCCCGTGTTTGCGACCGCGCCTCCCGCGCCATGCAGGCGGAGACAAAAAGCTAGGTGCGCAGAGGTCGATGAGTCGATGGCCATCATGTCCGCGTCTGCCACCATCATCGAGGAGAAGTAGAACACGGGAGGCTGCCGCCGCTTGGGTCCCATGAAGGCCACCGCCGAGGCATCACCGACATACACAGTCGGTGTCTTGCCCTCTCACCAGCCATCATCGTCCCCTTATCCAGGAACCAACTTTGGTCCGTGCAGCATAGGGACCCTTCCCATCCGGCTGAAGCATCAGGCGGCGGTTCCACTCTGATGAGCGGTGGGAAGCGAGCAGTCCTTTGCGATAAAGCATATACCTCCAGGGCTCACTGCTACCGGTCATGGGGACAACGTTGGAGACCCGCCGCGCCGGCCGTAGACTAGCCATGTTTCGTTTTTAGTTGAAATATGTCCAAAATCTAACAGTTCTCGTTCGGTTTGTATGAAATTTGGCCTTGTTTGCACGAATTTCATCCGGTTTGTTGAAAAGGAGTTTGAAATGTACGCGGCTAGGGTTGGATGTTGTCCTCCCGCATCTATGCCCCGGACTAGCCCCCTTGTCCGCGGACGGATGAGGGAGGAAATTTTCTGGTTGCCGTTGAAGATGCCCTAATGGATATAGTATCAAATATTCGCATCTTTTAAGATGCGTTCAATTGGTTTCTGTCACGTGCTTGTCGTTTGGAAAAACAAAATGGATGAATATTAAAGAAAATTAGTCGATTCAAATATGAACTGTGTCGGTTCTCACAAATATAAACTCAACGACCGTTTAAATGAAACACACAGAAAACCAATAAAACTTAGCATGTGTTTGGTTAGACTTTTGCAGCCAACTTCTAGCTTTTCAAAGCAAAAAGCTAACCAAAGGTTTTTTTTGGAAGATGAAATTGTAGAAGCCACAACTTCATCGTAGCGTAAAACTCGCAGCTGGCCCAACCCCAACTTTTCCAACTTCTAAACTTTCAGCTGTCCCCTTGATGTTGCATGCTATTTGCCCACCAATGCCACTCCCATGTCAAAAAATGATTCGATCAGATAAGGCCAACGAATAGAGCAATTTGCACCGGCCCATCTGGTCGTGCATGCTCCTGACCCCGACGGTTAGGGTTCCTAACCGCCACAGCCCCCGGCGCCGCTTGCCGCCCTCCGGCGGCACGCGCCGAGCCGACCCTCTGCCTCCGTCTCCATTTCCCTCCCGCCCAGCTTCCCCCGTCGGCCAGCTCCTCCCACCTAGCTGCGCCACCACGTGACATCGATGACCGTCGCAAAGCCGGCGACCTGCGTGACGCCGCAAGGTAGCCGAAGTCCTTCCTCCCTCCTTCCTGTTCTTACTATACTTCTACATTGATTAGTGCATAAGCTAATGTATATTGATTGATAAAAAGTTGTTTAGTGCATGGTACAACAAGTATATGTTTTGAGTGCATGTTGTGTATGGAAAATATGATGATTACTTCCTGTGTATTGAAAGCTCGACGTCGACGGTGGAACCGATGGTGAAGGTTGACACGGATGCCATGGAATAGGTGTTGTGCCGGACGGAGTTGCAATGTGATGACTTGTGTAATGAAAGGGATATCATGGTGTTGTGGATGTTTGCTTGAGTGCTTATCAATTAGTGTACATTGTGTTGTTGTGATGACTGAAGTCATTGCATTTTGTTGCTTGATTGAAGTATGTGCGAGAAGGCAGTATTGGATGATGCAAATGTGAGGCATTTCATTGATATTTTCCATCTACGTTTATAGACAATTCCTATCAAATCCACATTTTCACAGTTGTTTCAACCAAACAACTTTCAGTTTTTCCACAGTTAGAAGCTTATAGCAACTTTCTCACAGCTCACAGCTCACAACAACTTTTTCAGAATCTCCAGGTCAACCAAACACAACTTACTCCCTCTGTAACTTAATATAATAAATGTCTTATATTAAGTTACGGAGGGGGTAGTTTCATACTAAGAAAAAAAGAGAGTAAAACACAACTCATGACCTCGTGAAGACAAATAACCTTTCTCTACCAAGTCTGAAGTTTCATATGCTTTATTCGTTACAAGCACGTTTGCGTGTTCTTAGTACGTGTACGTATGACGTCGAATTTCCATTAGCTAACTCAGTTTAGCTACAATCTTTTGGATCATATTGGCTCTTCCATGCATTGTAAGTCTTTTCTATGGTAATAAGTTCTTGTTTCTTTGTTGGGGGTGTGGATCCTTTGAAATGATCTCATATCTAGAGATGATAAATCCCCTACTTGTGCCGACATGTATTTTGGACAAGGGTAATGCTAGAGAAACGGGGATTACCTTACGAGTTTAACGGACCAACCGATCATGGATCAATAGGATTAAAGATTGGGGGAGGATGGGGCCCACCCCTGCTGAAATTCAGGGGAGGGAAGGGAGAGAAAGATTAGTTGGAAGGAGTCTGTGAAATGCCCAAAAAGACTGGTGCGTTTTAGGATTATTGTTTAGACAATTAGTTCCCTTCTCTTGTTGAATGTTTTGCTCATAGTGCTACCAATGGGGATGTGTAAACAAAATATGGATGTTTCTTTTGCTATGTGCGGGTGCTTCAAATATTGGAGTTGAGCAAGGTACAAACGTCGCGAGGTGGGAACCTACCTTGGTTGACTAGATCAAAATCAACATAATGCAGCTGTTGTTACATGACTAATGATAGAAGTGCATTGTAACTTCTGATAGGTGTGTTCGGGCATGTTTCTTTTCATTGAATTAAAATTGGGGACGTTGGCATGATGCAGTGGCGCGAAGATGATAAAATGGTGAAAATGCGAAGACTTGCTCATGAAGTCGCTAGTTTCATAATACATAGGTGTGTGTGTGCATGCACGCGCGCATGTGAGAGTTTCGATGTGTGAGAGTTCTTCAATGACATTCTGTTCCGCATGTTGGGTTATATAGTAGGCCATTGTACAAATTACCCAATCTCCCCTATAAAACTTGATCTATTTGTAAAAAAATGGTGGGAATTCTACTTTACGTGCAACTAGAGAGTAAATTTTCCAATGAGTCTAAAATCATAGGATTTTCTTTTGTTTTAGCGTCGACAAATTGCATATTGCGGGGTTTCTTTTAACCCTTTTTTTAATTAATTTCTGTATGTTTTTGCTCGAGATGATTAATGGGTATGTTTAGGGCACATCTAGATGTGGCATCGTTATTACACATCTAAATGACTTAATCAAGCATAAAAAGGAAAAGAAAAAAAGGAAATAATCTTCATGTAAGATCAATGAAATATCACTTAGAGTCTTAGACGTGTAATACTTATGACACATCTAGATGTGACTTAACAAAACTGATGATTAATTTCTGTACGTAGGTTTCAATAAAACATGACATGCAAATCCTACCCTGCCCATTAACCCACATCTTGAGAATCCTGGCAAACCAAAAAGGGCCCTTTTGATGGCGAGAGTTCTTCTTGGAAAGCACTCCAATACCGTCTGCTAAATTTAGGTTAGGCGGCCACGAACCCAGGGGCTCACCCGCAAAAGGAGCACGACACCGATCGATCGCATCATAAAACCCCGCGGCGACACGCCCCACCCAACTGACCGCTCCCTGCCCCCCTCCCTCCCTCCCTCCGCCCACAGCATATTCCTCCAAATCTCGCCACCACCCCCACCAACGCCACCTCACCGGCGCATCGCATCGCATCCCATCGCATGGCGGCTGCGGCGGTGGCCTCCAACGGGGGCGCGGCGCCCGTGCCCGGGCGCCTCGCGTCCGTCTACAGCGAGGTGCAGACGAGCCGCATCGCGCACGCGCTGCCCCTCCCCTCCGTCCTCCGCTCCCACTTCACCCTCGCCGACGGGCCCGCCAGCACCGCCGCCGGAAGCCCCGGTGAGTAATGGACGCCCTCTTCCTTTCCGTGGGACGCGTCGCCTCCCGGATCTCGGCCTGCCGGATCGCGGGCTGCGCGGGTTTGAATTTGGGATTTGACGGCCGTGATTCGATCTGCTGCAGATGAGATCGCCAAGCTGTTCCCCTGCCTGTACGGCCAGCCGTCGGCCGCCGTGGTGCCGTCCGCCGAGCCGGTCGAGACGAAGCCGCTCAAGATCGGCGTCGTGCTCTCCGGTGGCCAGGCGCCAGGCGGGCACAATGTGATCTGCGGCATCTTTGGTGAGTGCGAGTGATCTCCACCTGTACGTTTGCGTGATGGAATCCGTGTGAGCCCATTAGCTGAGACCAACTGGAATTGAAATTTGCACTTTATAATTAAATTAAATTAGAGTGATGTTAGTGCCACTGTGCCAGTCTTGTGGAAGATCTGAGGACGACTATGATATTTTGTTGTTAACTTTGATATTTTCAGTCAGTTTCGACACCGAACTTGCACAATAGTAGATCTTGCTAGATTGTGCTATGCTTTTCCTGAGATTTTCTTGTCGTTGACTTGTCATGGTCTCTGTTGGTTCAGATTACCTGCAGGAGCGTGCCAAAGGCAGCACCATGTATGGATTCAAGGGAGGCCCGGCTGGTGTCATGAAGGGCAAGTACGTCGAGCTGACTACTGATTTCGTGTACCCCTACAGAAACCAGGTATGGCAGCATAACCTTTACTGAGCACGCTTATAGAAATTTCGAAGTGTCACGACTTTTATGCAAAACCTAGCTAAGGTTCAGGTGAAGATCGTAAGATAGCTGATACACCTATCATTATTATGATGCTAGGTGGAATTTACTGTTGATTATAAGACCCCTTAACGCTGTTTCTGTTATTACTCCGATGATGCATTATAATCAAGTATGTATAACCTTTTCAATAGGGCGGATTTGATATGATCTGCAGTGGAAGGGACAAGATTGAAACACCAGAGCAGGTGTGTCTTTTGAGTGCATATACGCAAATGCGTGCTGGATCTTTCCATCCCCTTTCTGGATTTGGTGCTGCGTTGACTAACCAGTACTTCACTAGTTTTATCTTTATTTGTAACTCTGTTTGATATTTTTGCAGTTCCAGCAAGCTGAAGACACAGTCAACAGGCTTGATTTGGATGGACTTGTTGTCATCGGTGGTGATGATTCAAACACTAACGCATGCCTCCTTGGTGAATACTTCAGGTTGGCTGCTAAAACGACAACTCACTCTTTTGCTCACCTAAAGGACTTTTTGGTTGCTGTTAACGTCTGAAGCTTTACACTGTTAAATCCTTTTATTTTCGTTCTACAATGGTGTAGCTTCTAATTTAGATTATTTATGTATTCTGTCTTGGAATTATTTTATCACAAGTAATGCTCAATCCAGATTTCACCCTTTCTGCGCCATATTGATAGTTACTCCCGCCTTCTGTAAATTGTAAGCCATATTCTGAGTGGCCACAAAGATTAAGAAGCTTATAAAACCAAGAGACATATAAGAGCAAATGGCAATGGTATCTATTATACTTAAATACACTGGAAACATATTAAGTATTTGTTTGTGAGAGTAGCACATATAAATGCAGGAGAGAGAAGCTGTGTGATAAATAAGGGCAAAGATTGCACATCTTGTGATATGAAATGGAACATCTGCTACTTGACATGTTAATAAAGATGATTCTAAGTCATGTTTTTTGCATCCCAGGGGAAGGAACTTGAAGACTCGCGTTATTGGTTGCCCAAAGACTATTGATGGAGATCTGAAATGCAAGGAGGTCCCAACAAGCTTTGGATTTGACACTGCTTGCAAGGTATTGGGTTTTTGCCCTTAGGCATGAAGTCCCTAGTTGTCTGCTAGTGTAGTCTAGTTTGCAGGGATTTAGCTTGTACGGAAACACTCATATTGCCCCGATACGGCGATAAAGCATGTATAGATTAGATATAAAGCGCACTGCGTTGACTATTTGCGAATGGGAAGATATAAATGACTAAATGTCAAGCACATACTATTCTTAACATCTTGGGTGCATGAGTAAAATAGTGAAAGAGGATTGACTAAATTAGAAATCACTCAATCAGTAAACTACTTTCTATGATAACATTTGAACAAATCAGTTGTGTCATCTTCAGTTGAAGGGGCTCAGCGTTTGTCAAATGCATGTATTTGCGCTTCGTGAACTACCGGGCTAGCATAGGTCTGCATGCTTAGATCATTCGCATAGTCTAATGTGGAATCAGGACATTTCGTGCATATAAGATTTAGTGTCATGTCATGACATGAGTTTGTGCTCCTTACAGATATACTCCGAAATGATTGGCAATGTCATGACTGATGCACGGTCAACAGGCAAATACTACCACTGTAAGTTTGTCCACCCATTGTTTCAGCATGCTGAACCATGTACTTTACACTTAACAAAGAGCCCAATAGTTGAAAGTAATCAAGTCTTACCAATACTGTTTGTTACAGCAGATAACTCCTATCAGAGTGCTATTCAGATCTTCATTAATTGAATTATTAAGCACGCGTAGAGAGTATTAAAAATTTGTTGGCAGATTTCTTAGCTAGTTTCTTGGTCTTAGTGTTCACAAAAGGGCCCAGCAAACCTCTGCAACATACTAACCACACCTTATGCAAATTTATTTTTAATCGTAAGTGATTACTTTAGGAGAAGGAACTCGTTAAATGTTCTAAATTTTATTGATTTTTTCTATACATGCATACATATAATGCCAAGATTCTCATAGCAGTTGTTGTTCGGCATACTGCAAGTGCAACATATATAATCCATGATACTCCCTCCATTTACTTGTACAAGGCCACTATGAGATATACGTTTTGCATCTATACAAGGCCACAAACAGTAATCGAGGAAAGAATTAATGACATTTCCTCGTACTAGCAACCTGTTTAATATTTGCATGCATGCCAACATAATGACACTAGCTAGTTCCTCCACTCAGTTTCCTTGCATGCATGTTGCGTATTAATGATCCCAGTAAACGAAAAAAATGTTGACTTGCAAAGTATGCATTATTTTACCTTGGTACCTGTAATATGAGTTTGTGGCCTTGTATATAGAAATGGAGGGAGTACATTTTTTTAATCTTTTTTCTTTATCCACTCACTAACATGTACTCTCTATGGTCACTATGGTCATGCAGTTGTGAGGCTTATGGGTCGTGCTGCTTCTCACATTACACTAGAGTGTGCTCTACAAACACACCCTAATGTTGCACTCATCGGTGAAGAGGTTAGGAGCTCATATATGAAGTACATCTGAAGTTGAAATAAAACTATCCCATTCCAGCCTTCTTCTAGTCATATGTACACATAATTTATGTTAATTCAGAATCCAGTTTTATCTTTTCACACCAAACAGTAATCCTTATATGTTGCACATGTTATATGTTCTAAGATTAAGTGTCTAGAGCTACAAGACACATTTTGTTTATTTTTTTAATGTCTTCATTCATGAAGGTTGCTGAGAAGAAGGAAACACTCAAGAATGTCACAGACTACATTACCGATGTTGTTTGCAAACGTGCAGAACTTGGTTACAACTATGGAGTTGTCCTAATACCGGAAGGCTTGATTGATTTCATCCCAGAGGTTTGACAATCTTTGTGCTTTCTCCAATTTTATATACTGTGACCGACTGGGTTACTGATACCATTCTTTCTCTTCTCCAGATTCAAAAGCTCATTGCAGAATTGAATGAAATTTTGGCACATGATGTTGTTGACGAGGCAGGGGCTTGGAAAAGCAAGCTTGAACCAGCATCTAGGGAGTTGTTTGACTTCTTGCCCAAAACCATTCAGGAGCAGCTTTTGCTTGAAAGAGATCCCCATGGCAATGTTCAGGTAAAAACAGGGAAATTTGTTGAACCACCTTAATTTTGTTTATTTCTCTGAAATTGGCCATTTTATATCAAAAAGTTAGCTGACTGGTCTGAAATTCTGTTGTAGGTTGCGAAAATTGAAACTGAGAAAATGCTTATTGCCATGGTTGAAACTGAATTGGAGAAGAGAAGAGCGGCGGGGAAGTACTCTGCACATTTCAGAGGCCAGTCTCACTTCTTCGGGTAAGTATATATTGTTGCATTTTCGCAATTTCCAAATTAACAAACACGCTCTCATGCTTTTGCTTCATAATTTTGCAGATATGAAGGAAGATGCGGACTCCCTACCAATTTTGATTCCAGCTATTGCTATGCATTAGGCTATGGTGCTGGTGCTCTTCTCCAATTTGGCAAGACAGGACTTATTTCGTCGGTATGCTCACTATATTTTCCTACTTGATACTCCCTCCGTCCCAAAATTCTTGTCTTAGATTTGTCTAGATACAGATGTATCTAACACTAAAATGTAACTAGATACATCCGCATTTAGACAAATCTAAGACAAGAATTTTGAGACGGAGGGAGTAGATGTTTGGCATTGCTTAACCATCATTTCTGGAGTCATATTTACTCTGTTTACCTCCTAACTTCTGACCAGTTCTCCATCATGCGAACATTGTCATATGTTCTCTTCCAGTTTCCACGCCATATTCATTATTGGCACATTAAATTTCACAAAACAAACATAATATGTTGGAGGAACTTTTTAAAACGATTTTATATGTACTAAAGTGGTTTGAGTTTGTCCTTGGTTCTTTTTTCTGCTGACTCAGGTTGGTAACCTGGCTGCTCCTGTGGAAGAATGGACTGTTGGAGGAACTGCACTGACTGCGTTGATGGATGTTGAGAGAAGGCATGGTAATTTTCTACAATACCTCATTTTCAAGGCATTTTTTCTACTATTGACCTGAAGGTTACCCAAATACGGACTTGTTTTTTTGACCCAATTATGTTCCAGCCGATTTCTTTTGACTGTTGGAGTTTTTTTGACCCAATTATGATAATGAAATCCATTTTAATCATATTTTGGACTATTAGTGCCAAATTCTAACTTTATCATTCTCAACCAGGCAAGAACAAGCCAGTGATCAAGAAGGCTATGGTGGAACTTGATGGTATGAAGTCCTTTCAAGTCTGTTACTAACAGCTAAGAGGTTTATGTACTCCTACGAAAACCTGATCTCTTGCAATGTCATTTTTCAGCTGCGCCATTTAAGAAGTTTGCCTCGCTGCGAGATGAATGGGCCAGCAAGAACCGATACATCAGCCCCGGTATGTAGTAGGAAAATTGCCAGCAACGACTGACATCTACGAGAGAAATAAACTAACTCGTCATTCTTTCTTGTCATGGCAGGTCCCATCCAGTTCAGCGGCCCTGGAAGCGATGCGTCGAACCACACCTTGATGTTGGAGCTTGGCGCTGAGATATAGAGGCGGCGGTGTAGAGTGTATTTCTTTCAAATTTTCTACTTCTTCCTTGCAGTTTTGAGAGTGGAGAACAAACTCCCATGGCGGAGCGGCAGTCTCCGCATTGTGGAATGTTTAATAAGAGGTTGAGTTGGAGTGGGTTCAGTGGATGTCGTAATAACTAATTTTAGCTTTTCTATGACCTGACTGCTCCCCATATATCAAACCCCCACCTACCCCTGAAGTTTTTTTTCCCCTATAACTGTCTGAACCATAGGCTATTGAAGTTGTGGCTATGATTAGCGATTTGACTTTGGAGTAATTTTCGTTTTACACGTGCTTGAGCTGAAAGATGACTTACCGTGGCTAACGCGCGCGCGCGCGTGCGTCCTAGAAGGCGCGCTCGATTTCGGACCAGATAGATCCGACAGCAAACGACAAGTTACCGATCACCCTTCCCTCGTTCTATTCCATTTCGCGATCTGTCCCAGCCTTGAGCGCTCCAGTTTCGTGAGTTTGGCCCAGCCTTGGCCCAATACCGCACCTAGGCTCTATTCCCTTTCTTCGTTTTTTTTTTGCCTGTACTACCTATTCAGCCCATTCCCTTTCTGGGCCAGCGGTTTTTCAGGGACAATAATGGGCGGGAAATCTCACTTTTAATTGAAATGAACAAGCACTTTCAACCCCCCCCCCCCCCACACACCAAAAACAAAGACGAATAGCTACTTTTACACACACAAAAATTAGCCTATCCCTCTATTCCCTTTCGATTAATACTATCCAGAAACATAATTTAGTTAAACAAAAAAAAGCGTACTGAAGTAAATTGATCTACTGCTTTTCGGTTGAATTGACATTAAATTGATCTACTACGAACAAGTTTTACATTAATAAGAAAATATAAAAAGCAAGAACATATTTATAGAAATGAACAACTTTTGAATTTGTGATTTTTTTATGAAAACAAGAACATTTTTTAAAACATGAACATTTTTTGAAATGAACAACATTTTCTGAAATTTCTGCCAAATTTTTACAACACGAACATTTTTTGTGTGAATTTGGCGTGACAAGGTCGACGATGTCTGCCTCGAGGTAGTGGTGTCACGTGGTTGTCTCGGCGTCCATCGTCGCTACCGCGACGACGTTCGCCTCGACTCGTCTGACCCTAAAATAGACAGGGTGACAGTGGTGTCACGTGCTCGTCTCGGCGTCCGTCGTCGCTACCGCGACAACGTCCGCCTCGACTCTCGTTACGCTAAGACAGGGACGCAGTGGTGTCACGTGCTCGTCTCGGCGTCCGTCGTCGCTACCGCGACGACGTCCGCCTCGACTCACGTTACGCTAAGACAGGGAGGCAGTGGCGTCACGTGCTCGTCTCGGCGTCCGTCGTCGCTACCGCGACGACGTCCGCCTCGAGTCGCCTTACGCTAAGACAGGGTGGCAGTGGTATCACGTGCTCGTCTCGGCGTCCATCGTCGCTACCGCGACGACGTCGGCCTCGACTCGCGTTACGCTAAGACAGGGTGGCAGTGGTGTCACGTGCTCGTCTCGGCGTCCGTCGTCGCTACCGCGACGACGTCCGCCTCGACTCGCGTTACGCTAAGACAGGGTGGCAGTGGTGTCACGTGCTCGTCTCGGCGTCCGTCGTCGCTACCGCGACGACGTCCGCCTCGACTCGCATTACGCTAAGACAGGGAGGCAGTGGTGTCACGTGCTCGTCTCGGCGTCCGTCGTCGCTACCACGACGACGTCCGCCTCGACTCGCGATACGCTAAGACAGGGTGGCAGTGGTGTCACGTGCTCGTCTCGGCGTCTGTCGTCACTACCGCGACGACGTCCGCCTCGACTCGCGTTACGCTAAGACAGGGAGGCAGTGGTGTCACGTGCTCGTCTCGGCGTCCGTCGTCGCTACCGCGACCACGTCCGCCTCGACTCTCGTTACGCTAAGACAGGGAGGCAGTGGTGTCACGTGCTCATCTCGGCGTCCGTCGTCGCTACCGCGACGACGTCCGCCTCGACTCGCGTTATGCTAAGACAGGGTGGCAGTGGTGTCACGTGCTCGTCTCGGCGACCGTCGTCGGTACCGCGACGACGTCCGCCTCGACTCGCGTTACGCTAAGACAGGGAGGCAGTGGTGTCATGTGCTTGTCTCGTCGCTACCGCGATGACGTCCGCCTCGACTCGCGTTACGCTAAGACAGGGAGGCAGTGGTGTCACGTGCTCGTCTCGGCGTCCGTCGTCACTACCGCGACGACGTCCGCCTCGACTCGCGTTACGCTAAGACAGGGAGGCAGTGGTGTCACGTGCTTGTCTCGGCGTCCGTCGTCGCTACCGCGACGACGTCCACCTCGACTCGCGTTACGCTAAGACAGGGAGGCAGTGGTGTCACGTGCTCGTCTCGGCGTCCGTCGTCGCTACCGCGACGACGTCCGCCTCGACTCGCGTTACACTAAGACAGGGAGGCAGTGGTGTTGCGTGCTCGTCTCGGCGTCCGTCTTGACTCGCGTTACCCTAATATAGACAGGGTGGCAGTGGTGTCACGTGCTCGTCTCGGCATCCGTCGTCGCTACCTCGACGACGTCCGCCTCAACTCGCGTTACGCTAAGACAGGGAGGCAGTGGTGTCACATGCTCGTCTTGGCGTCCGTCGTCGCTACCGCGACGACGTCCGCCTCGACTCGCGTAACCCTAAGATAGACAGGGAGGCAGTGGTGTCACGTGCTCGTCTCGGCGTCCGTCGTCGCTACCGCGACGACGTCCGCCTCGACTCGCGTGGGTGGCAGTGGTGTCACGTGCTCGTCTCGGCGTCCGTCGTCGCTACCGCGATGACGTCCGCCTCGACTCGCGTTACACTAAGACAGGGTGGCAGTGGTGTCACGTGCTCATCTCGGCGTCCGTCGTCGCTACCGCGACGACGTCCGCGTCGACTCGCGTTACGCTAAGACAGAGAGGCAGTGGTGTCACTTGCTCGTCTCGGCGTCCGTCGTCGCTACCGCGACGACGTTCGCATCGACTCGCGTTACGCTAAGACAGGGTGGCAGTGGTGTCACGTGCTCGTCTCGGCGTCCGTCGTCGCTACCGCGATGACGTCCGCCTCGACTCGCGTTACGCTAAGACAGGGTGGCAGTGGTGTCACGTGCTCGTCTCGGCGTCCGTCGTCGCTACCGCGACGACGTCCGCCTCGACTCGCGTTACGTAAAGACAGGGAGGCAGTGCTGTCACGTGCTCGTCTCGGCGTCCGTCGTCGCTACCGCGATGACGTCCGCCTCGACTCGCGTTACGCTAAGACAGGGAGGCAGTGGTGTCACGTGCTCGTCTCGGCGTCCGTCGTCGCTACCGCGACGACGTCCGCCTCGACTCGCGTTACGCTAAGACAGGGAGGCAGTGGTGTCACGTGCTCATCTCGGCGTCCGTCGTCGCTACCGCGACGACGTCCGCCTCGACTCTCGTTACGCTAAGACAGGGAGGCAGTGGTGTCACGTGCTCGTCTCGGCGTCCGTCGTCGCTACCGCGACCACGTCCGCCTCGACTCTCGTTACTCTAAGACAGGGAGGCAGTGGTGTCACGTGCTCGTCTCGGCGTCCGTCGTCGCTACCGCGACGACGTCCGCCTCGACTCGCGTTATGCTAAGACAGGGTGGCAGTGGTGTCACGTGCTCGTCTCGGCGACCGTCGTCGGTACCGCGACGACGTCCGCCTCGACTCGCGTTACGCTAAGACAGGGAGGCAGTGGTGTCATGTGCTTGTCTCGGCGTCCGTCGTCGCTACCGCGACGACGTCCGCCTCGACTCGCGTTACGCTAAGACAGGGTGGAAGTGGTGTCACGTGCTCGTCTCGGCGTCCGTCGTCGCTACCGCGACGACGTCCGCCTCGACTCGCGTTACGCTAAGACAGGGAGGCAGTGGTGTCGCGTGCTCGTCTCGGCGTCCGTCTTGACTCGCGTTACCCTAATATAGACAGGGTGGCAGTGGTGTCACGTGCTCGTCTCGGCATCCGTCGTCGCTACCGCGACGACGTCCGCCTCGACTCGCGTTACGCTAAGACAGCGAGGCAGTGGTGTCACGTGCTCGTCTTGGCGTCCGTCGTCGCTACCGCGACGACGTCCGCCTCGTCTCGCGTAACCCTAAGATAGACAGGGAGGCAGTGGTGTCACGTGCTCGTCTCGGCGTCCGTCGTCGCTACCGCGACGACGTCCGCCTCGACTCGCGTGGGTGGCAGTGGTGTCACGTGCTCGTCTCGGCGTCCGTCGTCGCTACCGCGATGACGTCCGCCTCGACTCGCGTTACACTAAGACAGGGTGGCAGTGGTGTCACGTGCTCATCTCGGCGTCCGTCGTCGCTACCGCGACGACGTCCGCGTCGACTCACGTTACGCTAAGATAGGGTGGCAGTGGTGTCACGTGCTCGTCTCGGCGTCCTTCGTCGCTACCGCGACGACGTCCGCCTCGACTCGCGTTTCGGTAAGACAGGGTGGCGGTGGTGTCACATGCTCGTCTCGGCTTCCGTCGTCGCTACCACGACGACGTCCGCCTCGACTCACGTTACGCTAAGACAGGGTGGCAGTGGTGTCACGGGCTCGTGTCGGCGTCCGTCGTCGCTACCGCGACGACGTCCGCCTCGACTTGCGTTACGCTAAGACAGGGTGGCAGTGGTGTCACGTGCTCGTCTCGGCATCCGTCGTCGCTACCGCGACGACGTCCGCCTCAACTCGCGTTACGCTAAGACAGGGAGGCAGTGGTGTCACATGCTCGTCTTGGCGTCCGTCGTCGCTACCGCGACGACGTCCGCCTCGACTCGCGTAACCCTAAGATAGACAGGGAGGCAGTGGTGTCACGTGCTCGTCTCGGCGTCCGTCGTCGCTACCGCGACGACGTCCGCCTCGACTCGCGTGGGTGGCAGTGGTGTCACGTGCTCGTCTCGGCGTCCGTCGTCGCTACCGCGATGACGTCCGCCTCGACTCGCGTTACACTAAGACAGGGTGGCAGTGGTGTCACGTGCTCATCTCGGCGTCCGTCGTCGCTACCGCGACGACGTCCGCGTCGACTCGCGTTACGCTAAGACAGAGAGGCAGTGGTGTCACTTGCTCGTCTCGGCGTCCGTCGTCGCTACCGCGACGACGTTCGCATCGACTCGCGTTACGCTAAGACAGGGTGGCAGTGGTGTCACGTGCTCGTCTCGGCGTCCGTCGTCGCTACCGCGATGACGTCCGCCTCGACTCGCGTTACGCTAAGACAGGGTGGCAGTGGTGTCACGTGCTCGTCTCGGCGTCCGTCGTCGCTACCGCGACGACGTCCGCCTCGACTCGCGTTACGTAAAGACAGGGAGGCAGTGCTGTCACGTGCTCGTCTCGGCGTCCGTCGTCGCTACCGCGATGACGTCCGCCTCGACTCGCGTTACGCTAAGACAGGGAGGCAGTGGTGTCACGTGCTCGTCTCGGCGTCCGTCGTCGCTACCGCGACGACGTCCGCCTCGACTCGCGTTACGCTAAGACAGGGAGGCAGTGGTGTCACGTGCTCATCTCGGCGTCCGTCGTCGCTACCGCGACGACGTCCGCCTCGACTCTCGTTACGCTAAGACAGGGAGGCAGTGGTGTCACGTGCTCGTCTCGGCGTCCGTCGTCGCTACCGCGACCACGTCCGCCTCGACTCTCGTTACTCTAAGACAGGGAGGCAGTGGTGTCACGTGCTCGTCTCGGCGTCCGTCGTCGCTACCGCGACGACGTCCGCCTCGACTCGCGTTATGCTAAGACAGGGTGGCAGTGGTGTCACGTGCTCGTCTCGGCGACCGTCGTCGGTACCGCGACGACGTCCGCCTCGACTCGCGTTACGCTAAGACAGGGAGGCAGTGGTGTCATGTGCTTGTCTCGGCGTCCGTCGTCGCTACCGCGACGACGTCCGCCTCGACTCGCGTTACGCTAAGACAGGGTGGAAGTGGTGTCACGTGCTCGTCTCGGCGTCCGTCGTCGCTACCGCGACGACGTCCGCCTCGACTCGCGTTACGCTAAGACAGGGAGGCAGTGGTGTCGCGTGCTCGTCTCGGCGTCCGTCTTGACTCGCGTTACCCTAATATAGACAGGGTGGCAGTGGTGTCACGTGCTCGTCTCGGCATCCGTCGTCGCTACCGCGACGACGTCCGCCTCGACTCGCGTTACGCTAAGACAGCGAGGCAGTGGTGTCACGTGCTCGTCTTGGCGTCCGTCGTCGCTACCGCGACGACGTCCGCCTCGTCTCGCGTAACCCTAAGATAGACAGGGAGGCAGTGGTGTCACGTGCTCGTCTCGGCGTCCGTCGTCGCTACCGCGACGACGTCCGCCTCGACTCGCGTGGGTGGCAGTGGTGTCACGTGCTCGTCTCGGCGTCCGTCGTCGCTACCGCGATGACGTCCGCCTCGACTCGCGTTACACTAAGACAGGGTGGCAGTGGTGTCACGTGCTCATCTCGGCGTCCGTCGTCGCTACCGCGACGACGTCCGCGTCGACTCACGTTACGCTAAGATAGGGTGGCAGTGGTGTCACGTGCTCGTCTCGGCGTCCTTCGTCGCTACCGCGACGACGTCCGCCTCGACTCGCGTTTCGGTAAGACAGGGTGGCGGTGGTGTCACATGCTCGTCTCGGCTTCCGTCGTCGCTACCACGACGACGTCCGCCTCGACTCACGTTACGCTAAGACAGGGTGGCAGTGGTGTCACGGGCTCGTGTCGGCGTCCGTCGTCGCTACCGCGACGACGTCCGCCTCGACTTGCGTTACGCTAAGACAGGGTGGAAGTGGTGTCACGGGCTCGTCTCGGCGTCCGTCGTCGCTACCGCGACGACGTCCGCCTCGACTCGCGTTTCGCTAAGCTAGGGTGGCAGTGGTGTCACGTGCTCGTCTCGGCGTCCGTCGTCGCTACCGCGACGACGTCCGCCTTGACTCGCGTTACGGTAAGACAGGGAGGCAGTGGTGTCACGTGCTCATCTCGGCGTCCGTCGTCGCTACCGCGACGACGTCCGCGTCGACTCGCGTTACGCTAAGACAGAGAGGCAGTGGTGTCACGTGCTCATCTCGGCGTCCGTCGTCGCTACCGCGACGACGTTCGCATCGACTCGCGTTACGCTAAGACAGGGTGGCAGTGGTGTCACGTGCTCGTCTCGGCGTCCGTCGTCGCTACCGCGACGACGTCCGCCTCGACTCGCGTTACGCTAAGACAGGGAGGCAGTGGTGTCACGTGCTCGTCTCGGCGTCCGTCGTCGCTACCGCGATGACGTCCGCCTCGACTCGCGTTACGCTAAGACAGGGTGGCAGTGGTGTCACGTGCTCGTCTCGGCGTCCGTCGTCGCTACCGCGACGACGTCCGCGTCGACTCGCGTTACGCTAAGACAGGGAGGCAGTGGTGTCACGTGCTCGTCTCGGCGTCCGTCGTCGCTACCGCGATGACGTCCGCCTCGACTCGCATTACGCTAAGACAGGGAGGCAGTGGTGTCACGTGCTCGTCTCGGCGTCCGTCGTCGCTACCGCGACGACGTCCGCCTCGACTCGCGTTACGCTAAGACAGGGAGGCAGTGGTGTCACGTGCTCATCTCGGCGTCCGTCGTCGCTACCGCGACGACGTCCGCCTCGACTCTCGTTACGCTAAGACAGGGAGGCAGTGGTGTCACGTGCTCGTCTCGGCGTCCGTCGTCGCTACCGCGACAACGTCCGCCTCGACTCTCGTTACGCTAAGACAGGGAGGCAGTGGTGTCACGTGCTCGTCTCGGCGTCCGTCGTCGCTACCGCGACGACGTCCGCCTCGACTCGCGTTATGCTAAGACAGGGTGGCAGTGGTGTCACGTGCTCGTCTCGGCGTCCGTCGTCGGTACCGCGACGACGTCCGCCTCGACTCGCGTTACGCTAAGACAGGGAGGCAGTGGTGTCACGTGCTTGTCTCGGCGTCCGTCGTCGCTACCGCGACGACGTCCGCCTCGACTCGCGTTACGCTAAGACAGGGTGGAAGTGGTGTCACGTGCTCGTCTCGGCGTCCGTCGTCGCTACCGCGACGACGTCCGCCTCGACTCGCGTTACGCTAAGACAGGGAGGCAGTGGTGTCGCGTGCTCGTCTCGGCGTCCGTCTTGACTCGCGTTACCCTAATATAGACAGGGTGGCAGTGGTGTCACGTGCTCGTCTCGGCATCCTTCGTCGCTACCGCGACGACGTCCGCCTCGACTCGCGTTACGCTAAGACAGGGAGGCAGTGGTGTCACGTGCTCGTCTTGGCGTCCGTCGTCGCTACCGCGACGACGTCCGCCTCGACTCGCGTAACCCTAAGATAGACAGGGAGGCAGTGGTGTCACGTGCTCGTCTCGGCGTCCGTCGTCGCTACCGCGACGACGTCCGCCTCGACTCGCGTGGGTGGCAGTGGTGTCACGTGCTCGTCTCGGCGTCCGTCGTCGCTACCGCGATGACGTCCGCCTCGACTCGCGTTACACTAAGACAGGGTGGCAGTGGTGTCACGTGCTCATCTCGGCGTTCGTCGTCGCTACCGCGACGACGTCCGCGTCGACTCGCGTTATGCTAAGATAGGGTGGCAGTGGTGTCACGTGCTCGTCTCGGCGTCCTTCGTCGCTACCGCGACGACGTCCGCCTCGACTCGCGTTTCGGTAAGACAGGGTGGCAGTGGTGTCACATGCTCGTCTCGGCTTCCGTCGTCGCTACCACGACGACGTCCGCCTCGACTCACTTTACGCTAAGACAGGGTGGCAGTGGTGTCACGGGCTCGTGTCGGCGTCCGTCGTCGCTACCGCGACGACGTCCGCCTCGACTTGCGTTACGCTAAGACAGGGTGGAAGTGGTGTCACGGGCTCGTCTCGGCCTCCGTCGTCGCTACCGCGACGACGTCCGCCTCGACTCGCGTTTCGCTAAGATAGGGTGGCAGTGGTGTCACGTGCTCGTCTCGGCGTCCGTCGTCGCTACCGCGACGACGTCCGCCTTGACTCGCGTTACGGTAAGACAGGGAGGCAGTGGTGTCACGTGCTCATCTCGGCGTCCGTCGTCGCTACCGCGACGACGTCCGCCTCGACTCGCGTTACGCTAAGACAGGGAGGCAGTGATGTCACGTGCTCGTCTCGGCGTCCGTCATCGCTACCGCGACGACGTCCGCCTCGACTCGCGTTACGCTAAGACAGGGTGGCAGTGGTGTCACGTGCTCGTCTCGGCGTCTGTCGTCGCTACTGCGACGACGTCCGCCTCGACTCCCATTTCGATA
The DNA here is from genome assembly GCA_963921465.1 of Triticum timopheevii. NCBI lineage: Eukaryota > Viridiplantae > Streptophyta > Magnoliopsida > Poales > Poaceae > Triticum > Triticum timopheevii. Next base: position 185,231,446 of record OY997274.1, on the reverse strand, counting down.
AGACAGGGTGGCAGTGGTGTCACGTGCTCGTCTCGGCGTCCGTCGTCGCTACCGCGACAATGTCCGCCTCGACTCGCGTTACGCTAAGATAGGGTTGAAGTGGTGTCACGGGCTCATCTCGGCGTCCGTCGTCGCTACCGCGACGACGTCCGCCTCGACTCGCGTTTCGCTAAGACAGGGTGGCAGTGCTGTCACATGCTCGTCTCGGCGTCCGTCGTCGCTACCGCGACGACGTCCACCTCGACTCGCGTTACGGTAAGACAGGGAGGCAGTGGTGTCACGTGCTCGTCTCGACGTCTGTCGTCGCTACCGCGACGACGTCCGCCTCGACTCGCGTTACGCTAAGCCAGGGAGGCAGTGGTGTCACGTGCTCGTTTTGGCGTCCGGCGTCGCTACCGCGACGACGTCCGCCACGACTCGCGTAACCCTAAGATAGATAGGGAGGCAGAGGTGTCACGTGCTCGTCTCGGCGTCCGTCGTCGCTACCGCGACGACGTCCGCCTCGACTCGCGTGGGTGGCAGTGGTGTCACGTGCTCGTCTCAGCGTCCGTCGTCGCTACCGCGACGACGTCCGCCTCGACTAGCGTTACGCTAAGACAGGGTGGCAGTGGTGTCACGTGCTCATCTCGGCGTCCGTCGTCGCTACCGCGACAACGTCCGCCTCGACTCGCGTTACCCCAAGACTGGGTGGCAGTGGTGTCACGTGCTCGTTTCAGCGTCCGTCTTCGCTACCGCGACGACGTCCGCCTCGACTCGCGTTTCGGTAAGAAAGGGTGGTAGTGGTGTCACGTGCTCGTCTCGGCGTCCGTCGTCGCTACCGCGACGACGTCCGCCTCGACTCGCGTTACGCTAAGACAGGGTGGCAGTGGTGTCACGTGCTCATCTCGGCGTCCGACGTCGCTACCGCGACGACGTCCGCGTCGACTCGCGTTACGCTAAGACAGGGTGGCAGTGGTGTCACGTGCTCGTCTCGGCGTCATTCGTCGCTACCGCGACGACGTCCACCTCGACTCGCATTTTGGTAAGACAGGGTGCCAGTGGTGTCACGTGCTCGTCTCGGTGTCCATCGTCGCTACCGCGATGACGTCCGCCTCGAGTCGCGTTACGCTAAGACAGGGTGGAAGTGGTGTCATGGGCTCGTCTCGGCGTCCGTCGTCGCTACCGCGACGACGTCCGCCTCGACTCGCGTTTCGCTAAGATAGGGTGGCAGTGGTGTCACGTGCTCATCTCGGCCGCGACGACGTCCGCCTTGACTCGCGTTACGGTAAGACAGGGAGGCAGTGGTGTCACGTGCTCGTCTCGGTGTCCGTCGTCGCTACCGCGATGACGTCCGCCTCGACTCGCGTTACGCTGAGACAGGGAGGCAGTGATGTCACGTGCTCGTCTCGGCGTCCGTCGTCGCTACCGCGATGACGTCCGCCTCGACTCGCGTTACGCTGAGACAGGGAGGCAGTGATGTCACGTGCTCGTCTCGGCGTCCGTCGTCGCTACAGCGACGACGTCCGCCTCGACTCGCGTTACGCTAAGACAGGGTGGCAGTGGTGTCACGTGCTCGTCTCGTCCGTCGTCGCTACCGCGACGACGTCCGCCTCGACTCGTGTTACGCTAAGACAGGGTGGCAGTGGTGTCACGGGCTCGTCTCGGCGTCCGTCGTCGCTACCGCGACGACGTCCGCCTCGACTCGCGTTACGCTAAGACAGGGTGGCAGTGGTGTCACGGGCTCGTCGCGGCGTCCGTCGTCGCTACCGCGACGACGTCCACCTCGACTCGCGTTACGGTAAGACAGGGAGGCAGTGGTGTCACGTGCTCGTCTCGACGTCTGTCGTCGCTACCGCGACGACGTCCGCCTCGACTCGCGTTACGCTAAGCCAGGGAGGCAGTGGTGTCACGTGCTCGTTTTGGCGTCCGGCGTCGCTACCGCGACGACGTCCGCCACGACTCGCGTAACCCTAAGATAGATAGGGAGGCAGAGGTGTCACGTGCTTGTCTCGGCGTCCGTCGTCGCTACCGCGACGACGTCCGCCTCGACTCGCGTGGGTGGCAGTGTTGTCACGTGCTCGTCTCAGCGTCCGTCGTCGCTACCGCGACGACGTCCGCCTCGACTCGCGTTACGCTAAGACAGGGTGGCAGTGGTGTCACGTGCTCATCTCGGCGTCCGTCGTCGCTACCGCGACAACGTCCGCCTCGACTCGCGTTACCCCAAGACTGGGTGGCAGTGGTGTCACGTGCTCGTTTCAGCGTCCGTCTTCGCTACCGCGACGACGTCCGCCTCGACTCGCGTTTCGGTAAGAAAGGGTGGTAGTGGTGTCACGTGCTCGTCTCGGCGTCCGTCGTCGCTACCGCGACGACGTCCGCCTCGACTCGCGTTACGCTAAGACAGGGTGGCAGTGGTGTCACGTGCTCATCTCGGCGTCCGACGTCGCTACCGCGACGACGTCCGCGTCGACTCGCGTTACGCTAAGACAGGGTGGCAGTGGTGTCACGTGCTCGTCTCGGCGTCATTCGTCGCTACCGCGACGACGTCCACCTCGACTCGCATTTTGGTAAGACAGGGTGCCAGTGGTGTCACGTGCTCGTCTCGGTGTCCATCGTCGCTACCGCGATGACGTCCGCCTCGACTCGCGTTACGCTAAGACAGGGTGGAAGTGGTGTCACGGGCTCGTCTCGGCGTCCGTCGTCGCTACCGCGACGACGTCCGCCTCGACTCGCGTTTCGCTAAGATAGGGTGGCAGTGGTGTCACGTGCTCATCTCGGCCGCGACGACGTCCGCCTTGACTCGCGTTACGGTAAGACAGGGAGGCAGTGGTGTCACGTGCTCGTCTCGGTTTGTCCGTCGTCGCTACCGCGATGACGTCCGCCTCGACTCGCGTTACGCTGAGACAGGGAGGCAGTGATGTCACGTGCTCGTCTCGGCGTCCGTCGTCGCTACCGCGACGACGTCCGCCTCGACTCGCGTTACGCTAAGACAGGGTGGCAGTGGTGTCACGTGCTCGTCTCGGCGTCCGTCGTCGCTACCGCGACGACGTCCGCCTCGACTCGTGTTACGCTAAGACAGGGTGGCAGTGGTGTCACGGGCTCGTCTCGGCGTCCGTCGTCGCTACCGCGACGACGTCCGCCTCGACTCGCGTTACGCTAAGACAGGGTGGCAGTGGTGTCACGGGCTCGTCGCGGCGTCCGTCGTCGCTACCGCGACGACGTCCGCCTCGACTCGCGTTACGCTAAGACAGGGTGGAAGTGGTGTCACGGGCTCGTCTCGGCGTCCGTCGTCACTACCGCGATGACGTCCGCCTCGACTCGCGTTTCGCTAAGACATGGTGGCAGTGGTGTCACGTGCTCGTCTCGGCGTCCGTCGTCGCTACCGCGACGACGTCCGCCTTGACTCGCGTTACGGTAAGACAAGGAGGCAGTGGTGTCACGTGCTCGTCTCGGCGTCCGTCGTCGCTACCGCGACGACGTCCGCCTCGACTCGCGTTACGCTAAGACAGGGAGGCAGTGATGTCACGTGCTCATCTCGGCGTCCGTCGTCGCTACCGCGACGACGTCCGCCTCGACTCGCGTTACGCTAAGACAGGGTGGCAGTGGTGTCACGTGCTCGTCTCGGCGTCCGTCGTCGCTACCGCGACGACGTCCGCCTCGACTCGTGTTACGCTAAGACAGGGTGGCAGTGGTGTCACGGGCTCGTCTCGGCGTCCATCGTCGCTACTGCGATGACGTCCGCCTCGACTCGCGTTATGCTAAGACAGGGTGGCAGTGGTGTCACGTGCTCATCTCGGCGTCCGTCGTCGCTACCGCGATGACGTCCGCCTCGACTCGCGTTACGCTAAGACAGGGAGGCAGTGGTGTCACGTGCTCGTCTCGGCGTCCGTCGTCGCTACCGCGACGACGTCCGCCTCGACTCACGTAACCCTAAGATAGACAGGGTGGCAGTAGTGTCACGTTCTTGTCTCGGCGTCCGTCGTCGCTACCGCGACGACGTCCGCCTTGACTCGCGTTATGGTAAGACAGGGAGGCAGTGATGTCACGTGCTCGTCTTGGCGTCCGTCGTCGCTACCGCGACGACGTCCGCCTCGACTCGCGTTACGCTAAGACAGGGTGGCAGTGGTGTCACGTGCTCGTCTCGGCGTCCGTCATCGCTACCGCGACGACGTCCGCCTCGACTCGCGTTTCGATAAGACAGGGTGGCAGTGGTGTCACGTGCTCGTCTCGGCGTCCGTCGTCGCTCCGCGACGACGTCCGCCTTGACTCGCGATACGGTAAGACAGGGAGGCAGTGGTGTCACGTGCTCGTCTCGGCGTCCGTCGTCGCTACCGCGACGACGTCCGCCTCGACTCGCGTTACGCTAAGACAGGGAGGCAGTGATGTCACGTGCTCGTCTTGGCGTCCGTCGTCGCTACCGCGACGACGTCCGCCTCGACTCGCGTTACGCTAAGACAGGGTGGCAGTGGTGTCACGTGCTCGTCTCGGCGTCCGTCGTCGCTACCGCGACGACATCCGCCTCGACTTGCGTTTCGATAAGAAAGGGTGGCAGTGGTGTCACGTGCTCGTCTCGGCGTCCGTCGTCGCTATCGCGACGACGTCCGCCTCGACTCGCGTTATGCTAAGACAGGGTGGCAGTGGTGTCACGTGCTCGTCTCGGCGTCCGCCGTCGCTACCGCGACGACGTCCGCCTCGACTCGCGTTAGGGTAAGACAGGGTGGCAGTGGTGTCACGTGCTCGTCTCGGCGTCCGTCGTCGCTACCGCGACGACGTCCGCCTCGACTCGCGTTTCGGTAAGACAGGGTGGCAGTGGTGTCACGTGCTCGTTTCGGCGTCTCTCGTCGCGAGGGTGGCAGTGGTGTCACGTGCTCGTCTCGGCGTCTGTCGTCGCTACCGCGATGATGTCCGCCTCGAATCGCGTTACCCTAAGATAGACAGGGTGGCAGTGGTGTCGCGTGCTCGTCTCGGTGTCTGTCCTCGCTACCGCGACGACGTCCGCCTCGACTCGCGTTACCCTAAGATAGACAGGGTGGCAGTGGTGTCACGTGCTCGTCTCGGCGTCCGTCGTCGCAACCGCGACGACGTCCGCCTCAACTCGCGTAACCCTAAGATAGACAGGGTGGCAGTGGTGTCACGTGCTCGTCTCGGTGTCCGTCGTCGCTACCGCGACGACGTCCGCCTCGACTCGCGTTTGGGTAAGACAGGGTGGCAGTGGTGTCACGTGCTCGTCTCGGCGTCCGTCGTCGCTACCGCGACGACGTCCGCCTCGACTCGCGTTTCGGTAACACAGGGTGGCAGTGGTGTCACGTGCTCGTCTCGGCGTCTGTCGTTGCTACCGTGACGACGTCCGCCTCGACTCGCGTTTCAATAAGACAGGGTGGCAGTGGTGTCACGTGCTCGTCTCGGCGTCCGTCGTCGCTACCGCGACGACGTCCGCCTCGACTCACGTTTCACTAAGACAGGGTGGCAGTGGTGTCACGTGCTCGTCTCGGCGTTCGTCGTCGCTACCGCGACGACGTCCGCCTCGACTCGCGTTACCCTAAGATAGACAGGGTAGCAGTGGTGTCACGTGCTCGTCTTGGCGTTCGTCGTCGCTACCGCGACGATGTCCGCCTCGACTCGCGTAACCCTAAGATAGACAGGGTGGCAGTGGTGTCACGTGCTCGTCTCGGCGTCCGTCGTCTCTACCGCGACGACGTCCGCCTCGACTCGGGTTACGCTAAGACAGGGAGGCAGTGATGTCACGTGCTCGTCTCGGCGTCCGTCGTCGCTACCGCGACGACGTCCGCCTCGACTCGTGTTACGCTAAGACAGGGTGGCAGTGGTGTCACGGGCTCGTCTCAGCGTCTGCCGTCGCTACCGCGACGACGTCCGCCTCGACTCGCGTTACGCTAAGACAGGGTGGCAGTGGTGTCACGTGCTCATCTCGGCGTCCGTCGTCGCAACCGCGACGACGTCCGCCTCGACTCGCGTTACGCTAAGACAGGGAGGCAGTGGTGTCACGTGCTCATCTCGGCGTCCGTCGTCGCTACCGCGACGACGTCCGCCTCGACTCACGTAACCCTAAGATAGACAGGGTGGCAGTAGTGTCACGTGCTCGTCTCGACGTCCGTCGTCGCTACCGCGACGACGTCCGCCTCGACTCGCGTTTCGGTAAGACAGGGTGGCAGTGGTGTCACGTGCTCGTCTCGGCGTCATTCGTCGCTACCGCGACGACGTCCACCTCGACTCGCATTTCGGTAAGACAGGGTGGCAGTGGTGTCACGTGCTCGTCTCGGTGTCCGTCGTCGCTACCGCGACGACGTCCGCCTCGACTCGCGTTACGCTAAGACAGGGTGGCAGTGGTGTCACGGGCTCGTCTCGACGTCCGCCTCGACTCACGTTACACTAAGACAGGGTGGCAGTGGTGTCACGTGCTCATCTCGGCGTCCGTCGTCGCTACCGCAACGACGTCCGCGTCGACTCGCGTTACGCTAAGATAGGGTGGCAGTGGTGTCACGTGCTCGTCTCGGCGTCCTTCGTCGCTACCGCGACGACGTCCGCCTCGACTCGCGTTTCGGTAAGACAGGGTGGCAGTGGTGTCACGGGATCGTCTCGGCGTCCGTCGTCGCTACCGCGATGACGTCCGCCTCGACTCGCGTTTCGCTAAGACAGGGTGGCAGTGGTGTCACGGGATCGTCTCGGCGTCCGTCGTCGCTACCGCGACGACGTCCGCCTCGACTCGCGTTTCGCTAAGACAGGGTGGCAGTGGTGTCACGGGATCGTCTCGGCGTCCGTCGTCGCTACCGCGACGACGTCCGCCTCGACTTGCTTTACGCTAAGATAGGGTTGAAGTGGTGTCACGGGCTCATCTCGGCGTCCGTCGTCGCTACCGCGACGACGTCCGCCTCGACTCGCGTTTCGCTAAGACAGGGTGGCAGTGGTGTCACGGGATCGTCTCGGCGTCCGTCGTCGCTACCGCGACGACGTCCGCCTCGACTTGCTTTACGCTAAGACAGGGTGGAAGTGGTGTCACGGGCTCGTCTCGGCGTCCGTCGTCGCTACCGCGACGACGTCCGCCTCGACTCGCGTTTCGCTAAGATAGGGTGGCAGTGGTGTCACGTGCTCGTCTCGGCGTCCGTTGTCGCTACCGCGACGACGTCCGCCTTGACTCGCGTTACGGTAAGACAGGGAGGCAGTGGTGTCACGTGCTCATCTCGGCGTCCGTCGTCGCTACCGTGACGACGTCCGTCTCGACTCGCGTTACGCTAAGACAGGGAGGCAGTGATGTCACGTGCTCGTCTCGGCGTCCGTCGTCGCTACCGCGACGACGTCCGCCTCGACTCGCGTTACGCTAAGACAGGATGGCAGTGGTGTCACATGCTCGTCTCGGCGTCTGTCGTCGCTACCGCGACGACGTCCGCCTCGACTCCCATTTCGATAAGACAGGGTGGCAGTGGTGTCACGTGCTCGTCTCGGCGTCCGTCGTCGCTACCGCGACGATGTCCGCCTCGACTCGCGTTACGCTAAGATAGGGTTGCAGTGGTGTCACGGGCTCATCTCGGCGTCCGTTGTCGCTACCGCGACGACGTCCGCCTCGACTCGCGTTTCGATAAGACAGGGTGGCAGTGCTGTCACGTGCTCGTCTCGGCGTCCGTTGTCGCTACCGCGACGACGTCCGCCTCGACTCGCGTTACGGTAAGACAGGGAGGCAGTGGTCTCACGTGCTCGTCTCGGCGTCTGTCGTCGCTACCGCGACGACGTCCGCCTCGACTCGCGTTACGCTAAGACAGGGAGGCAGTGGTGTCACGTGCTCATCTCGGCGTCCGTCGTCGCTACCGCGACGACGTCCGCCTCGACTCACGTAACCCTAAGATAGACAGGGTGGCAGTAGTGTCACGTGCTCGTCTCGACGTCCGTCGTCGCTACCGCGACGACGTCCGCCTCGACTCGCGTTTCGGTAAGACAGGGTGGCAGTGGTGTCACGTGCTCGTCTCGGCGTCATTCGTCGCTACCGCGACGACGTCCACCTCGACTCGCATTTCGGTAAGACAGGGTGGCAGTGGTGTCACGTGCTCGTCTCGGTGTCCGTCGTCGCTACCGCGACGACGTCCGCCTCGACTCGCGTTACGCTAAGACAGGGTGGCAGTGGTGTCACGGGCTCGTCTCGACGTCCGCCTCGACTCACGTTACACTAAGACAGGGTGGCAGTGGTGTCACGTGCTCATCTCGGCGTCCGTCGTCGCTACCGCGACGACGTCCGCGTCGACTCGCGTTACGCTAAGATAGGGTGGCAGTGGTGTCACGTGCTCGTCTCGGCGTCCTTCGTCGCTACCGCGACGACGTCCGCCTCGACTCGCGTTTCGGTAAGACAGGGTGGCAGTGGTGTCACGGGATCGTCTCGGCGTCCGTCGTCGCTACCGCGATGACGTCCGCCTCGACTCGCGTTTCGCTAAGACAGGGTGGCAGTGGTGTCACGGGATCGTCTCGGCGTCCGTCGTCGCTACCGCGACGACGTCCGCCTCGACTCGCGTTTCGCTAAGACAGGGTGGCAGTGGTGTCACGGGATCGTCTCGGCGTCCGTCGTCGCTACCGCGACGACGTCCGCCTCGACTTGCTTTACGCTAAGATAGGGTTGAAGTGGTGTCACGGGCTCATCTCGGCGTCCGTCGTCGCTACCGCGACGACGTCCGCCTCGACTCGCGTTTCGCTAAGACAGGGTGGCAGTGGTGTCACGGGATCGTCTCGGCGTCCGTCGTCGCTACCGCGACGACGTCCGCCTCGACTTGCTTTACGCTAAGACAGGGTGGAAGTGGTGTCACGGGCTCGTCTCGGCGTCCGTCGTCGCTACCGCGACGACGTCCGCCTCGACTCGCGTTTCGCTAAGATAGGGTGGCAGTGGTGTCACGTGCTCGTCTCGGCGTCCGTCGTCGCTACCGCGACGACGTCCGCCTTGACTCGCGTTACGGTAAGACAGGGAGGCAGTGGTGTCACGTGCTCATCTCGGCGTCCGTCGTCGCTACCGCGACGACGTCCGTCTCGACTCGCGTTACGCTAAGACAGGGAGGCAGTGATGTCACGTGCTCGTCTCGGCGTCCGTCGTCGCTACCGCGACGACGTCCGCCTCGACTCGCGTTACGCTAAGACAGGATGGCAGTGGTGTCACATGCTCGTCTCGGCGTCTGTCGTCGCTACCGCGACGACGTCCGCCTCGACTCCCATTTCGATAAGACAGGGTGGCAGTGGTGTCACGTGCTCGTCTCGGCGTCCGTCGTCGCTACCGCGACGATGTCCGCCTCGACTCGCGTTACGCTAAGATAGGGTTGCAGTGGTGTCACGGGCTCATCTCGGCGTCCGTTGTCGCTACCGCGACGACGTCCGCCTCGACTCGCGTTTCGCTAAGACAGGGTGGCAGTGCTGTCACGTGCTCGTCTCGGCGTCCGTTGTCGCTACCGCGACGACGTCCGCCTCGACTCGCGTTACGGTAAGACAGGGAGGCAGTGGTCTCACGTGCTCGTCTCGGCGTCTGTCGTCGCTACCGCGACGACGTCCGCCTCGACTCGCGTTACGCTAAGCCAGGGAGGCAGTGGTGTCACGTGCTCGTTTTGGCGTCCGGCGTCGCTACCGCGACGACGTCCGCCATGACTCGCGTAACCCTAAGATAGACAGGGAGGCACAGGTGTCACGTGCTCGTCTCGGCGTCCGTCGTCGCTACCGCGACGACGTCCGCCTCGACTCGCATGGGTGGCAGTGGTGTCACGTGCTCGTCTCAGCGTCCGTCGTCGCTACCGCGACGACGTCCGCCTCGACTCGCGTTACGCTAAGACAGGGTGGCAGTGGTGTCACGTGCACATCTCGGCGTCCGTCGTCGCTACCGCGACGACGTCCGCCTCGACTCGCGTTACCCCAAGACTGGGTGGCAGTGGTGTCACGTGCTCGTCTCGGCGTCCGTCTTCGCTACCGTGACGACGTCCGCCTCGACTCGCGTTTCGGTAAGAAAGGGTGGTAGTGGTGTCACGTGCTCGTCTCGGCGTCCGTCGTCGCTACCGCGACGACGTCCGCCTCGACTCGCGTTACGCTAAGACAGGGTGGCAGTGGTGTCACGTGCTCATCTCGGCGTCCGTCGTCGCTACCGCGACGACGTCCGCGTCGACTCGCGTTACGCTAAGACAGGGTGGCAGTGGTGTCACGTGCTCGTCTCGGCGTCATTCGTCGCTACCGCGACGACGTCCACCTCGACTCGCATTTCGGTAAGACAGGGTGGCAGTGGTGTCACGTGCTCGTCTCGGTGTCCGTCGTCGCTACCGCGACGACGTCCGCCTCGACTCGCGTTACGCTAAGACAGGGTGGCAGTGGTGTCACGGGCTCGTCTCGGCGTCCGTCGTCGCTACTGCGATGACGTCCGCCTCGACTCGCGTTACGCTAAGACAGGGTGGAAGTGGTGTCACGGGCTCGTCTCGGCGTCCGTCGTCGCAACCGCGACGACGTCCGCCTCGACTCGCGTTACGCTAAGACAGGGAGGCAGTGGTGTCACATGCTCGTCTCGGCTTCCGTCGTCGCTACCACGACGACGTCCGCCTCGACTCACGTTACGCTAAGACAGGGTGGCAGTGGTGTCACAGGCTCGTGTCGGCGTCCGTCGTCGCTACTGCGACGACGTCCGCCTCGACTTGCGTTACGCTAAGACAGGGTGGAAGTGGTGTCACGGGCTCGTCTCGGCCTCCGTCGTCGCTACCGCGACGACGTCCGCCTCGACTCGCGTTTCGCTAAGATAGGGTGGCAGTGGTGTCACGTGCTCGTCTCGGCGTCCGTCGTCGCTACCGCGACGACGTCCGCCTTGACTCGCGTTACGGTAAGACAGGGAGGCAGTGGTGTCACGTGCTCATCTCGGCGTCCGTCGTCGCTACCGCGACGACGTCCGCCTCGACTCGCGTTACGCTAAGACAGGGAGGCAGTGATGTCACGTGCTTGTCTCGGCGTCCGTCGTCGCTACCGCGACGACGTCCGCCTCGACTCGCGTTACGCTAAGACAGGGTGGCAGTGGTGTCACGTGCTTGTCTCGGCGTCTGTCGTCGCTACCGCGACGACGTCCGCCTCGACTCCCATTTCGATAAGACAGGGTGGCAGTGGTGTCACGTGCTCGTCTCGGCGTCCGTCGTCGCTACCGCGACGATGTCCGCCTCGACTCGCGTTACGCTAAGATAGGGTTGAAGTGGTGTCACGGGCTCATCTCGGCGTCCGTCGTCGCTACCGCGACGACGTCCGCCTCGACTCGCGTTTCGCTAAGACAGGGTGGCAGTGCTGTCACGTGCTCGTCTCGGCGTCCATCGTCGCTACCGCGACGACGTCCACCTCGACTCGCGTTACGGTAAGACAGGGAGGCAGTGGTGTCACGTGCTCGTCTCGACGTCTGTCGTCGCTACCGCGACGACGTCCGCCTCGACTCGCGTTACGCTAAGCCAGGGAGGCAGTGGTGTCACGTGCTCGTTTTGGCGTCCGGCGTCGCTACCGCGACGACGTCCGCCACGACTCGCGTAACCCTAAGATAGACAGGGAGGCAGAGGTGTCACGTGCTCGTCTCGGCGTCCGTCGTCGCTACCGCGACGACGTCCGCCTCGACTCGCGTGGGTGGCAGTGGTGTCACGTGCTCGTCTCAGCGTCCGTCGTCGCTACCGCGACGACGTCCGCCTCGACTCGCGTTACGCTAAGACAGGGTGGCAGTGGTGTCACGTGCTCATCTCGGCGTCCGTCGTCGCTACCGCGACAACGTCCGCCTCGACTCGCGTTACCCCAAGACTGGGTGGCAGTGGTGTCACGTGCTCGTTTCAGCGTCCGTCTTTGCTACCGCGACGACGTCCGCCTCGACTCGCGTTTCGGTAAGAAAGGGTGGTAGTGGTGTCACGTGCTCGTCTCGGCGTCCGTCGTCGCTACCGCGACGACGTCCGCCTCGACTCGCGTTACGCTAAGACAGGGTGGCAGTGGTGTCACGTGCTCATCTCGGCGTCCGTCGTCGCTACCGCGACGACGTCCGCGTCGACTCGCGTTACGCTAAGACAGGGTGGCAGTGGTGTCACGTGCTCGTCTCGGTGTCATTCGTCGCTACCGCGACGACGTCCACCTCGACTCGCATTTTGGTAAGACAGGGTGCCAGTGGTGTCACGTGCTCGTCTCGGTGTCCATCGTCGCTACCGCGACGACGTCCGCCTCGACTCGCGTTACGCTAAGACAGGGTGGAAGTGGTGTTACGGGCTCGTCTCGGCGTCCGTCGTCGCTACCGCGACGACGTCCGCCTCGACTCGCGTTTCGCTAAGATAGGGTGGCAGTGGTGTCACGTGCTCATCTCGGCCGCGACGACGTCCGCCTTGACTCGCGTTACGGTAAGACAGGGAGGCAGCGGTGTCACGTGCTCGTCTCGGTGTCCGTCATCACTACCGCGACGGCGTCCGCCTCGACTCGCGTTACGCTGAGACAGGGAGGCAGTGATGTCACGTGCTCGTCTCGGCGTCCGTCGTCGCTACCGCGACGACGTCCGCCTCGACTCGCGTTACGCTAAGACAGGGTGGCAGTGGTGTCACGTGCTCGTCTCGGCGTCCGTCGTCGCTACCGCGACGACGTCCGCCTCGACTCGCGTTACGCTAAGACAGGGAGGCAGTGGTGTCACATGCTCGTCTCGGCTTCCGTCGTCGCTACCACGACGACGTCCGCCTCGACTCACGTTACGCTAAGACAGGGTGGCAGTGGTGTCACGGGCTCGTGTCGGCGTCCGTCGTCGCTACCGCGACGACGTCCGCCTCGACTTGCGTTACGCTAAGACAGGGTGGAAGTGGTGTCACGGGCTCGTCTCGGCCTCCGTCGTCGCTACCGCGATGACGTCCGCCTCGACTCGCGTTTCGCTAAGATAGGGTGGCAGTGGTGTCACGTGCTCGTCTCGGCGTCCGTCGTCGCTACCGCGACGACGTCCGCCTTGACTCGCGTTACGGTAAGACAGGGAGGCAGTGGTGTCACGTGCTCATCTCGGCGTCCGTCGTCGCTACCGCGACGACGTCCGCCTCGACTCGCGTTACGCTAAGACAGGGAGGCAGTGATGTCACGTGCTTGTCTCGGCGTCCGTCGTCGCTACCGCGACGACGTCCGCCTCGACTCGCGTTACGCTAAGACAGGGTGGCAGTGGTGTCACGTGCTTGTCTCGGCGTCTGTCGTCGCTACCGCGACGACGTCCGCCTCGACTCCCATTTCGATAAGACAGGGTGGCAGTGGTGTCACGTGCTCGTCTCGGCGTCCGTCGTCGCTACCGCGACGATGTCCGCCTCGACTCGCGTTACGCTAAGATAGGGTTGAAGTGGTGTCACGGGCTCATCTCGGCGTCCGTCGTCGCTACCGCGACGACGTCCGCCTCGACTCGCGTTTCGCTAAGACAGGGTGGCAGTGCTGTCACGTGCTCGTCTCGGCGTCCATCGTCGCTACCGCGACGACGTCCACCTCGACTCGCGTTACGGTAAGACAGGGAGGCAGTGGTGTCACGTGCTCGTCTCGACGTCTGTCGTCGCTACCGCGACGACGTCCGCCTCGACTCGCGTTACGCTAAGCCAGGGAGGCAGTGGTGTCACGTGCTCGTTTTGGCGTCCGGCGTCGCTACCGCGACGACGTCCGCCACGACTCGCGTAACCCTAAGATAGACAGGGAGGCAGAGGTGTCACGTGCTCGTCTCGGCGTCCGTCGTCGCTACCGCGACGACGTCCGCCTCGACTCGCGTGGGTGGCAGTGGTGTCACGTGCTCGTCTCAGCGTCCGTCGTCGCTACCGCGACGACGTCCGCCTCGACTCGCGTTACGCTAAGACAGGGTGGCAGTGGTGTCACGTGCTCATCTCGGCGTCCGTCGTCGCTACCGCGACAACGTCCGCCTCGACTCGCGTTACCCCAAGACTGGGTGGCAGTGGTGTCACGTGCTCGTTTCAGCGTCCGTCTTCGCTACCGCGACGACGTCCGCCTCGACTCGCGTTTCGGTAAGAAAGGGTGGTAGTGGTGTCATGTGCTCGTCTCGGCGTCCGTCGTCGCTACCGCGACGACGTCCGCCTCGACTCGCGTTACGCTAAGACAGGGTGGCAGTGGTGTCACGTGCTCATCTCGGCGTCCGTCGTCGCTACCGCGACGACGTCCGCGTCGACTCGCGTTACGCTAAGACAGGGTGGCAGTGGTGTCACGTGCTCGTCTCGGTGTCATTCGTCGCTACCGCGACGACGTCCACCTCGACTCGCATTTTGGTAAGACAGGGTGCCAGTGGTGTCACGTGCTCGTCTCGGTGTCCATCGTCGCTACCGCGACGACGTCCGCCTCGACTCGCGTTACGCTAAGACAGGGTGGAAGTGGTGTTACGGGCTCGTCTCGGCGTCCGTCGTCGCTACCGCGACGACGTCCGCCTCGACTCGCGTTTCGCTAAGATAGGGTGGCAGTGGTGTCACGTGCTCATCTCGGCCGCGACGACGTCCGCCTTGACTCGCGTTACGGTAAGACAGGGAGGCAGCGGTGTCACGTGCTCGTCTCGGTGTCCGTCATTGCTACCGCGACGGCGTCCGCCTCGACTCGCGTTACGCTGAGACAGGGAGGCAGTGATGTCACGTGCTCGTCTCGGCGTCCGTCGTCGCTACCGCGACGACGTCCGCCTCGACTCGCGTTACGCTAAGACAGGGTGGCAGTGGTGTCACGTGCTCGTCTCGGCGTCCGTCGTCGCTACCGCGACGACGTCCGCCTCGACTCGCGTTACGCTAAGACAGGGAGGCAGTGGTGTCACATGCTCGTCTCGGCTTCCGTCGTCGCTACCACGACGACGTCCGCCTCGACTCACGTTACGCTAAGACAGGGTGGCAGTGGTGTCACGGGCTCGTGTCGGCGTCCGTCGTCGCTACCGCGACGACGTCCGCCTCGACTTGCGTTACGCTAAGACAGGGTGGAAGTGGTGTCACGGGCTCGTCTCGGCCTCCGTCGTCGCTACCGCGATGACGTCCGCCTCGACTCGCGTTTCGCTAAGATAGGGTGGCAGTGGTGTCACGTGCTCGTCTCGGCGTCCGTCGTCGCTACCGCGACGACGTCCGCCTTGACTCGCGTTACGGTAAGACAGGGAGGCAGTGGTGTCACGTGCTCATCTCGGCGTCCGTCGTCGCTACCGCGACGACGTCCGCCTCGACTCGCGTTACGCTAAGACAGGGAGGCAGTGATGTCACGTGCTTGTCTCGGCGTCCGTCGTCGCTACCGCGACGACGTCCGCCTCGACTCGCGTTACGCTAAGACAGGGTGGCAGTGGTGTCACGTGCTTGTCTCGGCGTCTGTCGTCGCTACCGCGACGACGTCCGCCTCGACTCCCATTTCGATAAGACAGGGTGGCAGTGGTGTCACGTGCTCGTCTCGGCGTCCGTCGTCGCTACCGCGACGATGTCCGCCTCGACTCGCGTTACGCTAAGATAGGGTTGAAGTGGTGTCACGGGCTCATCTCGGCGTCCGTCGTCGCTACCGCGACGACGTCCGCCTCGGCTCGCGTTTCGCTAAGACAGGGTGGCAGTGCTGTCACGTGCTCGTCTCGGCGTCCATCGTCGCTACCGCGACGACGTCCACCTCGACTCGCGTTACGGTAAGACAGGGAGGCAGTGGTGTCACGTGCTCGTCTCGACGTCTGTCGTCGCTACCGCGACGACGTCCGCCTCGACTCGCGTTACGCTAAGCCAGGGAGGCAGTGGTGTCACGTGCTCGTTTTGGCGTCCGGCGTCGCTACCGCGACGACGTCCGCCACGACTCGCGTAACCCTAAGATAGACAGGGAGGCAGAGGTGTCACGTGCTCGTCTCGGCGTCCGTCGTCGCTACCGCGACGACGTCCGCCTCGACTCGCGTGGGTGGCAGTGGTGTCACGTGCTCGTCTCAGCGTCCGTCGTCGCTACCGCGACGACGTCCGCCTCGACTCGCGTTACGCTAAGACAGGGTGGCAGTGGTGTCACGTGCTCATCTCGGCGTCCGTCGTCGCTACCGCGACAACGTCCGCCTCGACTCGCGTTACCCCAAGACTGGGTGGCAGTGGTGTCACGTGCTCGTTTCAGCGTCCGTCTTCGCTACCGCGACGACGTCCGCCTCGACTCGCGTTTCGGTAAGAAAGGGTGGTAGTGGTGTCATGTGCTCGTCTCGGCGTCCGTCGTCGCTACCGCGACGACGTCCGCCTCGACTCGCGTTACGCTAAGACAGGGTGGCAGTGGTGTCACGTGCTCATCTCGGCGTCCGTCGTCGCTACCGCGACGACGTCCGCGTCGACTCGCGTTACGCTAAGACAGGGTGGCAGTGGTGTCACGTGCTCGTCTCGGTGTCATTAGTCGCTACCGCGACGACGTCCACCTCGACTCGCATTTTGGTAAGACAGGGTGCCAGTGGTGTCACGTGCTCGTCTCGGTGTCCATCGTCGCTACCGCGACGACGTCCGCCTCGACTCGCGTTACGCTAAGACAGGGTGGAAGTGGTGTTACGGGCTCGTCTCGGCGTCCGTCGTCGCTACCGCGACGACGTCCGCCTCGACTCGCGTTTCGCTAAGATAGGGTGGCAGTGGTGTCACGTGCTCATCTCGGCCGCGACGACGTCCGCCTTGACTCGCGTTACGGTAAGACAGGGAGGCAGCGGTGTCACGTGCTCGTCTCGGTGTCCGTCATCGCTACCGCGACGGCGTCCGCCTCGACTCGCGTTACGCTGAGACAGGGAGGCAGTGATGTCACGTGCTCGTCTCGGCGTCCGTCGTCGCTACCGCGACGACGTCCGCCTCGACTCGCGTTACGCTAAGACAGGGTGGCAGTGGTGTCACGTGCTCGTCTCGGCGTCCGTCGTCGCTACCGCGACGACGTCCGCCTCGACTCGCGTTACGCTAAGACAGGGAGGCAGTGGTGTCACATGCTCGTCTCGGCTTCCGTCGTCGCTACCACGACGACGTCCGCCTCGACTCACGTTACGCTAAGACAGGGTGGCAGTGGTGTCACGGGCTCGTGTCGGCGTCCGTCGTCGCTACCGCGACGACGTCCGCCTCGACTTGCGTTACGCTAAGACAGGGTGGAAGTGGTGTCACGGGCTCGTCTCGGCCTCCGTCGTCGCTACCGCGACGACGTCCGCCTCGACTCGCGTTTCGCTAAGATATGGTGGCAGTGGTGTCACGTGCTCGTCTCGGCGTCCGTCGTCGCTACCGCGACGACGTCCGCCTTGACTCGCGTTACGGTAAGACAGGGAGGCAGTGGTGTCACGTGCTCATCTCGGCGTCCGTCGTCGCTACCGCGACGGCGTCCGCCTCGACTCGCGTTACGCTAAGACAGGGAGGCAGTGATGTCATGTGCTCGTCTCGGCGTCCGTCGTCGCTACCGCGACGACGTCCGCCTCGACTCGCGTTACGCTAAGACAGGGTGGCAGTGGTGTCACGTGCTTGTCTCGGCGTCTGTCGTCGCTACCGCGACGACGTCCGCCTCGACTCCCATTTCGATAAGACAGGGTGGCAGTGGTGTCACGTGCTCGTCTCGGCGTCCGTCGTCGCTACCGCGACGATGTCCGCCTCGACTCGCGTTACGCTAAGATAGGGTTGAAGTGGTGTCACGGGCTCATCTCGGCGTCCGTCGTCGCTACCGCGACGACGTCCGCCTCGACTCGCGTTTCGCTAAGACAGGGTGGCAGTGCTGTCACGTGCTCGTCTCGGTGTCCGTCGTCGCTACCGCGACGACGTCCACCTCGACTCGCGTTACGGTAAGACAGGGAGGCAGTGGTGTCACGTGCTCGTCTCGACGTCTGTCGTCGCTACCGCGACGACGTCCGCCTCGACTCGCGTTACGCTAAGCCAGGGAGGCAGTGGTGTCACGTGCTCGTTTTGGCGTCCGGCGTCGCTACCGCGACGACGTCCGCCACGACTCGCGTAACCCTAAGATAGACAGGGAGGCAGAGGTGTCACGTGCTCGTCTCGGCGTCCGTCGTCGCTACCGCGACGACGTCCGCCTCGACTCGCGTGGGTGGCAGTGGTGTCACGTGCTCGTCTCAACGTCCGTCGTCGCTACCGCTACGACGTCCGCCTCGACTCGCGTTACGCTAAGACAGGGTGGCAGTGGTGTCACGTGCTCATCTCGGCGTCCGTCGTCGCTACCGCGACAACGTCCGCCTCGACTCGCGTTACCCCAAGACTGGGTGGCAGTGGTGTCACGTGCTCGTTTCAGCGTCCGTCTTCGCTACCGCGACGACGTCCGCCTCGACTCGCGTTTCGGTAAGAAAGGGTGGTAGTGGTGTCACGTGCTCGTCTCGGCGTCCGTCGTCGCTACCGCGACGACGTCCGCCTCGACTCACGTTACGCTAAGACAGGGTGGCAGTGGTGTCACGTGCTCATCTCGGCGTCCGTCGTCGCTACCGCGACGACGTCCGCGTCGACTCGCGTTACGCTAAGACAGTGTGGCAGTGGTGTCACGTGCTCGTCTCGGCGTCATTCGTCGCTACCGCGACGACGTCCACCTCGACTCGCATTTTGGTAAGACAGGGTGCCAGTGGTGTCACGTGCTCGTCTCGGTGTCCATCGTCGCTACCGCGACGACGTCCGCCTCGACTCGCGTTACGCTAAGACAGGGTGGAAGTGGTGTTACGGGCTCGTCTCGGCGTCCGTCGTCGCTACCGCGACGACGTCCGCCTCGACTCGCGTTTCGCTAAGATAGGGTGGCAGTGGTGTCACGTGCTCATCTCGGCCGCGACGACGTCCGCCTTGACTCGCGTTACGGTAAGACAGGGAGGCAGCGGTGTCACGTGCTCGTCTCGGTGTCCGTCATCGCTACCGCGACGACGTCCGCCTCGACTCGCGTTACGCTGAGACAGGGAGGCAGTGATGTCACGTGCTCGTCTCGGCGTCCGTCGTCGCTACCGCGACGACGTCCGCCTCGACTCGCGTTACGCTAAGACAGGGTGGCAGTGGTGTCACGTGCTCGTCTCGGCGTCCGTCGTCGCTACCGCGACGACGTCCGCCTCGACTCGTGTTACGCTAAGACAGGGTGGCAGTGGTGTCACGGGCTCGTCTCGGCGTCCGTCGTCGCTACCGCGACGACGTCCGCCTCGACTCGCGTTACGCTAAGACAGGGTGGCAGTGGTGTCACGGGCTCGTCGCGGCGTCCGTCGTCGCTACCGCGACGACGTCCGCCTCGACTCGCGTTACGCTAAGACAGGGTGGAAGTGGTGTCACGGGCTCGTCTCGGCGTCCGTCGTCCCTACCGCGACGACGTCCGCCTCGACTCGCGTTTCGCTAAGACATGGTGGCAGTGGTGTCACGTGCTCGTCTCGGCGTCCGTCGTCGCTACCGCGACGACGTCCGCCTTGACTCGCGTTACGGTAAGACAAGGAGGCAGTGGTGTCACGTGCTCGTCTCGGCGTCCGTCGTCGCTACCGCGACGACGTCCGCCTCGACTCGCGTTACGCTATGACAGGGAGGCAGTGATGTCACGTGCTCATCTCGGCGTCCGTCGTCGCTACCACGACGACGTCCGCCTCGACTCGCGTTACGCTAAGACAGGGTGGCAGTGGTGTCACGTGCTCGTCTCGGCGTCCGTCGTCGCTACCGCGACGACGTCCGCCTCGACTCGTGTTACGCTAAGACAGGGTGGCAGTGGTGTCACGGGCTCGTCTCGGCGTCCATCTTCGCTACCGCGATGACGTCCGCCTCGACTCGCGTTACGCTAAGACAGGGTGGCAGTGGTGTCACGTGCTCATCTCGGCGTCCGTCGTCGCTACCGCGACGACGTCCGCCTCGACTCGCGTTACGCTAAGACAGGGAGGCAGTGGTGTCACGTGCTCGTCTCGGCGTCCGTCGTCGCTACCGCGACGACGTCCGCCTCGACTCACGTAACCCTAAGATAGACAGGGTGGCAGTAGTGTCACGTTCTTGTCTCGGCGTCCGTCGTCGCTACCGCGACGACGTCCGCCTTGACTCGCGTTATGGTAAGACAGGGAGGCAGTGATGTCACGTGCTCGTCTTGGCGTCCGTCGTCGCTACCGCGACGACGTCCGCCTCGACTCGCGTTACGCTAAGACAGGGTGGCAGTGGTGTCACGTGCTCGTCTCGGCGTCCGTCATCGCTACCGCGACGACGTCCGCCTCGACTCGCGTTTCGATAAGACAGGGTGGCAGTGGTGTCACGTGCTCATCTCGGCGTCCGTCGTCGCTCCGCGACGACGTCCGCCTTGACTCGCGATACGGTAAGACAGGGAGGCAGTGGTGTCACGTGCTCGTCTCGTCGTCCGTCGTCGCTACCGCGATGACGTCCTCCTCGACTCGCGTTACGCTAAGACAGGGAGGCAGTGATGTCACGTGCTCGTCTTGGCGTCCGTCGTCGCTACCGCGACGACGTCCGCCTCGACTCGCGTTACGCTAAGACAGGGTGGCAGTGGTGTCACGTGCTCGTCTCGGCGTCCGTCGTCGCTACCGCGACGACATCCGCCTCGACTCGCGTTTCGATAAGACAGGGTGGCAGTGGTGTCACGTGCTCGTCTCGGCGTCCGTCGTCGCTATCGCGACGACGTCCGCCTCGACTCGCGTTACGCTAAGACAGGGTGGCAGTGGTGTCACGTGCTCGTCTCGGCGTCCGCCGTCGCTACCGCGACGACGTCCGCCTCGACTCGCGTTAGGGTAAGACAGGGTGGCAGTGGTGTCACGTGCTCGTCTCGGCGTCCGTCGTCGCTACCGCGACGACGTCCGCCTCGACTCGCGTTTCGGTAAGACAGGGTGGCAGTGGTGTCACGTGCTCGTTTCGGCGTCTCTCGTCGCGAGGGTGGCAGTGGTGTCACGTGCTCGTCTCGGCGTCTGTCGTCGCTACCGCGATGATGTCCGCCTCGACTCGCGCTACCCTAAGATAGACAGGGTGGCAGTGGTGTCGCGTGCTTGTCTCGGCGTCCGTCCTCGCTACCGCGACGACGTCCGCCTCGACTCGCGTTACCCTAAGATAGACAGGGTGGCAGTGGTGTCACGTGCTCGTCTCGGCGTCCGTCGTCGCAACCGCGACGACGTCCGCCTCAACTCGCGTAACCCTAAGATAGACAGGGTGGCAGTGGTGTCACGTGCTCGTCTCGGTGTCCGTCGTCGCTACCGCGACGACGTCCGCCTCGACTCGCGTTTGGGTAAGACAGGGTGGCAGTGGTGTCACGTGCTCGTCTCGGCGTCCGTCGTCGCTACCGCGACGACGTCCGCCTCGACTCGCGTTTCGGTAAGACAGGGTGGCAGTGGTGTCACGTGCTCATCTCGGCGTCCGTCGTCGCTACCGCGACGACGGACGCCGAGACGAGCACTTCGGTAACACAGGGTGGCAGTGGTGTCACGTGCTCGTCTCGGCGTCTGTCGTCGCTACCGCGACGACGTCCGCCTCGACTCGCGTTTCAGTAAGACAGGGTGGCAGTGGTGTCACGTGCTCGTCTCGGCGTCCGTCGTCGCTACCGCGACGACGTCCGCCTCGACTCACGTTTCACTAAGACAGGGTGGCAGTGGTGTCACGTGCTCGTCTCGGCGTTCGTCGTCGCTACCGCGACGACGTCCGCCTCGACTCGCGTTACCCTAAGATAGACAGGGTAGCAGTGGTGTCACGTGCTCGTCTTGGCGTTCGTCGTCGCTACCGCGACGATGTCCGCCTCGACTCGCGTAACCCTAAGATAGACAGGGTGGCAGTGGTGTCACGTGCTCGTCTCGGCGTCCGTCGTCTCTACCGCGACGACGTCCGCCTCGACTCGCGTTACGCTAAGACAGGGAGGCAGTGATGTCACGTGCTCGTCTCGGCGTCCGTCGTCGCTACCGCGACGACGTCCGCCTCGACTCGTGTTACGCTAAGACAGGGTGGCAGTGGTGTCACGGGCTCGTCTCGGCGTCTGCCGTCGCTACCGCGACGACGTCCGCCTCGACTCACGTTACGCTAAGACAGGGTGGCAGTGGTGTCACGTGCTCATCTCGGCGTCCGTCGTCGCAACCGCGACGACGTCCGCCTCGACTCGCGTTACGCTAAGACAGGGAGGCAGTGGTGTCACGTGCTCATCTCGGCGTCCGTCGTCGCTACCGCGACGACGTCCGCCTCGACTCACGTAACCCTAAGATAGACAGGGTGGCAGTAGTGTCACGTGCTCGTCTCGACGTCCGTCGTCGCTACCGCGACGACGTCCGCCTCGACTCGCGTTTCGGTAAGACAGGGTGGCAGTGGTGTCACGTGCTCGTCTCGGCGTCATTCGTCGCTACCGCGACGACGCCCACCTCGACTCGCATTTCGGTAAGACAGGGTGGCAGTGGTGTCACGTGCTCGTCTCGGTGTCCGTCGTCGCTACCGCGACGACGTCCGCCTCGACTCGCGTTACGCTAAGACAGGGTGGCAGTGGTGTCACGGGCTCGTCTCGACGTCCGCCTCGACTCACGTTACACTAAGACAGGGTGGCAGTGGTGTCACGTGCTCATCTCGGCGTCCGTCGTCGCTACCGCGACGACGTCCGCGTCGACTCGCGTTACGCTAAGATAGGGTGGCAGTGGTGTCACGTGCTCATCTCGGCGTCCTTCGTCGCTACCGCGACGACGTCCGCCTCGACTCGCGTTTCGGTAAGACAGGGTGGCAGTGGTGTCACGGGATCGTCTCGGCGTCCGTCGTCGCTACCGCGACGACGTCCGCCTCGACTCGCGTTTCGCTAAGACAGGGTGGCAGTGGTGTCACGGGATCGTCTCGGCGTCCGTCGTCGCTACCGCGACGACGTCCGCCTCGACTCGCGTTTCGCTAAGACAGGGTGGCAGTGGTGTCACGGGATCGTCTCGGCGTCCGTCGTCGCTACTGCGACGACGTCCGCCTCGACTTGCTTTTCGCTAAGATAGGGTTGAAGTGGTGTCACGGGCTCATCTCGGCGTCCGTCGTCGCTACCGCGACGTCGTCCGCCTCGACTCGCGTTTCGCTAAGACAGGGTGGCAGTGGTGTCACGGGATTGTCTCGGCGTCTGTCGTCGCTACCGCGACGACGTCCGCCTCGACTTGCTTTACGCTAAGACAGGGTGGAAGTGGTGTCACGGGCTCGTCTCGGCGTCCGTCGTCGCTACCGCGACGACGTCCGCCTCGACTCGCGTTTCGCTAAGATAGGGTGGCAGTGGTGTCACGTGCTCGTCTCGGCGTCCGTCGTCGCTACCGCGACGACGTCCGCCTTGACTCGCGTTACGGTAAGACAGGGAGGCAGTGGTGTCACGTGCTCATCTCGGCGTCCGTCGTCGCTACCGCGACGACGTCCGTCTCGACTCGCGTTACGCTAAGACAGGGAGGCAGTGATGTCACGTGCTCGTCTCGGCGTCCGTCGTCGCTACCGCGACGACGTCCGCCTCGACTCGCGTTACGCTAAGACAGGGTGGCAGTGGTGTCACGTGCTCGTCTCGGCGTCTGTCGTCGCTACCGCGACGACGTCCGCCTCGACTCCCATTTCGATAAGACAGGGTGGCAGTGGTGTCACGTGCTCGTCTCGGCGTCCGTCGTCGCTACCGCGACGATGTCCGCCTCGACTCGCGTTACGCTAAGATAGGGTTGCAGTGGTGTCACGGGCTCATCTCGGCGTCCGTTGTCGCTACCGCGACGACGTCCGCCTCGACTCGCGTTTCGCTAAGACAGGGTGGCAGTGCTGTCACGTGCTCGTCTCGGCGTCCGTTGTCGCTACCGCGACGACGTCCGCCTCGACTCGCGTTACGGTAAGACAGGGAGGCAGTGGTCTCACGTGCTCGTCTCGGCGTCTGTCGTCGCTACCGCGACGACGTCCGCCTCGACTCGCGTTACGCTAAGCCAGGGAGGCAGTGGTGTCACGTGCTCGTTTTGGCGTCCGGCGTCGCTACCGCGACGACGTCCGCCATGACTCGCGTAACCCTAAGATAGACAGGGAGGCACAGGTGTCACGTGCTCGTCTCGGCGTCCGTCGTCGCTACCGCGACGACGTCCGCCTCGACTCGCATGGGTGGCAGTGGTGTCACGTGCTCGTCTCAGCGTCCGTCGTCGCTACCGCGACGACGTCCGCCTCGACCGCGATGACGTCCGCCTCGACTCGCGTTACGCTAAGACAGGGTGGCAGTGGTGTCACGTGCACATCTCGGCGTCCGTCGTCGCTACCGCGACGACGTCCGCCTCGACTCGCGTTACCCCAAGACTGGGTGGCAGTGGTGTCACGTGCTCGTCTCGGCGTCCGTCTTCGCTACCGTGACGACGTCCGCCTCGACTCGCGTTTCGGTAAGAAAGGGTGGTAGTGGTGTCACGTGCTCGTCTCGGCGTCCGTCGTCGCTACCGCGACGACGTCCGCCTCGACTCGCGTTACGCTAAGACAGGGTGGCAGTGGTGTCACGTGCTCATCTCGGCGTCCGTCGTCGCTACCGCGACGACGTCCGCGTCGACTCGCGTTACGCTAAGACAGGGTGGCAGTGGTGTCACGTGCTCGTCTCGGCGTCATTCGTCGCTACCGCGACGACGTCCACCTCGACTCGCATTTCGGTAAGACAGGGTGGCAGTGGTGTCACGTGCTCGTCTCGGTGTCCGTCGTCGCTACCGCGACGACGTCCGCCTCGACTCGCGTTACGCTAAGACAGGGTGGCAGTGGTGTCACGGGCTCGTCTCGGCGTCCGTCGTCGCTACCGCGATGACGTCCGCCTCGACTCGCGTTACGCTAAGACAGGGTGGAAGTGGTGTCACGGGCTCGTCTCGGCGTCCGTCGTCGCAACCGCGACGACGTCCGCCTCGACTCGCGTTACGCTAAGACAGGGAGGCAGTGGTGTCACGTGCTCATCTCGGCGTCCGTCGTCGCTACCGCGACGACGTCCGCCTCGACTCACGTAACCCTAAGATAGACAGGGTGGCAGTGGTGTCACGTGCTCGTCTCGGCGTCCGCCGTCGCTACCGCGACGACGTCCGCCTCGACTCGCGTTAGGGTAAGACAGGGTGGCAGTGGTGTCACGTGCTCGTCTCGGCGTCCGTCGTCGCTACCGCGATGACGTCCGCCTCGACTCGCGTTTCGGTAAGACAGGGTGGCAGTGGTGTCACGTGCTCGTTTCGGCGTCTCTCGTCGCGAGGGTGGCAGTGGTGTCACGTGCTCGTCTCGGCGTCTGTCGTCGCTACCGCGATGATGTCCGCCTCGACTCGCGTTACCCTAAGATAGACAGGGTGGCAGTGGTGTCGCGTGCTCGTCTCGGCGTCCGTCCTCGCTACCGCGACGACGTCCGCCTCGACTCGCGTTACCCTAAGATAGACAGGGTGGCAGTGGTGTCACGTGCTCGTCTCGGCGTCCGTCGTCGCAACCGCGACGACGTCCGCCTCAACTCGCGTAACCCTAAGATAGACAGGGTGGCAGTGGTGTCACGTGCTCGTCTCGGTGTCCGTCGTCGCTACCGCGACGACGTCCGCCTCGACTCGCGTTTCGCTAAGATAGGGTGGCAGTGGTGTCACGTGCTCATCTCGGCCGCGACGACGTCCGCCTTGACTCGCGTTACGGTAAGACAGGGAGGCAGCGGTGTCACGTGCTCGTCTCGGTGTCCGTCATCGCTACCGCGACGACGTCCGCCTCGACTCGCGTTACGCTGAGACAGGGAGGCAGTGATGTCACGTGCTCGTCTCGGCGTCCGTCGTCGCTACCGCGACGACGTCCGCCTCGACTCGCGTTACGCTAAGACAGGGTGGCAGTGGTGTCACGTGCTCGTCTCGGCGTCCGTCGTCGCTACCGCGACGACGTCCGCCTCGACTCGTGTTACGCTAAGACAGGGTGGCAGTGGTGTCACGGGCTCGTCTCGGCGTCCGTCGTCGCTACCGCGACGACGTCCGCCTCGACTCGCGTTACGCTAAGACAGGGTGGCAGTGGTGTCACGGGCTCGTCGCGGCGTCCGTCGTCGCTACCGCGACGACGTCCGCCTCGACTCGCGTTACGCTAAGACAGGGTGGAAGTGGTGTCACGGGCTCGTCTCGGCGTCCGTCGTCACTACCGCGACGACGTCCGCCTCGACTCGCGTTTCGCTAAGACATGGTGGCAGTGGTGTCACGTGCTCGTCTCGGCGTCCGTCGTCGCTACCGCGACGACGTCCGCCTTGACTCGCGTTACGGTAAGACAAGGAGGCAGTGGTGTCACGTGCTCGTCTCGGCGTCCGTCGTCGCTACCGCGACGACGTCCGCCTCGACTCGCGTTACGCTAAGACAGGGAGGCAGTGATGTCACGTGCTCATCTCGGCGTCCGTCGTCGCTACCACGACGACGTCCGCCTCGACTCGCGTTACGCTAAGACAGGGTGGCAGTGGTGTCACGTGCTCGTCTCGGCGTCCGTCGTCGCTACCGCGACGACGTCCGCCTTGACTCGTGTTACGCTAAGACAGGGTGGCAGTGGTGTCACGGGCTCGTCTCGGCGTCCATCTTCGCTACCGCGATGACGTCCGCCTCGACTCGCGTTACGCTAAGACAGGGTGGCAGTGGTGTCACGTGCTCATCTCGGCGTCCGTCGTCGCTACCGCGACGACGTCCGCCTCGACTCGCGTTACGCTAAGACAGGGAGGCAGTGGTGTCACGTGCTCGTCTCGGCGTCCGTCGTCGCTACCGCGACGACGTCCGCCTCGACTCACGTAACCCTAAGATAGACAGGGTGGCAGTAGTGTCACGTTCTTGTCTCGGCGTCCGTCGTCGCTACCGCGACGACGTCCGCCTTGACTCGCGTTATGGTAAGACAGGGAGGCAGTGATGTCACGTGCTCGTCTTGGCGTCCGTCGTCGCTACCGCGACGACGTCCGCCTCGACTCGCGTTACGCTAAGACAGGGTGGCAGTGGTGTCACGTGCTCGTCTCGGCGTCCGTCATCGCTACCGCGACGACGTCCGCCTCGACTCGCGTTTCGATAAGACAGGGTGGCAGTGGTGTCACGTGCTCATCTCGGCGTCCGTCGTCGCTCCGCGACGACGTCCGCCTTGACTCGCGATACGGTAAGACAGGGAGGCAGTGGTGTCACGTGCTCGTCTCGTCGTCCGTCGTCGCTACCGCGATGACGTCCTCCTCGACTCGCGTTACGCTAAGACAGGGAGGCAGTGATGTCACGTGCTCGTCTTGGCGTCCGTCGTCGCTACCGCGACGACGTCCGCCTCGACTCGCGTTACGCTAAGACAGGGTGGCAGTGGTGTCACGTGCTCGTCTCGGCGTCCGTCGTCGCTACCGCGACGACATCCGCCTCGACTCGCGTTTCGATAAGACAGGGTGGCAGTGGTGTCACGTGCTCGTCTCGGCGTCCGTCGTCGCTATCGCGACGACGTCCGCCTCGACTCGCGTTACGCTAAGACAGGGTGGCAGTGGTGTCACGTGCTCGTCTCGGCGTCCGCCGTCGCTACCGCGACGACGTCCGCCTCGACTCGCGTTAGGGTAAGACAGGGTGGCAGTGGTGTCACGTGCTCGTCTCGGCGTCCGTCGTCGCTACCGCGACGACGTCCGCCTCGACTCGCGTTTCGGTAAGACAGGGTGGCAGTGGTGTCAAGTGCTCGTTTCGGCGTCTCTCGTCGCGAGGGTGGCAGTGGTGTCACGTGCTCGTCTCGGCGTCTGTCGTCGCTACCGCGATGATGTCCGCCTCGACTCGCGTTACCCTAAGATAGACAGGGTGGCAGTGGTGTCGCGTGCTCGTCTCGGCGTCCGTCCTCGCTACCGCGACGACGTCCGCCTCGACTCGCGTTACCCTAAGATAGACAGGGTGGCAGTGGTGTCACGTGCTCGTCTCGGCGTCCGTCGTCGCAACCGCGACGACGTCCGCCTCAACTCGCGTAACCCTAAGATAGACAGGGTGGCAGTGGTGTCACGTGCTCGTCTCGGTGTCCGTCGTCGCTACCGCGACGACGTCCGCCTCGACTCGCGTTTGGGTAAGACAGGGTGGCAGTGGTGTCACGTGCTCGTCTCAGCGTCCGTCGTCGCTACCGCGACGACGTCCGCCTCGACTCGCGTTTTGGTAAGACAGGGTGGCAGTGGTGTCACGTGCTCATCTCGGCGTCCGTCGTCGCTACCGCGACGACGGACGCCGAGACGAGCACTTCGGTAACACAGGGTGGCAGTGGTGTCACGTGCTCGTCTCGGCGTCTGTCGTCGCTACCGCGACGACGTCCGCCTCGACTCGCGTTTCAGTAAGACAGGGTGGCAGTGGTGTCACGTGCTCGTCTCGGCGTCCGTCGTCGCTACCGCGACGACGTCCGCCTCGACTCACGTTTCACTAAGACAGGGTGGCAGTGGTGTCACGTGCTCGTCTCGGCGTTCGTCGTCGCTACCGCGACGACGTCCGCCTCGACTCGCGTTACCCTAAGATAGACAGGGTAGCAGTGGTGTCACGTGCTCGTCTTGGCGTTCGTCGTCGCTACCGCGACGATGTCCGCCTCGACTCGCGTAACCCTAAGATAGACAGGGTGGCAGTGGTGTCACGTGCTCGTCTCGGCGTCCGTCGTCTCTACCGCGACGACGTCCGCCTCGACTCGCGTTACGCTAAGACAGGGAGGCAGTGATGTCACGTGCTCGTCTCGGCGTCCGTCGTCGCTACCGCGACGACGTCCGCCTCGACTCGTGTTACGCTAAGACAGGGTGGCAGTGGTGTCACGGGCTCGTCTCGGCGTCTGCCGTCGCTACCGCGACGACGTCCGCCTCGACTCGCGTTACGCTAAGACAGGGTGGCAGTGGTGTCACGTGCTCATCTCGGCGTCCGTCGTCGCAACCGCGACGACGTCCGCCTCGACTCGCGTTACGCTAAGACAGGGAGGCAGTGGTGTCACGTGCTCATCTCGGCGTCCGTCGTCGCTACCGCGACGACGTCCGCCTCGACTCACGTAACCCTAAGATAGACAGGGTGGCAGTAGTGTCACGTGCTCGTCTCGACGTCCGTCGTCGCTACCGCGACGACGTCCGCCTCGACTCGCGTTTCGGTAAGACAGGGTGGCAGTGGTGTCACGTGCTCGTCTCGGCGTCATTCGTCGCTACCGCGACGACGCCCACCTCGACTCGCATTTCGGTAAGACAGGGTGGCAGTGGTGTCACGTGCTCGTCTCGGTGTCCGTCGTCGCTACCGCGACGACGTCCGCCTCGACTCGCGTTACGCTAAGACAGGGTGGCAGTGGTGTCACGGGCTCGTCTCGACGTCCGCCTCGACTCACGTTACACTAAGACAGGGTGGCAGTGGTGTCACGTGCTCCTCTCGGCGTCCGTCGTCGCTACCGCGACGACGTCCGCGTCGACTCGCGTTACGCTAAGATAGGGTGGCAGTGGTGTCACGTGCTCATCTCGGCGTCCTTCGTCGCTACCGCGACGACGTCCGCCTCGACTCGCGTTTCGGTAAGACAGGGCGGCAGTGGTGTCACGGGATCGTCTCGGCGTCCGTCGTCGCTACCGCGACGACGTCCGCCTCGACTCGCGTTTCGCTAAGACAGGGTGGCAGTGGTGTCACGGGATCGTCTCGGCGTCCGTCGTCGCTACCGCGACGACGTCCGCCTCGACTCGCGTTTCGCTAAGACAGGGTGGCAGTGGTGTCACGGGATCGTCTCGGCGTCCGTCGTCGCTACTGCGACGACGTCCGCCTCGACTTGCTTTTCGCTAAGATAGGGTTGAAGTGGTGTCACGGGCTCATCTCGGCGTCCGTCGTCGCTACCGCGACGTCGTCCGCCTCGACTCGCGTTTCGCTAAGATAGGGTGGCAGTGGTGTCACGTGCTCATCTCGGCCGCGACGACGTCCGCCTTGACTCGCGTTACGGTAAGACAGGGAGGCAGCGGTGTCACGTGCTCGTCTCGGTGTCCGTCATCGCTACCGCGACGACGTCCGCCTCGACTCGCGTTACGCTGAGACAGGGAGGCAGTGATGTCACGTGCTCGTCTCGGCGTCCGTCGTCGCTACCGCGACGACGTCCGCCTCGACTCGCGTTACGCTAAGACAGGGTGGCAGTGGTGTCACGTGCTCGTCTCGGCGTCCGTCGTCGCTACCGCGACGACGTCCGCCTCGACTCGTGTTACGCTAAGACAGGGTGGCAGTGGTGTCACGGGCTCGTCTCGGCGTCCGTCGTCGCTACCGCGACGACGTCCGCCTCGACTCGCGTTACGCTAAGACAGGGTGGCAGTGGTGTCACGGGCTCGTCGCGGCGTCCGTCGTCGCTACCGCGACGACGTCCGCCTCGACTCGCGTTACGCTAAGACAGGGTGGAAGTGGTGTCACGGGCTCGTCTCGGCGTCCGTCGTCACTACCGCGACGACGTCCGCCTCGACTCGCGTTTCGCTAAGACATGGTGGCAGTGGTGTCACGTGCTCGTCTCGGCGTCCGTCGTCGCTACCGCGACGACGTCCGCCTTGACTCGCGTTACGGTAAGACAAGGAGGCAGTGGTGTCACGTGCTCGTCTCGGCGTCCGTCGTCGCTACCGCGACGACGTCCGCCTCGACTCGCGTTACGCTAAGACAGGGAGGCAGTGATGTCACGTGCTCATCTCGGCGTCCGTCGTCGCTACCACGACGACGTCCGCCTCGACTCGCGTTACGCTAAGACAGGGTGGCAGTGGTGTCACGTGCTCGTCTCGGCGTCCGTCGTCGCTACCGCGACGACGTCCGCCTCGACTCGTGTTACGCTAAGACAGGGTGGCAGTGGTGTCACGGGCTCGTCTCGGCGTCCATCTTCGCTACCGCGATGACGTCCGCCTCGACTCGCGTTACGCTAAGACAGGGTGGCAGTGGTGTCACGTGCTCATCTCGGCGTCCGTCGTCGCTACCGCGACGACGTCCGCCTCGACTCGCGTTACGCTAAGACAGGGAGGCAGTGGTGTCACGTGCTCGTCTCGGCGTCCGTCGTCGCTACCGCGACGACGTCCGCCTCGACTCACGTAACCCTAAGATAGACAGGGTGGCAGTAGTGTCACGTTCTTGTCTCGGCGTCCGTCGTCGCTACCGCGACGACGTCCGCCTTGACTCGCGTTATGGTAAGACAGGGAGGCAGTGATGTCACGTGCTCGTCTTGGCGTCCGTCGTCGCTACCGCGACGACGTCCGCCTCGACTCGCGTTACGCTAAGACAGGGTGGCAGTGGTGTCACGTGCTCGTCTCGGCGTCCGTCATCGCTACCGCGACGACGTCCGCCTCGACTCGCGTTTCGATAAGACAGGGTGGCAGTGGTGTCACGTGCTCATCTCGGCGTCCGTCGTCGCTCCGCGACGACGTCCGCCTTGACTCGCGATACGGTAAGACAGGGAGGCAGTGGTGTCACGTGCTCGTCTCGTCGTCCGTCGTCGCTACCGCGATGACGTCCTCCTCGACTCGCGTTACGCTAAGACAGGGAGGCAGTGATGTCACGTGCTCGTCTTGGCGTCCGTCGTCGCTACCGCGACGACGTCCGCCTCGACTCGCGTTACGCTAAGACAGGGTGGCAGTGGTGTCACGTGCTCGTCTCGGCGTCCGTCGTCGCTACCGCGACGACATCCGCCTCGACTCGCGTTTCGATAAGACAGGGTGGCAGTGGTGTCACGTGCTCGTCTCGGCGTCCGTCGTCGCTATCGCGACGACGTCCGCCTCGACTCGCGTTACGCTAAGACAGGGTGGCAGTGGTGTCACGTGCTCGTCTCGGCGTCCGCCGTCGCTACCGCGACGACGTCCGCCTCGACTCGCGTTAGGGTAAGACAGGGTGGCAGTGGTGTCACGTGCTCGTCTCGGCGTCCGTCGTCGCTACCGCGACGACGTCCGCCTCGACTCGCGTTTCGGTAAGACAGGGTGGCAGTGGTGTCAAGTGCTCGTTTCGGCGTCTCTCGTCGCGAGGGTGGCAGTGGTGTCACGTGCTCGTCTCGGCGTCTGTCGTCGCTACCGCGATGATGTCCGCCTCGACTCGCGTTACCCTAAGATAGACAGGGTGGCAGTGGTGTCGCGTGCTCGTCTCGGCGTCCGTCCTCGCTACCGCGACGACGTCCGCCTCGACTCGCGTTACCCTAAGATAGACAGGGTGGCAGTGGTGTCACGTGCTCGTCTCGGCGTCCGTCGTCGCAACCGCGACGACGTCCGCCTCAACTCGCGTAACCCTAAGATAGACAGGGTGGCAGTGGTGTCACGTGCTCGTCTCGGTGTCCGTCGTCGCTACCGCGACGACGTCCGCCTCGACTCGCGTTTGGGTAAGACAGGGTGGCAGTGGTGTCACGTGCTCGTCTCGGCCGCGACGACGTCCGCCTTGACTCGCGTTACGGTAAGACAGGGAGGCAGCGGTGTCACGTGCTCGTCTCGGTGTCCGTCATCGCTACCGCGACGACGTCCGCCTCGACTCGCGTTACGCTGAGACAGGGAGGCAGTGATGTCACGTGCTCGTCTCGGCGTCCGTCGTCGCTACCGCGACGACGTCCGCCTCGACTCGCGTTACGCTAAGACAGGGTGGCAGTGGTGTCACGTGCTCGTCTCGGCGTCCGTCGTCGCTACCGCGACGACGTCCGCCTCGACTCGTGTTACGCTAAGACAGGGTGGCAGTGGTGTCACGGGCTCGTCTCGGCGTCCGTCGTCGCTACCGCGACGACGTCCGCCTCGACTCGCGTTACGCTAAGACAGGGTGGCAGTGGTGTCACGGGCTCGTCGCGGCGTCCGTCGTCGCTACCGCGACGACGTCCGCCTCGACTCGCGTTACGCTAAGACAGGGTGGAAGTGGTGTCACGGGCTCGTCTCGGCGTCCGTCGTCACTACCGCGACGACGTCCGCCTCGACTCGCGTTTCGCTAAGACATGGTGGCAGTGGTGTCACGTGCTCGTCTCGGCGTCCGTCGTCGCTACCGCGACGACGTCCGCCTTGACTCGCGTTACGGTAAGACAAGGAGGCAGTGGTGTCACGTGCTCGTCTCGGCGTCCGTCGTCGCTACCGCGACGACGTCCGCCTCGACTCGCGTTACGCTAAGACAGGGAGGCAGTGATGTCACGTGCTCATCTCGGCGTCCGTCGTCGCTACCACGACGACGTCCGCCTCGACTCGCGTTACGCTAAGACAGGGTGGCAGTGGTGTCACGTGCTCGTCTCGGCGTCCGTCGTCGCTACCGCGACGACGTCCGCCTCGACTCGTGTTACGCTAAGACAGGGTGGCAGTGGTGTCACGGGCTCGTCTCGGCGTCCATCTTCGCTACCGCGATGACGTCCGCCTCGACTCGCGTTACGCTAAGACAGGGTGGCAGTGGTGTCACGTGCTCATCTCGGCGTCCGTCGTCGCTACCGCGACGACGTCCGCCTCGACTCGCGTTACGCTAAGACAGGGAGGCAGTGGTGTCACGTGCTCGTCTCGGCGTCCGTCGTCGCTACCGCGACGACGTCCGCCTCGACTCACGTAACCCTAAGATAGACAGGGTGGCAGTAGTGTCACGTTCTTGTCTCGGCGTCCGTCGTCGCTACCGCGACGACGTCCGCCTTGACTCGCGTTATGGTAAGACAGGGAGGCAGTGATGTCACGTGCTCGTCTTGGCGTCCGTCGTCGCTACCGCGACGACGTCCGCCTCGACTCGCGTTACGCTAAGACAGGGTGGCAGTGGTGTCACGTGCTCGTCTCGGCGTCCGTCATCGCTACCGCGACGACGTCCGCCTCGACTCGCGTTTCGATAAGACAGGGTGGCAGTGGTGTCACGTGCTCATCTCGGCGTCCGTCGTCGCTCCGCGACGACGTCCGCCTTGACTCGCGATACGGTAAGACAGGGAGGCAGTGGTGTCACGTGCTCGTCTCGTCGTCCGTCGTCGCTACCGCGATGACGTCCTCCTCGACTCGCGTTACGCTAAGACAGGGAGGCAGTGATGTCACGTGCTCGTCTTGGCGTCCGTCGTCGCTACCGCGACGACGTCCGCCTCGACTCGCGTTACGCTAAGACAGGGTGGCAGTGGTGTCACGTGCTCGTCTCGGCGTCCGTCGTCGCTACCGCGACGACATCCGCCTCGACTCGCGTTTCGATAAGACAGGGTGGCAGTGGTGTCACGTGCTCGTCTCGGCGTCCGTCGTCGCTATCGCGACGACGTCCGCCTCGACTCGCGTTACGCTAAGACAGGGTGGCAGTGGTGTCACGTGCTCGTCTCGGCGTCCGCCGTCGCTACCGCGACGACGTCCGCCTCGACTCGCGTTAGGGTAAGACAGGGTGGCAGTGGTGTCACGTGCTCGTCTTGGCGTCCGTCGTCGCTACCGCGACGACGTCCGCCTCGACTCGCGTTTCGGTAAGACAGGGTGGCAGTGGTGTCAAGTGCTCGTTTCGGCGTCTCTCGTCGCGAGGGTGGCAGTGGTGTCACGTGCTCGTCTCGGCGTCTGTCGTCGCTACCGCGATGATGTCCGCCTCGACTCGCGTTACCCTAAGATAGACAGGGTGGCAGTGGTGTCGCGTGCTCGTCTCGGCGTCCGTCCTCGCTACCGCGACGACGTCCGCCTCGACTCGCGTTACCCTAAGATAGACAGGGTGGCAGTGGTGTCACGTGCTCGTCTCGGCGTCCGTCGTCGCAACCGCGACGACGTCCGCCTCAACTCGCGTAACCCTAAGATAGACAGGGTGGCAGTGGTGTCACGTGCTCGTCTCGGTGTCCGTCGTCGCTACCGCGACGACGTCCGCCTCGACTCGCGTTTGGGTAAGACAGGGTGGCAGTGGTGTCACGTGCTCGTCTCGGCGTCCGTCGTCGCTACCGCGACGACGTCCGCCTCGACTCGCGTTTCGGTAAGACAGGGTGGCAGTGGTGTCACGTGCTCATCTCGGCGTCCGTCGTCGCTACCGCGACGACGGACGCCGAGACGAGCACTTCGGTAACACAGGGTGGCAGTGGTGTCACGTGCTCGTCTCGGCGTCTGTCGTCGCTACCGCGACGACGTCCGCCTCGACTCGCGTTTCAGTAAGACAGGGTGGCAGTGGTGTCACGTGCTCGTCTCGGCGTCCGTCGTCGCTACCGCGACGACGTCCGCCTCGACTCACGTTTCACTAAGACAGGGTGGCAGTGGTGTCACGTGCTCGTCTCGGCGTTCGTCGTCGCTACCGCGACGACGTCCGCCTCGACTCGCGTTACCCTAAGATAGACAGGGTAGCAGTGGTGTCACGTGCTCGTCTTGGCGTTCGTCGTCGCTACCGCGACGATGTCCGCCTCGACTCGCGTAACCCTAAGATAGACAGGGTGGCAGTGGTGTCACGTGCTCGTCTCGGCGTCCGTCGTCTCTACCGCGACGACGTCCGCCTCGACTCGCGTTACGCTAAGACAGGGAGGCAGTGATGTCACGTGCTCGTCTCGGCGTCCGTCGTCGCTACCGCGACGACGTCCGCCTCGACTCGTGTTACGCTAAGACAGGGTGGCAGTGGTGTCACGGGCTCGTCTCGGCGTCTGCCGTCGCTACCGCGACGACGTCCGCCTCGACTCGCGTTACGCTAAGACAGGGTGGCAGTGGTGTCACGTGCTCATCTCGGCGTCCGTCGTCGCAACCGCGACGACGTCCGCCTCGACTCGCGTTACGCTAAGACAGGGAGGCAGTGGTGTCACGTGCTCATCTCGGCGTCCGTCGTCGCTACCGCGACGACGTCCGCCTCGACTCACGTAACCCTAAGATAGACAGGGTGGCAGTAGTGTCACGTGCTCGTCTCGACGTCCGTCGTCGCTACCGCGACGACGTCCGCCTCGACTCGCGTTTCGGTAAGACAGGGTGGCAGTGGTGTCACGTGCTCGTCTCGGCGTCATTCGTCGCTACCGCGACGACGCCCACCTCGACTCGCATTTCGGTAAGACAGGGTGGCAGTGGTGTCACGTGCTCGTCTCGGTGTCCGTCGTCGCTACCGCGACGACGTCCGCCTCGACTCGCGTTACGCTAAGACAGGGTGGCAGTGGTGTCACGGGCTCGTCTCGACGTCCGCCTCGACTCACGTTACACTAAGACAGGGTGGCAGTGGTGTCACGTGCTCCTCTCGGCGTCCGTCGTCGCTACCGCGACGACGTCCGCGTCGACTCGCGTTACGCTAAGATAGGGTGGCAGTGGTGTCACGTGCTCATCTCGGCGTCCTTCGTCGCTACCGCGACGACGTCCGCCTCGACTCGCGTTTCGGTAAGACAGGGTGGCAGTGGTGTCACGGGATCGTCTCGGCGTCCGTCGTCGCTACCGCGACGACGTCCGCCTCGACTCGCGTTTCGCTAAGACAGGGTGGCAGTGGTGTCACGGGATCGTCTCGGCGTCCGTCGTCGCTACCGCGACGACGTCCGCCTCGACTCGCGTTTCGCTAAGACAGGGTGGCAGTGGTGTCACGGGATCGTCTCGGCGTCCGTCGTCGCTACTGCGACGACGTCCGCCTCGACTTGCTTTTCGCTAAGATAGGGTTGAAGTGGTGTCACGGGCTCATCTCGGCGTCCGTCGTCGCTACCGCGACGTCGTCCGCCTCGACTCGCGTTTCGCTAAGATAGGGTGGCAGTGGTGTCACGTGCTCATCTCGGCCGCGACGACGTCCGCCTTGACTCGCGTTACGGTAAGACAGGGAGGCAGCGGTGTCACGTGCTCGTCTCGGTGTCCGTCATCGCTACCGCGACGACGTCCGCCTCGACTCGCGTTACGCTGAGACAGGGAGGCAGTGATGTCACGTGCTCGTCTCGGCGTCCGTCGTCGCTACCGCGATGACGTCCGCCTCGACTCGCGTTACGCTAAGACAGGGTGGCAGTGGTGTCACGTGCTCGTCTCGGCGTCCGTCGTCGCTACCGCGACGACGTCCGCCTCGACTCGTGTTACGCTAAGACAGGGTGGCAGTGGTGTCACGGGCTCGTCTCGGCGTCCGTCGTCGCTACCGCGACGACGTCCGCCTCGACTCGCGTTACGCTAAGACAGGGTGGCAGTGGTGTCACGGGCTCGTCGCGGCGTCCGTCGTCGCTACCGCGACGACGTCCGCATCGACTCGCGTTACGCTAAGACAGGGTGGAAGTGGTGTCACGGGCTCGTCTCGGCGTCCGTCGTCACTACCGCGACGACGTCCGCCTCGACTCGCGTTTCGCTAAGACATGGTGGCAGTGGTGTCACGTGCTCGTCTCGGCGTCCGTCGTCGCTACCGCGACGACGTCCGCCTTGACTCGCGTTACGGTAAGACAAGGAGGCAGTGGTGTCACGTGCTCGTCTCGGCGTCCGTCGTCGCTACCGCGACGACGTCCGCCTCGACTCGCGTTACGCTAAGACAGGGAGGCAGTGATGTCACGTGCTCATCTCGGCGTCCGTCGTCGCTACCACGACGACGTCCGCCTCGACTCGCGTTACGCTAAGACAGGGTGGCAGTGGTGTCACGTGCTCGTCTCGGCGTCCGTCGTCGCTACCGCGACGACGTCCGCCTCGACTCGTGTTACGCTAAGACAGGGTGGCAGTGGTGTCACGGGCTCGTCTCGGCGTCCATCTTCGCTACCGCGATGACGTCCGCCTCGACTCGCGTTACGCTAAGACAGGGTGGCAGTGGTGTCACGTGCTCATCTCGGCGTCCGTCGTCGCTACCGCGACGACGTCCGCCTCGACTCGCGTTACGCTAAGACAGGGAGGCAGTGGTGTCACGTGCTCGTCTCGGCGTCCGTCGTCGCTACCGCGACGACGTCCGCCTCGACTCACGTAACCCTAAGATAGACAGGGTGGCAGTAGTGTCACGTTCTTGTCTCGGCGTCCGTCGTCGCTACCGCGACGACGTCCGCCTTGACTCGCGTTATGGTAAGACAGGGAGGCAGTGATGTCACGTGCTCGTCTTGGCGTCCGTCGTCGCTACCGCGACGACGTCCGCCTCGACTCGCGTTACGCTAAGACAGGGTGGCAGTGGTGTCACGTGCTCGTCTCGGCGTCCGTCATCGCTACCGCGACGACGTCCGCCTCGACTCGCGTTTCGATAAGACAGGGTGGCAGTGGTGTCACGTGCTCATCTCGGCGTCCGTCGTCGCTCCGCGACGACGTCCGCCTTGACTCGCGATACGGTAAGACAGGGAGGCAGTGGTGTCACGTGCTCGTCTCGTCGTCCGTCGTCGCTACCGCGATGACGTCCTCCTCGACTCGCGTTACGCTAAGACAGGGAGGCAGTGATGTCACGTGCTCGTCTTGGCGTCCGTCGTCGCTACCGCGACGACGTCCGCCTCGACTCGCGTTACGCTAAGACAGGGTGGCAGTGGTGTCACGTGCTCGTCTCGGCGTCCGTCGTCGCTACCGCGACGACATCCGCCTCGACTCGCGTTTCGATAAGACAGGGTGGCAGTGGTGTCACGTGCTCGTCTCGGCGTCCGTCGTCGCTATCGCGACGACGTCCGCCTCGACTCGCGTTACGCTAAGACAGGGTGGCAGTGGTGTCACGTGCTCGTCTCGGCGTCCGCCGTCGCTACC
The DNA here is from genome assembly GCA_963921465.1 of Triticum timopheevii. Taxonomy (NCBI): domain Eukaryota; kingdom Viridiplantae; phylum Streptophyta; class Magnoliopsida; order Poales; family Poaceae; genus Triticum; species Triticum timopheevii. The sequence goes on along the minus strand of OY997274.1, from coordinate 185,193,187 downwards.
GCGACGACGTCCGCCTCGACTCGCGTTAGGGTAAGACAGGGTGGCAGTGGTGTCACGTGCTCGTCTCGGCGTCCGTCGTCGCTACCGCGACGACGTCCGCCTCGACTCGCGTTTCGGTAAGACAGGGTGGCAGTGGTGTCAAGTGCTCGTTTCGGCGTCTCTCGTCGCGAGGGTGGCAGTGGTGTCACGTGCTCGTCTCGGCGTCTGTCGTCGCTACCGCGATGATGTCCGCCTCGACTCGCGTTACCCTAAGATAGACAGGGTGGCAGTGGTGTCACGTGCTCGTCTCGGCGTCCGTCGTCGCAACCGCGACGACGTCCGCCTCAACTCGCGTAACCCTAAGATAGACAGGGTGGCAGTGGTGTCACGTGCTCGTCTCGGTGTCCGTCGTCGCTACCGCGACGACGTCCGCCTCGACTCGCGTTTGGGTAAGACAGGGTGGCAGTGGTGTCACGTGCTCGTCTCGGCGTCCGTCGTCGCTACCGCGACGACGTCCGCCTCGACTCGCGTTTCGGTAAGACAGGGTGGCAGTGGTGTCACGTGCTCATCTCGGCGTCCGTCGTCGCTACCGCGACGACGGACGCCGAGACGAGCACTTCGGTAACACAGGGTGGCAGTGGTGTCACGTGCTCGTCTCGGCGTCTGTCGTCGCTACCGCGACGACGTCCGCCTCGACTCGCGTTTCAGTAAGACAGGGTGGCAGTGGTGTCACGTGCTCGTCTCGGCGTCCGTCGTCGCTACCGCGACGACGTCCGCCTCGACTCACGTTTCACTAAGACAGGGTGGCAGTGGTGTCACGTGCTCGTCTCGGCGTTCGTCGTCGCTACCGCGACGACGTCCGCCTCGACTCGCGTTACCCTAAGATAGACAGGGTAGCAGTGGTGTCACGTGCTCGTCTTGGCGTTCGTCGTCGCTACCGCGACGATGTCCGCCTCGACTCGCGTAACCCTAAGATAGACAGGGTGGCAGTGGTGTCACGTGCTCGTCTCGGCGTCCGTCGTCTCTACCGCGACGACGTCCGCCTCGACTCGCGTTACGCTAAGACAGGGAGGCAGTGATGTCACGTGCTCGTCTCGGCGTCCGTCGTCGCTACCGCGACGACGTCCGCCTCGACTCGTGTTACGCTAAGACAGGGTGGCAGTGGTGTCACGGGCTCGTCTCGGCGTCTGCCGTCGCTACCGCGACGACGTCCGCCTCGACTCGCGTTACGCTAAGACAGGGTGGCAGTGGTGTCACGTGCTCATCTCGGCGTCCGTCGTCGCAACCGCGACGACGTCCGCCTCGACTCGCGTTACGCTAAGACAGGGAGGCAGTGGTGTCACGTGCTCATCTCGGCGTCCGTCGTCGCTACCGCGACGACGTCCGCCTCGACTCACGTAACCCTAAGATAGACAGGGTGGCAGTAGTGTCACGTGCTCGTCTCGACGTCCGTCGTCGCTACCGCGACGACGTCCGCCTCGACTCGCGTTTCGGTAAGACAGGGTGGCAGTGGTGTCACGTGCTCGTCTCGGTGTCCGTCGTCGCTACCGCGACGACGTCCGCCTCGACTCGCGTTACGCTAAGACAGGGTGGCAGTGGTGTCACGGGCTCGTCTCGACGTCCGCCTCGACTCACGTTACACTAAGACAGGGTGGCAGTGGTGTCACGTGCTCCTCTCGGCGTCCGTCGTCGCTACCGCGACGACGTCCGCGTCGACTCGCGTTACGCTAAGATAGGGTGGCAGTGGTGTCACGTGCTCATCTCGGCGTCCTTCGTCGCTACCGCGACGACGTCCGCCTCGACTCGCGTTTCGGTAAGACAGGGTGGCAGTGGTGTCACGGGATCGTCTCGGCGTCCGTCGTCGCTACCGCGACGACGTCCGCCTCGACTCGCGTTTCGCTAAGACAGGGTGGCAGTGGTGTCACGGGATCGTCTCGGCGTCCGTCGTCGCTACCGCGACGACGTCCGCCTCGACTCGCGTTTCGCTAAGACAGGGTGGCAGTGGTGTCACGGGATCGTCTCGGCGTCCGTCGTCGCTACTGCGACGACGTCCGCCTCGACTTGCTTTTCGCTAAGATAGGGTTGAAGTGGTGTCACGGGCTCATCTCGGCGTCCGTCGTCGCTACCGCGACGTCGTCCGCCTCGACTCGCGTTTCGCTAAGACAGGGTGGCAGTGGTGTCACGGGATTGTCTCGGCGTCCGTCGTCGCTACCGCGACGACGTCCGCCTCGACTTGCTTTACGCTAAGACAGGGTGGAAGTGGTGTCACGGGCTCGTCTCGGCGTCCGTCGTCGCTACCGCGACGACGTCCGCCTCGACTCGCGTTTCGCTAAGATAGGGTGGCAGTGGTGTCACGTGCTCGTCTCGGCGTCCGTCGTCGCTACCGCGACGACGTCCGCCTTGACTCGCGTTACGGTAAGACAGGGAGGCAGTGGTGTCACGTGCTCATCTCGGCGTCCGTCGTCGCTACCGCGACGACGTCCGTCTCGACTCGCGTTACGCTAAGACAGGGAGGCAGTGATGTCACGTGCTCGTCTCGGCGTCCGTCGTCGCTACCGCGACGACGTCCGCCTCGACTCGCGTTACGCTAAGACAGGGTGGCAGTGGTGTCACGTGCTCGTCTCGGCGTCTGTCGTCGCTACCGCGACGACGTCCGCCTCGACTCCCATTTCGATAAGACAGGGTGGCAGTGGTGTCACGTGCTCGTCTCGGCGTCCGTCGTCGCTACCGCGACGATGTCCGCCTCGACTCGCGTTACGCTAAGATAGGGTTGCAGTGGTGTCACGGGCTCATCTCGGCGTCCGTTGTCGCTACCGCGACGACGTCCGCCTCGACTCGCGTTTCGCTAAGACAGGGTGGCAGTGCTGTCACGTGCTCGTCTCGGCGTCCGTTGTCGCTACCGCGACGACGTCCGCCTCGACTCGCGTTACGGTAAGACAGGGAGGAAGTGGTCTCACGTGCTCGTCTCGGCGTCTGTCGTCGCTACCGCGACGACGTCCGCCTCGACTCGCGTTACGCTAAGCCAGGGAGGCAGTGGTGTCACGTGCTCGTTTTGGCGTCCGGCGTCGCTACCGCGACGACGTCCGCCATGACTCGCGTAACCCTAAGATAGACAGGGAGGCACAGGTGTCACGTGCTCGTCTCGGCGTCCGTCGTCGCTACCGCGACGACGTCCGCCTCGACTCGCATGGGTGGCAGTGGTGTCACGTGCTCGTCTCAGCGTCCGTCGTCGCTACCGCGACGACGTCCGCCTCGACCGCGATGACGTCCGCCTCGACTCGCGTTACGCTAAGACAGGGTGGCAGTGGTGTCACGTGCACATCTCGGCGTCCGTCGTCGCTACCGCGACGACGTCCGCCTCGACTCGCGTTACCCCAAGACTGGGTGGCAGTGGTGTCACGTGCTCGTCTCGGCGTCCGTCTTCGCTACCGTGACGACGTCCGCCTCGACTCGCGTTTCGGTAAGAAAGGGTGGTAGTGGTGTCACGTGCTCGTCTCGGCGTCCGTCGTCGCTACCGCGACGACGTCCGCCTCGACTCGCGTTACGCTAAGACAGGGTGGCAGTGGTGTCACGTGCTCATCTCGGCGTCCGTCGTTGCTACCGCGACGACGTCCGCGTCGACTCGCGTTACGCTAAGACAGGGTGGCAGTGGTGTCACGTGCTCGTCTCGGCGTCATTCGTCGCTACCGCGACGACGTCCACCTCGACTCGCATTTCGGTAAGACAGGGTGGCAGTGGTGTCACGTGCTCGTCTCGGTGTCCGTCGTCGCTACCGCGACGACGTCCGCCTCGACTCGCGTTACGCTAAGACAGGGTGGCAGTGGTGTCACGGGCTCGTCTCGGCGTCCGTCGTCGCTACCGATATGACGTCCGCCTCGACTCGCGTTACGCTAAGACAGGGTGGAAGTGGTGTCACGGGCTCGTCTCGGCGTCCGTCGTCGCAACCGCGACGACGTCCGCCTCGACTCGCGTTACGCTAAGACAGGGAGGCAGTGGTGTCACGTGCTCATCTCGGCGTCCGTCGTCGCTACCGCGACGACGTCCGCCTCGACTCACGTAACCCTAAGATAGACAGGGTGGCAGTGGTGTCACGTGCTCGTCTCGGCGTCCGCCGTCGCTACCGCGACGACGTCCGCCTCGACTCGCGTTAGGGTAAGACAGGGTGGCAGTGGTGTCACGTGCTCGTCTCGGCGTCCGTCGTCGCTACCGCGACGACGTCCGCCTCGACTCGCGTTTCGGTAAGACAGGGTGGCAGTGGTGTCACGTGCTCGTTTCGGCGTCTCTCGTCGCGAGGGTGGCAGTGGTGTCACGTGCTCGTCTCGGCGTCTGTCGTCGCTACCGCGATGATGTCCGCCTCGACTCGCGTTACCCTAAGATAGACAGGGTGGCAGTGGTGTCGCGTGCTCGTCTCGGCGTCCGTCCTCGCTACCGCGACGACGTCCGCCTCGACTCGCGTTACCCTAAGATAGACAGGGTGGCAGTGGTGTCACGTGCTCGTCTCGGCGTCCGTCGTCGCAACCGCGACGACGTCCGCCTCAACTCGCGTAACCCTAAGATAGACAGGGTGGCAGTGGTGTCACGTGCTCGTCTCGGTGTCCGTCGTCGCTACCGCGACGACGTCCGCCTCGACTCGCGTTTGGGTAAGACAGGGTGGCAGTGGTGTCACGTGCTCGTCTCGGCGTCCGTCGTCGCTACCGCGACGACGTCCGCCTCGACTCGCGTTTCGGTAAGACAGGGTGGCAGTGGTGTCACGTGCTCATCTCGGCGTCCGTCGTCGCTACCGCGACGACGTCCGCCTCGACTCGCGTTTCGGTAACACAGGATGGCAGTGGTGTCACGTGCTCGTCTCGGCGTCTGTCGTCGCTACCGCGACGACGTCCGCCTCGACTCGCGTTTCAGTAAGACAGGGTGGCAGTGGTGTCACGTGCTCGTCTCGGCGTCCGTCGTCGCTACCGCGACGACGTCCGCCTCGACTCACGTTTCACTAAGACAGGGTGGCAGTGGTGTCACGTGCTCGTCTCGGCGTTCGTCGTCGCTACCGCGACAACGTCCGCCTCGACTCGCGTTACCCTAAGATAGACAGGGTAGCAGTGGTGTCACGTGCTCGTCTTGGCGTTCGTCGTCGCTACCGCGACGATGTCCGCCTCGACTCGCGTAACCCTAAGATAGACAGGGTGGCAGTGGTGTCACGTGCTCGTCTCGGCGTCCGTCGTCTCTACCGCGACGACGTCCGCCTCGACTCGCGTTACGCTAAGACAGGGAGGCAGTGATGTCACGTGCTCGTCTCGGCGTCCGTCGTCGCTACCGCGACGACGTCCGCCTCGACTCGTGTTACGCTAAGACAGGGTGGCAGTGGTGTCACGGGCTCGTCTCGGCGTCTGCCGTCGCTACCGCGACGACGTCCGCCTCGACTCGCGTTACGCTAAGACAGGGTGGCAGTGGTGTCACGTGCTCATCTCGGCGTCCGTCGTCGCTACCGCGACGACGTCCGCCTCGACTCGCGTTACCCCAAGACTGGGTGGCAGTGGTGTCACGTGCTCGTCTCGGCGTCCGTCTTCGCTACCGTGACGACGTCCGCCTCGACTCGCGTTTCGGTAAGAAAGGGTGGTAGTGGTGTCACGTGCTCGTCTCGGCGTCCGTCGTCGCTACCGCGACGACGTCCGCCTCGACTCGCGTTACGCTAAGACAGGGTGGCAGTGGTGTCACGTGCTCATCTCGGCGTCCGTCGTCGCTACCGCGACGACGTCCGCGTCGACTCGCGTTACGCTAAGACAGGGTGGCAGTGGTGTCACGTGCTCGTCTCGGCGTCATTCGTCGCTACCGCGACGACGTCCACCTCGACTCGCATTTCGGTAAGACAGGGTGGCAGTGGTGTCACGTGCTCGTCTCGGTGTCCGTCGTCGCTACCGCGACGACGTCCGCCTCGACTCGCGTTACGCTAAGACAGGGTGGCAGTGGTGTCACGGGCTCGTCTCGGCGTCCGTCGTCGCTACCGCGATGACGTCCGCCTCGACTCGCGTTACGCTAAGACAGGGTGGAAGTGGTGTCACGGGCTCGTCTCGGCGTCCGTCGTCGCAACCGCGACGACGTCCGCCTCGACTCGCGTTACGCTAAGACAGGGAGGCAGTGGTGTCACGTGCTCATCTCGGCGTCCGTCGTCGCTACCGCGACGACGTCCGCCTCGACTCACGTAACCCTAAGATAGACAGGGTGGCAGTGGTGTCACGTGCTCGTCTCGGCGTCCGCCGTCGCTACCGCGACGACGTCCGCCTCGACTCGCGTTAGGGTAAGACAGGGTGGCAGTGGTGTCACGTGCTCGTCTCGGCGTCCGTCGTCGCTACCGCGACGACGTCCGCCTCGACTCGCGTTTCGGTAAGACAGGGTGGCAGTGGTGTCACGTGCTCGTTTCGGCGTCTCTCGTCGCGAGGGTGGCAGTGGTGTCACGTGCTCGTCTCGGCGTCTGTCGTCGCTACCGCGATGATGTCCGCCTCGACTCGCGTTACCCTAAGATAGACAGGGTGGCAGTGGTGTCGCGTGCTCGTCTCGGCGTCCGTCCTCGCTACCGCGACGACGTCCGCCTCGACTCGCGTTACCCTAAGATAGACAGGGTGGCAGTGGTGTCACGTGCTCGTCTCGGCGTCCGTCGTCGCAACCGCGACGACGTCCGCCTCAACTCGCGTAACCCTAAGATAGACAGGGTGGTAGTGGTGTCACGTGCTCGTCTCGGTGTCCGTCGTCGCTACCGCGACGACGTCCGCCTCGACTCGCGTTTGGGTAAGACAGGGTGGCAGTGGTGTCACGTGCTCGTCTCGGCGTCCGTCGTCGCTACCGCGACGACGTCCGCCTCGACTCGCGTTTCGGTAAGACAGGGTGGCAGTGGTGTCACGTGCTCATCTCGGCGTCCGTCGTCGCTACCGCGACGACGTCCGCCTCGACTCGCGTTTCGGTAACACAGGGTGGCAGTGGTGTCACGTGCTCGTCTCGGCGTCTGTCGTCGCTACCGCGACGACGTCCGCCTCGACTCGCGTTTCAGTAAGACAGGGTGGCAGTGGTGTCACGTGCTCGTCTCGGCGTCCGTCGTCGCTACCGCGACGACGTCCGCCTCGACTCACGTTTCACTAAGACAGGGTGGCAGTGGTGTCACGTGCTCGTCTCGGCGTTCGTCGTCGCTACCGCGACAACGTCCGCCTCGACTCGCGTTACCCTAAGATAGACAGGGTAGCAGTGGTGTCACGTGCTCGTCTTGGCGTTCGTCGTCGCTACCGCGACAATGTCCGCCTCGACTCGCGTAACCCTAAGATAGACAGGGTGGCAGTGGTGTCACGTGCTCGTCTCGGCGTCCGTCGTCTCTACCGCGACGACGTCCGCCTCGACTCGCGTTACGCTAAGACAGGGAGGCAGTGATGTCACGTGCTCGTCTCGGCGTCCGTCGTCGCTACCGCGACGACGTCCGCCTCGACTCGTGTTACGCTAAGACAGGGTGGCAGTGGTGTCACGGGCTCGTCTCGGCGTCTGCCGTCGCTACCGCGACGACGTCCGCCTCGACTCGCGTTACGCTAAGACAGGGTGGCAGTGGTGTCACGTGCTCATCTCGGCGTCCGTCGTCGCAACCGCGACGACGTCCGCCTCGACTCGCGTTACGCTAAGACAGGGAGGCAGTGGTGTCACGTGCTCATCTCGGCGTCCGTCGTCGCTACCGCGACGACGTCCGCCTCGACTCACGTAACCCTAAGATAGACAGGGTGGCAGTAGTGTCACGTGCTCGTCTCGACGTCCGTCGTCGCTACCGCGACGACGTCCGCCTCGACTCGCGTTTCGGTAAGACAGGGTGGCAGTGGTGTCACGTGCTCGTCTCGGCGTCATTCGTCGCTACCGCGACGACGCCCACCTCGACTCGCATTTCGGTAAGACAGGGTGGCAGTGGTGTCACGTGCTCGTCTCGGTGTCCGTCGTCGCTACCGCGACGACGTCCGCCTCGACTCGCGTTACGCTAAGACAGGGTGGCAGTGGTGTCACGGGCTCGTCTCGACGTCCGCCTCGACTCACGTTACACTAAGACAGGGTGGCAGTGGTGTCACGTGCTCATCTCGGCGTCCGTCGTCGCTACCGCGACGACGTCCGCGTCGACTCGCGTTACGCTAAGATAGGGTGGCAGTGGTGTCACGTGCTCATCTCGGCGTCCTTCGTCGCTACCGCGACGACGTCCGCCTCGACTCGCGTTTCGGTAAGACAGGGTGGCAGTGGTGTCACGGGATCGTCTCGGCGTCCGTCGTCGCTACCGCGACGACGTCCGCCTCGACTCGCGTTTCGCTAAGACAGGGTGGCAGTGGTGTCACGGGATCGTCTCGGCGTCCGTCGTCGCTACCGCGACGACGTCCGCCTCGACTCGCGTTTCGCTAAGACAGGGTGGCAGTGGTGTCACGGGATCGTCTCGGCGTCCGTCGTCGCTACTGCGACGACGTCCGCCTCGACTTGCTTTACGCTAAGATAGGGTTGAAGTGGTGTCACGGGCTCATCTCGGCGTCCGTCGTCGCTACCGCGACGTCGTCCGCCTCGACTCGCGTTTCGCTAAGACAGGGTGGCAGTGGTGTCACGGGATTGTCTCGGCGTCCGTCGTCGCTACCGCGACGACGTCCGCCTCGACTTGCTTTACGCTAAGACAGGGTGGAAGTGGTGTCACGGGCTCGTCTCGGCGTCCGTCGTCGCTACCGCGACGACGTCCGCCTCGACTCGCGTTTCGCTAAGATAGGGTGGCAGTGGTGTCACGTGCTCGTCTCGGCGTCCGTCGTCGCTACCGCGACGACGTCCGCCTTGACTCGCGTTACGGTAAGACAGGGAGGCAGTGGTGTCACGTGCTCATCTCGGCGTCCGTCGTCGCTACCGCGACGACGTCCGTCTCGACTCGCGTTACGCTAAGACAGGGAGGCAGTGATGTCACGTGCTCGTCTCGGCGTCCGTCGTCGCTACCGCGACGACGTCCGCCTCGACTCGCGTTATGCTAAGACAGGGTGGCAGTGGTGTCACGTGCTCGTCTCGGCGTCTGTCGTCGCTACCGCGACGACGTCCGCCTCGACTCCCATTTCGATAAGACAGGGTGGCAGTGGTGTCACGTGCTCGTCTCGGCGTCCGTCGTCGCTACCGCGACGATGTCCGCCTCGACTCGCGTTACGCTAAGATAGGGTTGCAGTGGTGTCACGGGCTCATCTCGGCGTCCGTTGTCGCTACCGCGACGACGTCCGCCTCGACTCGCGTTTCGCTAAGACAGGGTGGCAGTGCTGTCACGTGCTCGTCTCGGCGTCCGTTGTCGCTACCGCGACGACGTCCGCCTCGACTCGCGTTACGGTAAGACAGGGAGGCAGTGGTCTCACGTGCTCGTCTCGGCGTCTGTCGTCGCTACCGCGACGACGTCCGCCTCGACTCGCGTTACGCTAAGCCAGGGAGGCAGTGGTGTCACGTGCTCGTTTTGGCGTCCGGCGTCGCTACCGCGACGACGTCCGCCATGACTCGCGTAACCCTAAGATAGACAGGGAGGCACAGGTGTCACGTGCTCGTCTCGGCGTCCGTCGTCGCTACCGCGACGACGTCCGCCTCGACTCGCATGGGTGGCAGTGGTGTCACGTGCTCGTCTCAGCGTCCGTCGTCGCTACCGCGACGACGTCCGCCTCGACCGCGATGACGTCCGCCTCGACTCGCGTTACGCTAAGACAGGGTGGCAGTGGTGTCACGTGCACATCTCGGCGTCCGTCGTCGCTACCGCGACGACGTCCGCCTCGACTCGCGTTACCCCAAGACTGGGTGGCAGTGGTGTCACGTGCTCGTCTCGGCGTCCGTCTTCGCTACCGTGACGACGTCCGCCTCGACTCGCGTTTCGGTAAGAAAGGGTGGTAGTGGTGTCACGTGCTCGTCTCGGCGTCCGTCGTCGCTACCGCGACGACGTCCGCCTCGACTCGCGTTACGCTAAGACAGGGTGGCAGTGGTGTCACGTGCTCATCTCGGCGTCCGTCGTCGCTACCACGACGACGTCCGCGTCGACTCGCGTTACGCTAAGACAGGGTGGCAGTGGTGTCACGTGCTCGTCTCGGCGTCATTCGTCGCTACCGCGACGACGTCCACCTCGACTCGCATTTCGGTAAGACAGGGTGGCAGTGGTGTCACGTGCTCGTCTCGGTGTCCGTCGTCGCTACCGCGACGACGTCCGCCTCGACTCGCGTTACGCTAAGACAGGGTGGCAGTGGTGTCACGGGCTCGTCTCGGCGTCCGTCGTCGCTACCGCGATGACGTCCGCCTCGACTCGCGTTACGCTAAGACAGGGTGGAAGTGGTGTCACGGGCTCGTCTCGGCGTCCGTCGTCGCAACCGCGACGACGTCCGCCTCGACTCGCGTTACGCTAAGACAGGGAGGCAGTGGTGTCACGTGCTCATCTCGGCGTCCGTCGTCGCTACCGCGACGACGTCCGCCTCGACTCACGTAACCCTAAGATAGACAGGGTGGCAGTAGTGTCACGTGCTCGTCTCGACGTCCGTCGTCGCTACCGCGACGACGTCCGCCTCGACTCGCGTTTCGGTAAGACAGGGTGGCAGTGGTGTCACGTGCTCGTCTCGGCGTCATTCGTCGCTACCGCGACGACGTCCACCTCGACTCGCATTTCGGTAAGACAGGGTGGCAGTGGTGTCACGTGCTCGTCTCGGTGTCCGTCGTCGCTACCGCGACGACGTCCGCCTCGACTCGCGTTACGCTAAGACAGGGTGGCAGTGGTGTCACGGGCTCGTCTCGACGTCCGCCTCGACTCACGTTACACTAAGACAGGGTGGCAGTGGTGTCACGTGCTCGTCTCTGCGTCATTCGTCGCTACCGCGACGACGTCCACCTCGACTCGCATTTCGGTAAGACAGGGTGGCAGTGGTGTCACGTGCTCGTCTCGGTGTCCGTCGTCGCTAGCGCGACGACGTCCGCCTCGACTCGCGTTACGCTAAGATAGGGTGGCAGTGGTGTCACGTGCTCGTCTCGGCGTCCTTCGTCGCTACCGCGACGACGTCCGCCTCGACTCGCGTTTCGGTAAGACAGGGTGGCAGTGGTGTCACGTGCTCGTCTCGGCGTCCGTCGTCGCAACCGCGACGACGTCCGCCTCGACTCGCGTTACGCTAAGACAGGGTGGCAGTGGTGTCACGGGATCGTCTCGGCGTCCGTCGTCGCTACCGCGACGACGTCCGCCTCGACTCACGTAACCCTAAGATAGACAGGGTGGCAGTAGTGTCACGTGCTCGTCTCGACGTCCGTCGTCGCTACCGCGACGACGTCCGCCTCGACTCGCGTTTCGGTAAGACAGGGTGGCAGTGGTGTCACGTGCTCGTCTCGGCGTCATTCGTCGCTACCGCGACGACGCCCACCTCGACTCGCATTTCGGTAAGACAGGGTGGCAGTGGTGTCACGTGCTCGTCTCGGTGTCCGTCGTCGCTACCGCGACGACGTCCGCCTCGACTCGCGTTACGCTAAGACAGGGTGGCAGTGGTGTCACGGGCTCGTCTCGACGTCCGCCTCGACTCACGTTACACTAAGACAGGGTGGCAGTGGTGTCACGTGCTCATCTCGGCGTCCGTCGTCGCTACCGCGACGACGTCCGCGTCGACTCGCGTTACGCTAAGATAGGGTGGCAGTGGTGTCACGTGCTCATCTCGGCGTCCTTCGTCGCTACCGCGACGACGTCCGCCTCGACTCGCGTTTCGGTAAGACAGGGTGGCAGTGGTGTCACGGGATCGTCTCGGCGTCCGTCGTCGCTACCGCGACGACGTCCGCCTCGACTCGCGTTTCGCTAAGACAGGGTGGCAGTGGTGTCACGAGATCGTCTCGGCGTCCGTCGTCGCTACCGCGACGACGTCCGCCTCGACTCGCGTTTCGCTAAGACAGGGTGGCAGTGGTGTCACGGGATCGTCTCGGCGTCCGTCGTCGCTACTGCGACGACGTCCGCCTCGACTTGCTTTACGCTAAGATAGGGTTGAAGTGGTGTCACGGGCTCATCTCGGCGTCCGTCGTCGCTACCGCGACGTCGTCCGCCTCGACTCGCGTTTCGCTAAGACAGGGTGGCAGTGGTGTCACGGGATTGTCTCGGCGTCCGTCGTCGCTACCGCGACGACGTCCGCCTCGACTTGCTTTACGCTAAGACAGGGTGGAAGTGGTGTCACGGGCTCGTCTCGGCGTCCGTCGTCGCTACCGCGACGACGTCCGCCTCGACTCGCGTTTCGCTAAGATAGGGTGGCAGTGGTGTCACGTGCTCGTCTCGGCGTCCGTCGTCGCTACCGCGACGACGTCCGCCTTGACTCGCGTTACGGTAAGACAGGGAGGCAGTGGTGTCACGTGCTCATCTCGGCGTCCGTCATCGCTACCGCGACGACGTCCGTCTCGACTCGCGTTATGCTAAGACAGGGTGGCAGTGGTGTCACGTGCTCGTCTCGGCGTCTGTCGTCGCTACCGCGACGACGTCCGCCTCGACTCCCATTTCGATAAGACAGGGTGGCAGTGGTGTCACGTGCTCGTCTCGGCGTCCGTCGTCGCTACCGCGACGATGTCCGCCTCGACTCGCGTTACGCTAAGATAGGGTTGCAGTGGTGTCACGGGCTCATCTCGGCGTCCGTTGTCGCTACCGCGACGACGTCCGCCTCGACTCGCGTTTCGCTAAGACAGGGTGGCAGTGCTGTCACGTGCTCGTCTCGGCGTCCGTTGTCGCTACCGCGACGACGTCCGCCTCGACTCGCGTTACGGTAAGACAGGGAGGCACTGGTCTCACGTGCTCGTCTCGGCGTCTGTCGTCGCTACCGCGACGACGTCCGCCTCGACTCGCGTTACGCTAAGCCAGGGAGGCAGTGGTGTCACGTGCTCGTTTTGGCGTCCGGCGTCGCTACCGCGACGACGTCCGCCATGACTCGCGTAACCCTAAGATAGACAGGGAGGCACAGGTGTCACGTGCTCGTCTCGGCGTCCGTCGTCGCTACCGCGACGACGTCCGCCTCGACTCGCATGGGTGGCAGTGGTGTCACGTGCTCGTCTCAGCGTCCGTCGTCGCTACCGCGACGACGTCCGCCTCGACTCGCGTTACGCTAAGACAGGGTGGCAGTGGTGTCACGTGCACATCTCGGCGTCCGTCGTCGCTACCGCGACGACGTCCGCCTCGACTCGCGTTACCCCAAGACTGGGTGGCAGTGGTGTCACGTGCTCGTCTCGGCGTCCGTCTTCGCTACCGTGACGACGTCCGCCTCGACTCGCGTTTCGGTAAGAAAGGGTGGTAGTGGTGTCACGTGCTCGTCTCGGCGTCCGTCGTCGCTACCGCGACGACGTCCGCCTCGACTCGCATTACGCTAAGACAGGGTGGCAGTGGTGTCACGTGCTCATCTCGGCGTCCGTCGTCGCTACCACGACGACGTCCGCGTCGACTCGCGTTACGCTAAGACAGGGTGGCAGTGGTGTCACGTGCTCGTCTCGGCGTCATTCGTCGCTACCGCGACGACGTCCACCTCGACTCGCATTTCGGTAAGACAGGGTGGCAGTGGTGTCACGTGCTCGTCTCGGTGTCCGTCGTCGCTACCGCGACGACGTCCGCCTCGACTCGCGTTACGCTAAGACAGGGTGGCAGTGGTGTCACGGGCTCGTCTCGGCGTCCGTCGTCGCTACCGCGATGACGTCCGCCTCGACTCGCGTTACGCTAAGACAGGGTGGAAGTGGTGTCACGGGCTCGTCTCGGCGTCCGTCGTCGCAACCGCGACGACGTCCGCCTCGACTCGCGTTACGCTAAGACAGGGAGGCAGTGGTGTCACGTGCTCATCTCGGCGTCCGTCGTCGCTACCGCGACGACGTCCGCCTCGACTCACGTAACCCTAAGATAGACAGGGTGGCAGTAGTGTCACGTGCTCGTCTCGACGTCCGTCGTCGCTACCGCGACGACGTCCGCCTCGACTCGCGTTTCGGTAAGACAGGGTGGCAGTGGTGTCACGTGCTCGTCTCGGCGTCATTCGTCGCTACCGCGACGACGTCCACCTCGACTCGCATTTCGGTAAGACAGGGTGGCAGTGGTGTCACGTGCTCGTCTCGGTGTCCGTCGTCGCTACCGCGACGACGTCCGCCTCGACTCGCGTTACGCTAAGACAGGGTGGCAGTGGTGTCACGGGCTCGTCTCGACGTCCGCCTCGACTCACGTTACACTAAGACAGGGTGGCAGTGGTGTCACGTGCTCGTCTCTGCGTCATTCGTCGCTACCGCGACGACGTCCACCTCGACTCGCATTTCGGTAAGACAGGGTGGCAGTGGTGTCACGTGCTCGTCTCGGTGTCCGTCGTCGCTAGCGCGACGACGTCCGCCTCGACTCGCGTTACGCTAAGATAGGGTGGCAGTGGTGTCACGTGCTCGTCTCGGCGTCCTTCGTCGCTACCGCGACGACGTCCGCCTCGACTCGCGTTTCGGTAAGACAGGGTGGCAGTGGTGTCACGTGCTCGTCTCGGCGTCCGTCGTCGCAACCGCGACGACGTCCGCCTCGACTCGCGTTACGCTAAGACAGGGTGGCAGTGGTGTCACGGGATCGTCTCGGCGTCCGTCGTCGCTACCGCGACGACGTCCGCCTCGACTCACGTAACCCTAAGATAGACAGGGTGGCAGTAGTGTCACGTGCTCGTCTCGACGTCCGTCGTCGCTACCGCGACGACGTCCGCCTCGACTCGCGTTTCGGTAAGACAGGGTGGCAGTGGTGTCACGTGCTCGTCTCGGCGTCATTCGTCGCTACCGCGACGACGTCCACCTCGACTCGCATTTCGGTAAGACAGGGTGGCAGTGGTGTCACGTGCTCGTCTCGGTGTCCGTCGTCGCTACCGCGACGACGTCCGCCTCGACTCGCGTTTCGCTAAGACAGGGTGGCAGTGGTGTCACGGGATCGTCTCGGCGTCCGTCGTCGCTACCGCGACGACGTCCGCCTCGACTCGCGTTTCGCTAAGACAGGGTGGCAGTGGTGTCACGGGATCGTCTCGGCGTCCGTCGTCGCTACTGCGGCGACGTCCGCCTCGACTTGCTTTACGCTAAGATAGGGTTGAAGTGGTGTCACTTGCTCATCTCGGCGTCCGTCGTCGCTACCGCGACGTCGTCCGCCTCGACTCGCGTTTCGCTAAGACAGGGTGGCAGTGGTGTCACGGGATTGTCTCGGCGTCCGTCGTCGCTACCGCGACGACGTCCGCCTCGACTTGCTTTACGCTAAGACAGGGTGGAAGTGGTGTCACGGGCTCGTCTCGGCGTCCGTCGTCGCTACCGCGACGACGTCCGCCTCGACTCGCGTTTCGCTAAGATAGGGTGGCAGTGGTGTCACGTGCTCGTCTCGGCGTCCGTCGTCGCTACCGCGACGACGTCCGCCTTGACTCGCGTTACGGTAAGAAAGGGAGGCAGTGGTGTCACGTGCTCATCTCGGCGTCCGTCGTCGCTACCGCGACGACGTCCGTCTCGACTCGCGTTACGCTAAGACAGGGAGGCAGTGATGTCACGTGCTCGTCTCGGCGTCCGTCGTCGCTACCGCGACGACGTTCGCCTCGACTCGCGTTACGCTAAGACAGGGTGGCAGTGGTGTCACGTGCTCGTCTCGGCGTCTGTCGTCGCTACCGCGACGACGTCCGCCTCGACTCCCATTTCGATAAGACAGGGTGGCAGTGGTGTCACGTGCTCGTCTCGGCGTCCGTCGTCGCTACCGCGACGATGTCCGCCTCGACTCGCGTTACGCTAAGATAGGGTTGCAGTGGTGTCACGGGCTCATCTCGGCGTCCGTTGTCGCTACCGCGACGACGTCCGCCTCGACTCGCGTTTCGCTAAGACAGGGTGGCAGTGCTGTCACGTGCTCGTCTCGGCGTCCGTTGTCGCTACCGCGACGACGTCTGCCTCGACTCGCGTTACGGTAAGACAGGGAGGCAGTGGTCTCACGTGCTCGTCTCGGCGTCTGTCGTCGCTACCGCGACGACGTCCGCCTCGACTCGCGTTACGCTAAGCCAGGGAGGCAGTGGTGTCACGTGCTCGTTTTGGCGTCCGGCGTCGCTACCGCGACGACGTCCGCCATGACTCGCGTAACCCTAAGATAGACAGGGAGGCACAGGTGTCACGTGCTCGTCTCGGCGTCCGTCGTCGCTACCGCGACGACGTCCGCCTCGACTCGCATGGGTGGCAGTGGTGTCACGTGCTCGTCTCAGCGTCCGTCGTCGCTACCGCGACGACGTCCGCCTCGACCGCGATGACGTCCGCCTCGACTCGCGTTACGCTAAGACAGGGTGGCAGTGGTGTCACGTGCACATCTCGGCGTCCGTCGTCGCTACCGCGACGACGTCCGCCTCGACTCGCGTTACCCCAAGACTGGGTGGCAGTGGTGTCACGTGCTCGTCTCGGCGTCCGTCTTCGCTACCGTGACGACGTCCGCCTCGACTCGCGTTTCGGTAAGAAAGGGTGGTAGTGGTGTCACGTGCTCGTCTCGGCGTCCGTCGTCGCTACCGCGACGACGTCCGCGTCGACTCGCGTTACGCTAAGACAGGGTGGCAGTGGTGTCACGTGCTCGTCTCGGCGTCATTCGTCGCTACCGCGACGACGTCCACCTCGACTCGTATTTCGGTAAGACAGGGTGGCAGTGGTGTCCCGTGCTCGTCTCGGTGTCCGTCGTCGCTACCGCGACGACGTCCGCCTCGACTCGCGTTACGCTAAGACAGGGTGGCAGTGGTGTCACGGGCTCGTCTCGGCGTCCGTCGTCGCTACCGCGATGACGTCCGCCTCGACTCGCGTTGCGCTAAGACAGGGTGGAAGTGGTGTCACGGGCTCGTCTCGGCGTCCGTCGTCGCAACCGCGACGACGTACGCCTCGACTCGCGTTACGCTAAGACAGGGAGGCAGTGGTGTCACGTGCTCATCTCGGCGTCCGTCGTCGCTACCGCGACGACGTCCGCCTCGACTCACGTAACCCTAAGATAGACAGGGTGGCAGTAGTGTCACGTGCTCGTCTCGACGTCCGTCGTCGCTACCGCGACGACGTCCGCCTCGACTCGCGTTTCGGTAAGACAGGGTGGCAGTGGTGTCACGTGCTCGTCTCGGCGTCATTCGTCGCTACCGCGACGACGTCCACCTCGACTCGCATTTCGGTAAGACAGGGTGGCAGTGGTGTCACGTGCTCGTCTCGTGTCCGTCGTCGCTACCGCGACGACGTCCGCCTCGACTCGCGTTACGCTAAGACAGGGTGGCAGTGGTGTCACGGGCTCGTCTCGACGTCCGCCTCGACTCACGTTACACTAAGACAGGGTGGCAGTGGTGTCACGTGCTCGTCTCTGCGTCATTCGTCGCTACCGCGACGACGTCCACCTCGACTCGCATTTCGGTAAGACAGGGTGGCAGTGGTGTCACGTGCTCGTCTCGGTGTCCGTCGTCGCTAGCGCGACGACGTCCGCCTCGACTCGCGTTACGCTAAGATAGGGTGGCAGTGGTGTCACGTGCTCGTCTCGGCGTCCTTCGTCGCTACCGCGACGACGTCCGCCTCGACTCGCGTTTCGGTAAGACAGGGTGGCAGTGGTGTCACGTGCTCGTCTCGGCGTCCGTCGTCGCTACCGCGACGACGTCCGCCTCGACTCACGTTACGCTAAGACAGGGTGGCAGTGGTGTCACGGGATCGTCTCGGCGTCCGTCGTCGCTACCGCGACGACGTCCGCCTCGACTTGCTTTACGCTAAGACAGGGTGGAAGTGGTGTCACGGGCTCGTCTCGGCGTCCGTCGTCGCTACCGCGACGACGTCCGCCTCGACTCGCGTTTCGCTAAGATAGGGTGGCAGTGGTGTCACGTGCTCGTCTCGGCGTCCGTCGTCGCTACCGCGAGGACGTCCGCCTTGACTCGCGTTACGGTAAGACAGGGAGGCAGTGGTGTCACGCGCTCATCTCGGCGTCCGTCGTCGCTACCGCGACGACGTCCGTCTCGACTCGCGTTACGCTAAGACAGGGAGGCAGTGATGTCACGTGCTCGTCTCGGCGTCCGTCGTCGCTACCGCGACGATGTCCGCCTCGACTTGCGTTACGCTAAGACAGGGTGGCAGTGGTGTCACGTGCTCGTCTCGGCGTCTGTCGTCGCTACCGCGACGACGTCCGCCTCGACTCCCATTTCGATAAGACAGGGTGGCAGTGGTGTCACGTGCTCGTCTCGGCGTCCGTCGTCGCTACCGCGACGATGTCCGCCTCGACTCGCGTTACGCTAAGATAGGGTTGCAGTGGTGTCACGGGCTCATCTCGGCGTCCGTTGTCGCTACCGCGACGACGTCCGCCTCGACTCGCGTTTCGCTAAGACAGGGTGGCAGTGCTGTCACGTGCTCGTCTCGGCGTCCGTTGTCGCTACCGCGACGACGTCCGCCTCGACTCGCGTTACGGTAAGACAGGGAGGCAGTGGTCTCACGTGCTCGTCTCGGCGTCTGTCGTCGCTACCGCGACGACGTCCGCCTCGACTCGCGTTACGCTAAGCCAGGGAGGCAGTGGTGTCACGTGCTCGTTTTGGCGTCCGGCGTCGCTACCGCGACGACGTCCGCCATGACTCGCGTAACCCTAAGATAGACAGGGAGGCACAGGTGTCACGTGCTCGTCTCGGCGTCCGTCGTCGCTACCGCGACGACGTCCGCCTCGACTCGCATGGGTGGCAGTGGTGTCACGTGCTCGTCTCAGCGTCCGTCGTCGCTACCGCGACGACGTCCGCCTCGACTCGCGTTACGCTAAGACAGGGTGGCAGTGGTGTCACGTGCACATCTTGGCGTCCGTCGTCGCTACCGCGACGACGTCCGCCTCGACTCGCGTTACCCCAAGACTGGGTGGCAGTGGTGTCACGTGCTCGTCTCGGCGTCCGTCTTTGCTACCGTGACGACGTCCACCTCGACTCGCGTTTCGGTAAGAAAGGGTGGTAGTGGTGTCACGTGCTCGTCTCGGCGTCCGTCGTCGCTACCGCGACGACGTCCGCCTCGACTCGCGTTACGCTAAGACAGGGTGGCAGTGGTGTCACGTGCTCATCTCGGCGTCCGTCGTCGCTACCGCGACGACGTCCGCGTCGACTCGCGTTACGCTAAGACAGGGTGGCAGTGGTGTCACGTGCTCGTCTCGGCGTCATTCGTCGCTACCGCGACGACGTCCACCTCGACTCGCATTTCGGTAAGACAGGGTGGCAGTGGTGTCACGTGCTCGTCTCGGTGTCCGTCGTCGCTACCGCGACGACGTCCTCCTCGACTCGCGTTACGCTAAGACAGGGTGGCAGTGGTGTCACGGGCTCGTCTCGGCGTCCGTCGTCGCTACCGCGATGACGTCCGCCTCGACTCGCATTACGCTAAGACAGGGTGGAAGTGGTGTCACGGGCTCGTCTCGGCGTCCGTCGTCGCTACCGCGACGACGTCCGCCTCGACTCGCGTTTCGCTAAGATAGGGTGGCAGTGGTGTCACATGCTCATCTCGGCCGCGACGACGTCCGCCTTGACTCGCGTTACGGTAAGACAGGGAGGCAGTGGTGTCACGTGCTCGTCTCGGCGTCCGTCGTCGCTACCACGACGACGTCCGCCTCGACTCGCGTTACGCTAAGACAGGGAGGCAGTGATGTCACGTGCTCGTCTCGGCGTCCGTCGTCGCTACCGCGATGACGTCCGCCTCGACTCGCGTTACGCTAAGACAGGGTGGCAGTGGTGTCACGTGCTCGTCTCGGCGTCCGTCGTCGCTACCGCGACGACGTCCGCCTTGACTCGTGTTACGCTAAGACAGGGTGGCAGTGGTGTCACGGGCTCGTCTCGGCGTTCGTCGTCGCTACCGCGACGACGTCCGCCTCGACTCGCGTTACGCTAAGACAGGGTGGCAGTGGTGTCACGGGCTCGTCGCGGCGTCCGTCGTCGCTACCGCGACGACGTCCGCCTCGACTCGCGTTACGCTAAGACGGGGTGGAAGTGGTGTCACGGGCTCGTCTCGGCATCCGTCGTCGCTACCGCGACGACGTCCGCCTCGACTCGCGTTTCGCTAAGACAGGGTGGCAGTGGTGTCACGTGCTCGTCTCGGCGTCCGTCGTCGCTACCGCGACGACGTCCGCCTTGACTCGCGTTACGGTAAGACAGGGAGGCAGTGGTGTCACGTGCTCGTCTCGGCGTCCGTCGTCGCTACCGCGACGACGTCTGCCTCGACTCGCGTTTCGGTAAGACAGGGTGGCAGTGGTGTCACGTGATCCTCTCGGCGTCCGTCGTCGCTACCGCGACGATGTCCGCCTCGATTCGCGTTACGCTAATATAGGGTTGTAGTGGTGTCACGGGCTCATCTCGGCGTCCGTCGTCGCTACCGCGACGACGTCCGCCTCGACTCGCGTTTCGCTAAGACAGGGTGGCAGTGCTGTCACGTGCTCGTCTCGGCGTCCGTCGTCGCTACCGCGATGACGTCCGCCTCGACTCGCGTTACGGTAAGACAGGGAGGCAGTGGTGTCACGTGCTCGTCTCGGCGTCTGTCGTCGCTACCGCGACGACATCCGCCTCGACTCGCGTTACGCTAAGCCAGGGAGGCAGTGGTGTCACGTGCTCGTTTTGGCGTCCGGCGTCGCTACCGCGATGACGTCCGCCACGACTCGCGTAACCCTAAGATTGACAGGGAGGCAGAGGTGTCACGTGCTCGTCTCGGCGTCCGTCGTCGCTACCGCGACGACGTCCGCCTCGACTCGCGTGGGTGGCAGTGGTGTCACGTGCTCGTCTCAGCGTCCGTCGTCGCTACCGCGACGACGTCCGCCTCGACTCGCGTTACGCTAAGACAGGGTGGCAGTGGTGTCACGTGCTCATCTCGGCGTCCGTCGTCGCTACCGCGACGACGTCCGCCTTGAATCGCGTTACCCCAAGACTGGGTGGCAGTGGTGTCACGTGCTCGTCTCGGCGTCCGTCTTCGCTACCGCGACGACGTCCGCCTCGACTCGCGTTTCGGTAAGAAAGGGTGGTAGTGGTGTCACGTGCTCATCTCGGCGTCCGTCGTCGCTACCGCGACGACGTTCGCCTCGACTCGCGTTACGCTAAGACAGGGTGGCAGTGGTGTCACGTGCTCGTCTCGGCGTCATTCGTCGCTACCGCGACGACGTCCACCTCGACTCGCATTTCGGTAAGACAGGATGGCAGTGGTGTCACGTGCTCGTCTCGGTGTCCATCGTCGCTACCGCGACGACGTCCACCTCGACTCGCGTTACGCTAAGACAGGGTGGCAGTGGTGTCACGGGCTCGTCTCGGCGTCCGTCGTCGCTACCGCGACGACGTCTGCCTCGACTCGCGTTACGCTAAGACAGGGTGGAAGTGGTGTCACGGGCTCGTCTCGGCGTCCGTCGTTGCTACCGCGACGACGTCCGCCTCGACTCGCGTTACGCTAAGACAGGGTGGCAGTGGTGTCACGGGCTCGTCGCGGCGTCCGTCGTCGCTACCGCGACGACGTCCGCCTCGACTCGCGTTACGCTAAGACAGGGTGGAAGTGGTGTCACGGGCTCGTCTCGGCGTCCGTCGTCGCTACCGCGACGACGTCCGCCTCGACTCGCGTTTCGCTAAGACAGGGTGGCAGTGGTGTCACGTGCTCGTCTTGGCCGCGACGACGTCCGCCTTGACTCGCATTACGGTAAGACAGGGAGGCAGTGGTGTCACGTGCTCGTCTCGGCGTCTGTCGTCGCTACAGCGACGACGTCCGCCTTGACTCGCGTTACGCTAAGACAGGGAGGCAGTGATGTCACGTGCTCGTCTCGGCGTCCGTCGTCGCTACCGCGACGACGTCCGCCTCGACTCGCGTTACGCTAAGACAGGGTGGCAGTGGTGTCACGTGCTCGTCTCGGCGTCCGTCGTCGCTACCGCGACGACGTCCGCCTCGACTCGCGTTACGCTAAGACAGGGTGGCAGTGGTGTCACGGGATCGTCTCGGCGTCCGTCGTCGCTACCGCGACGACGTCCGCCTCGACTTGCTTTACGCTAAGACAGGGTGGAAGTGGTGTCACGGGCTCGTCTCGGCGTCCGTCGTCGCTACCGCGACGACGTCCGCCTCGACTCGCGTTTCGCTAAGATAGGGTGGCAGTGGTGTCACGTGCTCGTCTCGGCGTCCGTCGTCGCTACCGCGACGACGTCCGCCTTGACTCGCGTTACGGTAAGACAGGGAGGCAGTGGTGTCACGCGCTCATCTCGGCGTCCGTCGTCGCTACCGCGACGACGTCCGTCTCGACTCGCGTTACGCTAAGACAGGGTGGCAGTGGTGTCACGTGCTCGTCTCGGCGTCTGTCGTCGCTACCGCGACGACGTCCGCCTCGACTCGCGTTACGCTAAGCCAGGGAGGCAGTGGTGTCACGTGCTCGTTTTGGCGTCCGGCGTCGCTACCGCGACGACGTCCGCCATGACTCGCGTAACCCTAAGATAGACAGGGAGGCACAGGTGTCACGTGCTCGTCTCGGCGTCCGTCGTCGCTACCGCGACGACGTCCGCCTCGACTCGCATGGGTGGCAGTGGTGTCACGTGCTCGTCTCAGCGTCCGTCGTCGCTACCGCGACGACGTCCGCCTCGACCGCGATGACGTCCGCCTCGACTCGCGTTACGCTAAGACAGGGTGGCAGTGGTGTCACGTGCACATCTCGGCGTCCGTCGTCGCTACCGCGACGACGTCCGCCTCGACTCGCGTTACCCCAAGACTGGGTGGCAGTGGTGTCACGTGCTCGTCTCGGCGTCCGTCTTCGCTACCGTGACGACGTCCGCCTCGACTCGCGTTTCGGTAAGAAAGGGTGGTAGTGGTGTCACGTGCTCGTCTCGGCGTCCGTCGTCGCTACCGCGACGACGTCCGCCTCGACTCGCGTTACGCTAAGACAGGGTGGCAGTGGTGTCACGTGCTCATCTCGGCGTCCGTCGTCGCTACCGCGACGACGTCCGCGTCGACTCGCGTTACGGTAAGACAGGGTGGCAGTGGTGTCACGTGCTCGTCTCGGCGTCATTCGTCGCTACCGCGACGACGTCCACCTCGACTCGCATTTCGGTAAGACAGGGTGGCAGTGGTGTCACGTGCTCGTCTCGGTGTCCGTCGTCGCTACCGCGACGACGTCCGCCTCGACTCGCGTTACGCTAAGACAGGGTGGCAGTGGTGTCACGGGCTCGTCTCGACGTCCGCCTCGACTCACGTTACACTAAGACAGGGTGGCAGTGGTGTCACGTGCTCGTCTCTGCGTCATTCGTCGCTACCGCGACGACGTCCACCTCGACTCGCATTTTGGTAAGACAGGGTGGCAGTGGTGTCACGTGCTCGTCTCGGTGTCCGTCGTCGCTAGCGCGACGACGTCCGCCTCGACTCGCGTTACGCTAAGATAGGGTGGCAGTGGTGTCACGTGCTCGTCTCGGCGTCCTTCGTCGCTACCGCGACGACGTCCGCCTCGACTCGCGTTTCGGTAAGATAGGGTGGCAGTGGTGTCACGTGCTCGTCTCGGCGTCCGTCGTCGCTACCGCGACGACGTCCGCCTCGACTCGCGTTACGCTAAGACAGGGTGGCAGTGGTGTCACGGGATCGTCTCGGCGTCCGTCGTCGCTACCGCGACGACGTCCGCCTCGACTTGCTTTACGCTAAGACAGGGTGGAAGTGGTGTCACGGGCTCGTCTCGGCGTCCGTCGTCGCTACCGCGACGACGTCCGCCTCGACTCGCGTTTCGCTAAGAAAGGGTGGCAGTGGTGTCACGTGCTCGTCTCGGCGTCCGTCGTCGCTACCGCGAGGACGTCCGCCTTGACTCGCGTTACGGTAAGACAGGGAGGCAGTGGTGTCACGCGCTCATCTCGGCGTCCGTCGTCGCTACCGCGACGACGTCCGTCTCGACTCGCGTTACGCTAAGACAGGGAGGCAGTGATGTCACGTGCTCGTCTCGGCGTCCGTCGTCGCTACCGCGACGACGTCCGCCTCGACTCGCGTTACGCTAAGACAGGGTGGCAGTGGTGTCACGTGCTCGTCTCGGCGTCTGTCGTCGCTACCGCGACGACGTCCGCCTCGACTCCCATTTCGATAAGACAGGGTGGCAGTGGTGTCACGTGCTCGTCTCGGCGTCCGTCGTCGCTACCGCGACGATGTCCGCCTCGACTCGCGTTACGCTAAGATAGGGTTGCAGTGGAGTCACGGGCTCATCTCGGCGTCCGTTGTCGCTACCGCGACGACGTCCGCCTCGACTCGCGTTTCGCTAAGACAGGGTGGCAGTGCTGTCACGTGCTCGTCTCGGCGTCCGTTGTCGCTACCGCGACGACGTCCGCCTCGACTCGCGTTACGGTAAGACAGGGAGGCAGTGGTCTCACGTGCTCGTCTCGGCGTCTGTCGTCGCTACCGCGACGACGTCCGCCTCGACTCGCGTTACGCTAAGCCAGGGAGGCAGTGGTGTCACGTGCTCGTTTTGGCGTCCGGCGTCGCTACCGCGACGACGTCCGCCATGACTCGCGTAACCCTAAGATAGACAGGGAGGCACAGGTGTCACGTGCTCGTCTCGGCGTCCGTCGTCGCTACCGCGACGACGTCCGCCTCGACTCGCATGGGTGGCAGTGGTGTCACGTGCTCGTCTCAGCGTCCGTCGTCGCTACCGCGACGACGTCCGCCTCGACTCGCGTTACGCTAAGACAGGGTGGCAGTGGTGTCACGTGCACATCTTGGCGTCCGTCGTCGCTACCGCGACGACGTCCTCCTCGACTCGTGTTACGCTAAGACAGGGTGGCAGTGGTGTCACGTGCTCGTCTCGGCGTCCGTCGTCGCTACCGCGACGACGTCCGCCTCGACTCGCGTTACGCTAAGACAGGGTGGCAGTGGTGTCACGTGCTCGTCTCGGCGTCCGTCGTCGCTACCGCGACGACGTCCGCCTCGACTCGCGTTACGCTAAGACAGGGTGGCAGTGGTGTCACGGGATCGTCTCGGCGTCCGTCGTCGCTACCGCGACGACGTCCGCCTCGACTTGCTTTACGCTAAGACAGGGTGGAAGTGGTGTCACGGGCTCGTCTCGGCGTCCGTCGTCGCTACCGCGACGACGTCCGCCTCGACTCGCGTTTCGCTAAGATAGGGTGGCAGTGGTGTCACGTGCTCGTCTCGGCGTCCGTCGTCGCTACCGCGACGACGTCCGCCTTGACTCGCGTTACGGTAAGACAGGGAGGCAGTGGTGTCACGCGCTCATCTCGGCGTCCGTCGTCGCTACCGCGACGACGTCCGTCTCGACTCGCGTTACGCTAAGACAGGGTGGCAATGGTGTCACGTGCTCGTCTCGGCGTCTGTCGTCGCTACCGCGACGACGTCCGCCTCGACTCGCGTTACGCTAAGCCAGGGAGGCAGTGGTGTCACGTGCTCGTTTTGGCGTCCGGCGTCGCTACCGCGACGACGTCCGCCATGACTCGCGTAACCCTAAGATAGACAGGGAGGCACAGGTGTCACGTGCTCGTCTCGGCGTCCGTCGTCGCTACCGCGACGACGTCCGCCTCGACTCGCATGGGTGGCAGTGGTGTCACGTGCTCGTCTCAGCGTCCGTCGTCGCTACCGCGACGACGTCCGCCTCGACCGCGATGACGTCCGCCTCGACTCGCGTTACGCTAAGACAGGGTGGCAGTGGTGTCACGTGCACATCTCGGCGTCCGTCGTCGCTACCGCGACGACGTCCGCCTCGACTCGCGTTACCCCAAGACTGGGTGGCAGTGGTGTCACGTGCTCGTCTCGGCGTCCGTCTTCGCTACCGTGACGACGTCCGCCTCGACTCGCGTTTCGGTAAGAAAGGGTGGTAGTGGTGTCACGTGCTCGTCTCGGCGTCCGTCGTCGCTACCGCGACGACGTCCGCCTCGACTCGCGTTACGCTAAGACAGGGTGGCAGTGGTGTCACGTGCTCATCTCGGCGTCCGTCGTCGCTACCGCGACGACGTCCGCGTCGACTCGCGTTACGGTAAGACAGGGTGGCAGTGGTGTCACGTGCTCGTCTCGGCGTCATTCGTCGCTACCGCGACGACGTCCACCTCGACTCGCATTTCGGTAAGACAGGGTGGCAGTGGTGTCACGTGCTCGTCTCGGTGTCCGTCGTCGCTACCGCGACGACGTCCGCCTCGACTCGCGTTACGCTAAGACAGGGTGGCAGTGGTGTCACGGGCTCGTCTCGACGTCCGCCTCGACTCACGTTACACTAAGACAGGGTGGCAGTGGTGTCACGTGCTCGTCTCTGCGTCATTCGTCGCTACCGCGACGACGTCCACCTCGACTCGCATTTTGGTAAGACAGGGTGGCAGTGGTGTCACGTGCTCGTCTCGGTGTCCGTCGTCGCTAGCGCGACGACGTCCGCCTCGACTCGCGTTACGCTAAGATAGGGTGGCAGTGGTGTCACGTGCTCGTCTCGGCGTCCTTCGTCGCTACCGCGACGACGTCCGCCTCGACTCGCGTTTCGGTAAGATAGGGTGGCAGTGGTGTCACGTGCTCGTCTCGGCGTCCGTCGTCGCTACCGCGACGACGTCCGCCTCGACTCGCGTTACGCTAAGACAGGGTGGCAGTGGTGTCACGGGATCGTCTCGGCGTCCGTCGTCGCTACCGCGACGACGTCCGCCTCGACTTGCTTTACGCTAAGACAGGGTGGAAGTGGTGTCACGGGCTCGTCTCGGCGTCCGTCGTCGCTACCGCGACGACGTCCGCCTCGACTCGCGTTTCGCTAAGAAAGGGTGGCAGTGGTGTCACGTGCTCGTCTCGGCGTCCGTCGTCGCTACCGCGAGGACGTCCGCCTTGACTCGCGTTACGGTAAGACAGGGAGGCAGTGGTGTCACGCGCTCATCTCGGCGTCCGTCGTCGCTACCGCGACGACGTCCGTCTCGACTCGCGTTACGCTAAGACAGGGAGGCAGTGATGTCACGTGCTCGTCTCGGCGTCCGTCGTCGCTACCGCGACGACGTCCGCCTCGACTCGCGTTACGCTAAGACAGGGTGGCAGTGGTGTCACGTGCTCGTCTCGGCGTCTGTCGTCGCTACCGCGACGACGTCCGCCTCGACTCCCATTTCGATAAGACAGGGTGGCAGTGGTGTCACGTGCTCGTCTCGGCGTCCGTCGTCGCTACCGCGACGATGTCCGCCTCGACTCGCGTTACGCTAAGATAGGGTTGCAGTGGAGTCACGGGCTCATCTCGGCGTCCGTTGTCGCTACCGCGACGACGTCCGCCTCGACTCGCGTTTCGCTAAGACAGGGTGGCAGTGCTGTCACGTGCTCGTCTCGGCGTCCGTTGTCGCTACCGCGACGACGTCCGCCTCGACTCGCGTTACGGTAAGACAGGGAGGCAGTGGTCTCACGTGCTCGTCTCGGCGTCTGTCGTCGCTACCGCGACGACGTCCGCCTCGACTCGCGTTACGCTAAGCCAGGGAGGCAGTGGTGTCACGTGCTCGTTTTGGCGTCCGGCGTCGCTACCGCGACGACGTCCGCCATGACTCGCGTAACCCTAAGATAGACAGGGAGGCACAGGTGTCACGTGCTCGTCTCGGCGTCCGTCGTCGCTACCGCGACGACGTCCGCCTCGACTCGCATGGGTGGCAGTGGTGTCACGTGCTCGTCTCAGCGTCCGTCGTCGCTACCGCGACGACGTCCGCCTCGACTCGCGTTACGCTAAGACAGGGTGGCAGTGGTGTCACGTGCACATCTTGGCGTCCGTCGTCGCTACCGCGACGACGTCCTCCTCGACTCGTGTTACGCTAAGACAGGGTGGCAGTGGTGTCACGGGCTCGTCTCGGCGTCCGTCGTCGCTACCGCGATGACGTCCGCCTCGACTCGCATTACGCTAAGACAGGGTGGAAGTGGTGTCACGGGCTCGTCTCGGCGTCCGTCGTCGCTACCGCGACGACGTCCGCCTCGACTCGCGTTTCGCTAAGATAGGGTGGCAGTGGTGTCACATGCTCATCTCGGCCGCGACGACGTCCGCCTTGACTCGCGTTACGGTAAGACAGGGAGGCAGTGGTGTCACGTGCTCGTCTCGGCGTCCGTCGTCGCTACCACGACGACGTCCGCCTCGACTCGCGTTACGCTAAGACAGGGAGGCAGTGATGTCACGTGCTCGTCTCGGCGTCCGTCGTCGCTACCGCGATGACGTCCGCCTCGACTCGCGTTACGCTAAGACAGGGTGGCAGTGGTGTCACGTGCTCGTCTCGGCGTCCGTCGTCGCTACCGCGACGACGTCCGCCTTGACTCGTGTTACGCTAAGACAGGGTGGCAGTGGTGTCACGGGCTCGTCTCGGCGTTCATCGTCGCTACCGCGACGACGTCCGCCTCGACTCGCGTTACGCTAAGACAGGGTGGCAGTGGTGTCACGGGCTCGTCGCGGCGTCCGTCGTCGCTACCGCGACGACGTCCGCCTCGACTCGCGTTACGCTAAAATGGGGTGGAAGTGGTGTCACGGGCTCGTCTCGGCATCCGTCGTCGCTACCGCGACGACGTCCGCCTCGACTCGCGTTTTGCTAAGACAGGGTGGCAGTGGTGTCACGTGCTCGTCTCGGCGTCCGTCGTCGCTACCGCGACGACGTCCGCCTTGACTCGCGTTACGGTAAGACAGGGAGGCAGTGGTGTCACGTGCTCGTCTCGGCGTCCGTCGTCGCTACCGCGACGACGTCTGCCTCGACTCGCGTTTCGGTAAGACAGGGTGGCAGTGGTGTCACGTGCTCGTCTCGGCGTCCGTCGTCGCTACCGCGACGATGTCCGCCTCGATTCGCGTTACGCTAATATAGGGTTGTAGTGGTGTCACGGGCTCATCTCGGCGTCCGTCGTCGCTACCGCGACGACGTCCGCCTCGACTCGCGTTTCGCTAAGACAGGGTGGCAGTGCTGTCACGTGCTCGTCTCGGCGTCCGTCGTCGCTACCGCGACGACGTCCGCCTCGACTCGCGTTACGGTAAGACAGGGAGGCAGTGGTGTCACGTGCTCGTCTCGGCGTCTGTCGTCGCTACCGCGACGACGTCCGCCTCGACTCGCGTTACGCTAAGCCAGGGAGGCAGTGGTGTCACGTGCTCGTTTTGGCGTCCGGCGTCGCTACCGCGATGACGTCCGCCACGACTCGCGTAACCCTAAGATTGACAGGGAGGCAGAGGTGTCACGTGCTCGTCTCGGCGTCCGTCGTCGCTACCGCGACGACGTCCGCCTCGACTCGCGTGGGTGGCAGTGGTGTCACGTGCTCGTCTCAGCGTCCGTCGTCGCTACCGCGACGACGTCCGCCTCGACTCGCGTTACGCTAAGACAGGGTGGCAGTGGTGTCACGTGCTCATCTCGGCGTCCGTCGTCGCTACCGCGACGACGTCCGCCTTGAATCGCGTTACCCCAAGACTGGGTGGCAGTGGTGTCAC
The DNA here is from genome assembly GCA_963921465.1 of Triticum timopheevii. NCBI lineage: Eukaryota > Viridiplantae > Streptophyta > Magnoliopsida > Poales > Poaceae > Triticum > Triticum timopheevii. The sequence goes on along the minus strand of OY997274.1, from coordinate 185,163,882 downwards.
GTGCTCGTCTCGGCGTCCGTCTTCGCAACCGCGACGACGTCCGCCTCGACTCGCGTTTCGGTAAGAAAGGGTGGTAGTGGTGTCACGTGCTCATCTCGGCGTCCGTCGTCGCTACCGCGACGACGTTCGCCTCGACTCGCGTTACGCTAAGACAGGGTGGCAGTGGTGTCACGTGCTCGTCTCGGCGTCATTCGTCGCTACCGCGACGACGTCCACCTCGACTCGCATTTCGGTAAGACAGGATGGCAGTGGTGTCACGTGCTCGTCTCGGTGTCCATCGTCGCTACCGCGACGACGTCCGCCTCGACTCGCGTTACGCTAAGACAGGGTGGCAGTGGTGTCACGTGCTCGTCTCGGCGTCCGTCGTCGCTACCGCGACGACGTCCGCCTTGACTCGTGTTACGCTAAGACAGGGTGGCAGTGGTGTCACGGGCTCGTCTCGGCGTTCATCGTCGCTACCGCGACGACGTCCGCCTCGACTCGCGTTACGCTAAGACAGGGTGGCAGTGGTGTCACGGGCTCGTCGCGGCGTCCGTCGTCGCTACCGCGACGACGTCCGCCTCGACTCGCGTTACGCTAAAATGGGGTGGAAGTGGTGTCACGGGCTCGTCTCGGCATCCGTCGTCGCTACCGCGACGACGTCCGCCTCGACTCGCGTTTTGCTAAGACAGGGTGGCAGTGGTGTCACGTGCTCGTCTCGGCGTCCGTCGTCGCTACCGCGACGACGTCCGCCTTGACTCGCGTTACGGTAAGACAGGGAGGCAGTGGTGTCACGTGCTCGTCTCGGCGTCCGTCGTCGCTACCGCGACGACGTCTGCCTCGACTCGCGTTTCGGTAAGACAGGGTGGCAGTGGTGTCACGTGCTCGTCTCGGCGTCCGTCGTCGCTACCGCGACGATGTCCGCCTCGATTCGCGTTACGCTAATATAGGGTTGTAGTGGTGTCACGGGCTCATCTCGGCGTCCGTCGTCGCTACCGCGACGACGTCCGCCTCGACTCGCGTTTCGCTAAGACAGGGTGGCAGTGCTGTCACGTGCTCGTCTCGGCGTCCGTCGTCGCTACCGCGACGACGTCCGCCTCGACTCGCGTTACGGTAAGACAGGGAGGCAGTGGTGTCACGTGCTCGTCTCGGCGTCTGTCGTCGCTACCGCGACGACGTCCGCCTCGACTCGCGTTACGCTAAGCCAGGGAGGCAGTGGTGTCACGTGCTCGTTTTGGCGTCCGGCGTCGCTACCGCGATGACGTCCGCCACGACTCGCGTAACCCTAAGATTGACAGGGAGGCAGAGGTGTCACGTGCTCGTCTCGGCGTCCGTCGTCGCTACCGCGACGACGTCCGCCTCGACTCGCGTGGGTGGCAGTGGTGTCACGTGCTCGTCTCAGCGTCCGTCGTCGCTACCGCGACGACGTCCGCCTCGACTCGCGTTACGCTAAGACAGGGTGGCAGTGGTGTCACGTGCTCATCTCGGCGTCCGTCGTCGCTACCGCGACGACGTCCGCCTTGAATCGCGTTACCCCAAGACTGGGTGGCAGTGGTGTCACGTGCTCGTCTCGGCGTCCGTCTTCGCTACCGCGACGACGTCCGCCTCGACTCGCGTTTCGGTAAGAAAGGGTGGTAGTGGTGTCACGTGCTCATCTCGGCGTCCGTCGTCGCTACCGCGACGACGTTCGCCTCGACTCGCGTTACGCTAAGACAGGGTGGCAGTGGTGTCACGTGCTCGTCTCGGCGTCATTCGTCGCTACCGCGACGACGTCCACCTCGACTCGCATTTCGGTAAGACAGGATGGCAGTGGTGTCACGTGCTCGTCTCGGTGTCCATCGTCGCTACCGCGACGACGTCCGCCTCGACTCGCGTTACGCTAAGACAGGGTGGCAGTGGTGTCACGGGCTCGTCTCGGCGTCCGTCGTCGCTACCGCGACGACGTCTGCCTCGACTCGCGTTACGCTAAGACAGGGTGGAAGTGGTGTCACGGGCTCGTCTCGGCGTCCGTCGTCGCTACCGCGACGACGTCCGCCTCGACTCGCGTTACGCTAAGACAGGGTGGCAGTGGTGTCACGGGCTCGTCGCGGCGTCCGTCGTCGCTACCGCGACGACGTCCGCCTCGACTCGCGTTACGCTAAGACAGGGTGGAAGTGGTGTCACGGGCTCGTCTCGGCGTCCGTCGTCGCTACCGCGACGACGTCCGCCTCGACTCGCGTTTCGCTAAGACAGGGTGGCAGTGGTGTCACGTGCTCGTCTTGGCCGCGACGACGTCCGCCTCGACTCGCGTTACGCTAAGACAGGGAGGCAGTGATGTCACGTGCTCGTCTCGGCGTCCGTCGTCGCTACCGAGACGACGTCCGCCTCGACTCGCGTTACGCTAAGACAGGGTGGCAGTGGTGTCACGTGCTCGTCTCGGCGTCCGTCGTCGCTACCGCGACGACGTCCACCTTGACTCGTGTTACGCTAAGACAGGGTGGCAGTGGTGTCACGGGCTCGTCTCGGCGTCCGTCATCGCTACCGCGACGACGTCCGCCTCGACTCGCGTTACGCTAAGACAGGGTGGCAGTGGTGTCACGGGCTCGTCGCGGCGTCCGTCGTCGCTACCGCGACGACGTCCGCCTCGACTCGCGTTACGCTAAGACGGGGTGGAAGTGGTGTCACGGGCTCGTCTCGGCGTCCGTCGTCGCTACCGCGACGACGTCCGCCTCGACTCGCGTTTCGCTAAGACAGGGTGGCAGTGGTGTCACGTGCTCGTCTCGGCGTCCGTCGTCGCTACCGCGACGACGTCCGCCTTGACTCGCGTTACGGTAAGACAGGGAGGCAGTGGTGTCACGTGCTCGTCTCGGCATCCGTCGTCGCTACCGCGACGACGTCCGCCTCGACTCGCATTTCGGTAAGACAGGGTGGCAGTGGTGTCACGTGCTCGTCTCGGCGTCCGTCGTCGCTACCGCGACGATGTCCGCCTCGATTCGCGTTACGCTAAGATAGGGTTGTAGTGGTGTCACGGGCTCATCTCGGCGTCCGTCGTCGCTACCGCGACGACGTCCGCCTCGACTCGTGTTTCGCTAAGACAGGGTGGCAGTGCTGTCACGTGCTCGTCTCGGCGTTCGTCGTCGCTACCGCGACGACGTCCGCCTCGACTCGCGTTACGGTAAGACAGGGAGGCAGTGGTGTCACGTGCTCGTCTCGGCGTCTGTCGTCGCTACCGCGACGACGTCCGCCTCGACTCGCGTTACGCTAAGCCAGGGAGGCAGTGGTGTCACGTGCTCGTTTTGGCGTCCGGCGTCGCTACCGCGATGACGTCCGCCACGACTCGCGTAACCCTAAGATAGACAGGGAGGCAGAGGTGTCACGTGCTCGTCTCGGCGTCCGTCGTCGCTACCGCGACGACGTCCGCCTCGACTCGCGTGGGTGGTAGTGGTGTCACGTGCTCGTCTCAGCGTCCGTTGTCGCTACCGCGACGACGTCCGCCTCGACTCGCGTTACGCTAAGACAGGGTGGCAGTGGTGTCACGTGCTCATCTCGGCGTCCGTCGTCGCTACCGCGACGACGTCCGCCTCGAATCGCGTTACCCCAAGACTGGGTGGCAGTGGTGTCACGTGCTCGTCTCGGCGTCCGTCTTCGCTACCGCGACGACGTCCGCCTCGACTCGCGTTTTGGTAAGAAAGGGTGGTAGTGGTGTCACGTGCTCGTCTCGGCGTCCGTCGTCGCTACCGCGACGACGTTCGCCTCGACTCGCGTTACGCTAAGACAGGGTGGCAGTGGTGTCACGTGCTCGTCTCGGCGTCATTCGTCGCTACCGCAATGACGTCCACCTCGACTCGCATTTCGGTAAGACAGGATGGCAGTGGTGTGACGTGCTCGTCTCGGTGTCCGTCGTCGCTACCGCGACGACGTCCGCCTCGACTCGCGTTACGCTAAGACAGGGTGGCAGTGGTGTCACGGGCTCGTCTCGGCGTCCGTCGTCGCTACCGCGACGACGTCTGTCTCGACTCGCGTTACGCTAAGACAGGGTGGAAGTGGTGTCACGGGCTCGTCTCGGCGTCCGTCGTCGCTACCGCGACGACGTCCGCCTCGACTCGCGTTTCGCTAAGACAGGGTGGCAGTGGTGTCACGGGCTCGTCGCGGCGTCCGTCGTCGCTACCGCGACGACGTCCGCCTCGACTCGCGTTACGCTAAGACAGGGTGGAAGTGGTGTCACGGGCTCGTCTCGGCGTCCGTCGTCGCTACCGCGACGACGTCCGCCTCGACTCGCGTTTCGCTAAGATAGGGTGGCAGTGGTGTCACGTGCTCGTCTCGGCGTCCGTCGTCGCTACCGCGACGACGTCCGCCATGACTCGCGTTACGGTAAGACAGGGAGGCAGTGGTGTCACGTGCTCGTCTCGGCGTCCGTCGTCGCTACCGCGACGACGTCCGCCTCGACTCGCGTTACGCTAAGATAGGGAGGCAGTGATGTCACGTGCTCGTCTCAGCGTCCGTCGTCGCTACCGCGACGACGTCCGCCTCGACTCGCGTTACGCTAAGACAGGGTGGCAGTGGTGTCACGTGCTCGTCTCGGCGTCCGTCGTCGCTACCGCGACGACGTCCGCCTCGACTCGTGTTACGCTAAGACAGGGTGGCAGTGGTGTCACGGGCTCGTCTCCGCGTCCATCGTCGCTACCGCGATGACATCCGCCTCGACTCGCGTTACGCTAAGACAGGGTGGCAGTGATGTCACGTGCTCATCTCGGCGTCCGTCGTCGCTACCGCGACGACGTCCGCCTCGACTCGCGTTACGCTAAGACAGGGAGGCAGTGGTGTCACGTGCTCGTCTCGGCGTCCGTCGTCGCTACCGCGACGATGTCCGCCTCGACTCACATAACCCTAAGATAGACAGGGTGGCAGTAGTGTCACGTTCTTGTCTCGGCGTCCGTCGTCGCTACTGCGACGAAGTCCGCCTTGACTCGCGTTATGGTAAGACAGGGAGGCAGTGATGTCACGTGCTCGTCTTGGCGTCCGTCGTCGCTACCGCGACAACCTCCGCCTTGACTCGCGTTACGCTAAGACAGGGAGGCACTGGTGTCACGTGCTCGTCTCGGCGTCTGTCGTCGCTACCGCGACGGCGTCCGCCTCGACTCGTGTCACGCTAAGCCAGGGAGGCAGTGGTGTCACGTGCTCGTTTTGGCGTCCGGCGTCGCTACCGCGATGACGTCCGCCACGACTCGCGTAACCCTAAGATAGACAGGGAGGCAGAGGTGTCACGTGCTCGTCTCGGCGTCCGTCGTCGCTACCGCGACGATGTCCGCCTCGACTCGCGTAACCCTAAGATAGACAGGGTGGCAGTGGTGTCACGTGCTCGTCTCGGCGTCCGTCGTCTCTACCGCGACGACGTCCGCCTCGACTCGCGTTACGCTAAGACAGGGAGGCAGTGATGTCACGTGCTCGTCTCGGCGTCCGTCGTCGCTACCGCGACGACGTCCGCCTCGACTCGTGTTACGCTAAGACAGGGTGGCAGTGGTGTCACGGGCTCGTCTCGGCGTCTGTCGTCGCTACCGCGACGACGTCCGCCTCGACTCGCGTTACGCTAAGACAGGGTGGCAGTGGTGTCACGTGCTCATCTCGGCGTCCGTCGTCGCAACCGCGACGATGTCCGCCTCGACTCGCGTTACGCTAAGACAGGGAGGCAGTGGTGTCACGTGCTCATCTCGGCGTCCGTCGTCGCTACCGCGACGACGTCCGCCTCGACTCACGTAACCCTAAGATAGACAGGGTGGCAGTAGTGTCACGTGCTCGTCTCGACGTCCGTCGTCGCTACCGCGACGACGTCCGCCTCTCGCGTTTCGGTAAGACAGGGTGGCAGTGGTGTCACGTGCTCGTCTCGGCGTCATTCGTCGCTACCGCGACGACGTCCACCTCGACTCGCATTTCGGTAAGACAGGGTGGCAGTGGTGTCACGTGCTCGTCTCGGTGTCCGTCGTCGCTACCGCGACGACGTCCGCCTCGACTCGCGTTACGCTAAGACAGGGTGGCAGTGGTGTCACGGGCTCGTCTCGACGTCCGCCTCGACTCACGTTACACTAAGACAGGGTGGCAGTGGTGTCACGTGCTCATCTCGGCGTCCGTCGTCGCTACCGCGACGACGTCCGCGTCGACTCGCGTTACGCTAAGATAGGGTGGCAGTGGTGTCACGTGCTCGTCTCGGCGTCCTTCGTCGCGGCGACGACGTCCGCCTCGACTCGCGTTTCGGTAAGACAGGGTGGCAGTGGTGTCACGTGCTCGTCTCGGCGTCCGTCGTCGCTACCGCGACGACGTCCGCCTCGACTCGCGTTACGCTAAGACAGGGTGGCAGTGGTGTCACGAGATCGTCTCGGCGTCCGTCGTCGCTACCGCGACGACGTCCGCCTCGACTTGCTTTACGCTAAGACAGGGTGGAAGTGGTGTCACGGGCTCGTCTCGGCGTCCGTCGTCGCTACCGCGACGACGTCCGCCTCGACTCGCGTTTCGCTAAGATAGGGTGGCAGTGGTGTCACGTGCTCGTCTCGGCGTCCGTCGTCGCTACCGCGACGACGTCCGCCTTGACTCGCGTTACGGTAAGACAGGGAGGCAGTGGTGTCACGTGCTCATCTCGGCGTCCGTCGTCGCTACCGCGACGACGTCCGCCTCGACTCGCGTTACGCTAAGACAGGGAGGCAGTGATGTCACGTGCTCGTCTCGGCGTCCGTCGTCGCTACCGCGACGACGTCTGCCTCGACTCGCATTACGCTAAGACAGGGTGGCAGTGGTGTCACGTGCTTGTCTCGGCGTCTGTCGTCGCTACCGCGACGACGTCCGCCTCGACTCCCATTTCGATAAGACAGGGTGGCAGTGGTGTCACGTGCTCGTCTCGGCGTCCGTCGTCGCTACCGCGATGATGTCCGCCTCGACTCGCGTTACGCTAAGATAGGGTTGCAGTGGTGTCACGGGCTCATCTCGGCGTCCGTTGTCGCTACCGCGACGACGTCCGCCTCGACTCGCGTTTCGCTAAGACAGGGTGGCAGTGCTGTCACGTGCTCGTCTCGGCGTCCGTTGTCGCTACCGCGACGACGTCCGCCTCGACTCGCGTTACGGTAAGACAGGGAGGCAGTGGTCTCACGTGCTCGTCTCGGCGTCTGTCGTCGCTACCGCGACGACGTCCGCCTCGACTCGCGTTACGCTAAGCCAGGGAGGCAGTGGTGTCACGTGCTCGTTTTGGCGTCCGGCGTCGCTACCGCGACGACGTCCGCCACGACTCGCGTAAAACTAAGATAGACAGGGAGGCACAGGTGTCACGTGCTCGTCTCGGCGTCCGTCGTCGCTACCGCGACGACGTCCGCCTCGACTCGCATGGGTGGCAGTGGTGTCACGTGCTCGTCTGAGCGTCCGTCGTCGCTACCACGACGACGTCCGCCTCGACTCGCGTTACGCTAAGACAGGGTGGCAGTGGTGTCACGTGCACATCTCGGCGTCCGTCGTCGCTACCGCGACGACGTCCGCCTCGACTCGCGTTACCCCAAGACTGGGTGGCAGTGGTGTCACGTGCTCGTCTCGGCGTCCGTCTTCGCTACCGTGACGACGTCCGCCTCGACTCGCGTTTCGGTAAGAAAGGGTGGTAGTGGTGTCACGTGCTTGTCTCGGCGTCCGTCGTCGCTACCGCGACGACGTCCGCCTCGACTCGCGTTACGCTAAGACAGGGTGGCAGTGGTGTCACGTGCTCATCTCGGCGTCCGTCGTCGCTACCGCGACGACGTCCGCGTCGACTCGCGTTACGCTAAGACAGGGTGGCAGTGGTGTCACGTGCTCGTCTCGGCGTCATTCGTCGCTACCGCGACGACGTCCACCTCGACTCGCATTTCGGTAAGACAGGGTGGCAGTGGTGTCACGTGCTCGTCTCGGTGTCCGTCGTCGCTACCGCGACGACGTCCGCCTCGACTCGCGTTACGCTAAGACAGGGTGGCAGTGGTGTCACGGGCTCGTCTCGGCGTCCGTCGTCGCTACCGCGATGATGTCCGCCTCGACTCGCGTTACGCTAAGACAGGGTGGAAGTGGTGTCACGGGCTCGTCTCGGCGTCCGTCGTCGCTACCGCGACGACGTCCGCCTCGACTCGCGTTTCGCTAAGATAGGGTGGCAGTGGTGTCACGTGCTCATCTCGGCCGCGACGACGTCCGCCTTGACTCGCGTTACGGTAAGACAGGGAGGCAGTGGTGTCACGTGCTCGTCTCGGCGTCCGTCGTCGCTACCACGAGGACGTCCGCCTCGACTCACGTTACGCTAAGACAGGGAGGCAGTGATGTCACGTGCTCGTCTCGGCGTCCGTCGTCGCTACCGCGATGACGTCCGCCTCGACTCGCGTTACGCTAAGACAGGGTGGCAGTGGTGTCACGTGCTCGTCTCGGCGTCCGTCGTCGCTACCGCGACGACGTCCGCCTTGACTCGTGTTACGCTAAGACAGGGTGGCAGTGGTGTCACGGGCTCGTCTCGGCGTTCGTCGTCGCTACCGCGACGACGTCCGCCTCGACTCGCGTTACGCTAAGACAGGGTGGCAGTGGTGTCACGGGCTCGTCGCGGCGTCCGTCGTCGCTACCGCGACGACGTCCGCCTCGACTCGCGTTACGCTAAGACGGGATGGAAGTGGTGTCATGGGCTCGTCTCGGCGTCCGTCGTCGCTACCGCGACGACGTCCGCCTCGACTCGCGTTTCGCTAAGACAGGGTGGCAGTGGTGTCACGTGCTCGTCTCGGCGTCCGTCGTCGCTACCGCGACGACGTCCGCCTTGACTCGCGTTACGGTAAGACAGGGAGGCAGTGGTGTCACGTGCTCGTCTCGGCGTCCGTCGTCGCTACGGCGACGACGTCTGCCTCGACTCGCGTTTCGGTAAGACAGGGTGGCAGTGGTGTCACGTGCTCGTCTCGGCGTCCGTCGTCGCTACCGCGACGATGTCCGCCTCGATTCGCGTTACGCTAAGATAGGTTTGTAGTGGTGTCACGGGCTCATCTCGGCGTCCGTCGTCGCTACCGCGACGACGTCCGCCTCGACTCGCGTTTCGCTAAGACAGGGTGGCAGTGCTGTCACGTGCTCGTCTCGGCGTCCGTCGTCGCTACCGCGACGACGTCCGCCTCGACTCGCGTTACGGTAAGCCAGGGAGGCAGTGGTGTCACGTGCTCGTTTTGGCGTCCGGCGTCGCTACCGCGATGACGTCCGCCACGACTCGCGTAACCCTAAGATTGACAGGGAGGCAGAGGTGTCACGTGCTCGTCTCGGCGTCCGTCGTCGCTACCGCGACGACGTCCGCCTCGACTCGCGTGGGTGGCAGTGGTGTCACGTGCTCGTCTCAGCGTCCGTCGTCGCTACCGCGACGACGTCCGCCTCGACTCGCGTTACGCTAAGACAGGGTGGCAGTGGTGTCACGTGCTCATCTCGGCGTCCGTCGTCGCTACCGCGACGACGTCCGCCTTGAATCGCGTTACCCCAAGACTGGGTGGCAGTGGTGTCACGTGCTCGTCTCGGCGTCCGTCTTCGCTACCGCGACGACGTCCGCCTCGACTCGCGTTTCGGTAAGAAAGGGTGGTAGTGGTGTCACGTGCTCGTCTCGGCGTCCGTCGTCGCTACCGCGACGACGTTCGCCTCGACTCGCGTTACGCTAAGACAGGGTGGCAGTGGTGTCACGTGCTCGTCTCGGCGTCATTCGTCGCTACCGCGACGACGTCCACCTCGACTCGCATTTCGGTAAGACAGGATGGCAGTGGTGTCACGTGCTCGTCTCGGTGTCCGTCGTCGCTACCGCGACGACGTCCGCCTCGACTCGCGTTACGCTAAGACAGGGTGGCAGTGGTGTCACGGGCTCGTCTCGGCGTCCGTCGTCGCTACCGCGACGACGTCTGCCTCGACTCGCGTTACGCTAAGACAGGGTGGAAGTGGTGTCACGGGCTCGTCTCGGCGTCCGTCGTCGCTACCGCGACGACGTCCGCCTCGACTCGCGTTACGCTAAGACAGGGTGGCAGTGGTGTCACGGGCTCGTCGCGGCGTCCGTCGTCGCTACCGCGACGACGTCCGCCTCGACTCGCGTTACGCTAAGACAGGGTGGAAGTGGTGTCACGGGCTCGTCTCGGCGTCCGTCGTCGCTACCACGACGACGTCCGCCTCGACTCGCGTTTCGCTAAGACAGGGTGGCAGTGGTGTCACGTGCTCGTCTTGGCCGCGACGACGTCCGCCTTGACTCGCGTTACGGTAAGACAGGGAGGCAGTGGTGTCACGTGCTCGTCTCGGCGTCCGTCGTCGCTACAGCGACGACGTCCGCCTCGACTCGCGTTACGCTAAGACAGGGAGGCAGTGATGTCACGTGCTCGTCTCGGCGTCCGTCGTCGCTACCGCGACGACGTCCGCCTCGACTCGCGTTACGCTAAGACAGGGTGGCAGTGGTGTCACGTGCTCGTCTCGGCGTCCGTCGTCGCTACCGCGACGACGTCCGCCTTGACTCGTGTTACGCTAAGACAGGGTGGCAGTGGTGTCACGGGCTCGTCTCGGCGTCCGTCGTTGCTACCGCGACGACGTCCGCCTCGACTCGCGTTACGCTAAGACAGGGTGGCAGTGGTGTCACGGGCTCGTCGCGGCGTCCGTCGTCACTACCGCGACGACGTCCGCCTCGACTCGCGTTACGCTAAGACGGGGTGGAAGTGGTGTCACGGGCTCGTCTCGGCGTCCGTCGTCGCTACCGCGACGACGTCCGCCTCGACTCGCGTTTCGCTAAGACAGGGTGGCAGTGGTGTCACGTGCTCGTCTCGGCGTCCGTCGTCGCTACCGCGACGACGTCCGCCTTGACTCGCGTTACGGTAAGACAGGGAGGCAGTGGCGTCACGTGCTCGTCTCGGCGTCCGTCGTCGCTACCGCGACGACGTCCGCCTCGACTCGCATTTCGGTAAGACAGGGTGGCAGTGGTGTCACGTGCTCGTCTCGGCGTCCGTCGTCGCTACCGCGACGATGTCCGCCTCGATTCGCGTTACGCTAAGATAGGGTTGTAGTGGTGTCACGGGCTCATCTCGGCGTCCGTCGTCGCTACCGCGACGACGTCCGCCTCGACTCGCGTTTCGCTAAGACAGGGTGGCAGTGCTGTCACGTGCTCGTCTCGCCGTTCGTCTGCTACCGCGACGACGTCCGCCTCGACTCGCGTTACGGTAAGACAGGGAGGCAGTGGTGTCACGTGCTCGTCTCGGCGTCTGTCGTCGCTACCGCGACGACGTCCGCCTTGACTCGCGTTACGCTAAGCCAGGGAGGCAGTGGTGTCACGTGCTCGTTTTGGCGTCCGGCGTCGCTACCGCGATGACGTCCGCCACGACTCGCGTAACCCTAAGATAGACAGGGAGGCAGAGGTGTCACGTGCTCGTCTCGGCGTCCGTCGTCGCTACCGCGACGACGTCCGCCTCGACTCGCGTGGGTGGTAGTGGTGTCACGTGCTCGTCTCAGCGTCCGTCGTCGCTACCGCGACGACGTCCGCCTCGACTCGCGTTACGCTAAGACAGGGTGGCAGTGGTGTCACGTGCTCATCTCGGCGTCCGTCGTCGCTACCGCGACGACGTCCGCCTCGAATCGCGTTACCCCAAGACTGGGTGGCAGTGGTGTCACGTGCTCGTCTCGGCGTCCGTCTTCGCTACCGCGACGACGTCCGCCTCGACTCGCGTTTCGGTAAGAAAGGGTGGTAGTGGTGTCACGTGCTCGTCTCGGCGTCCGTCGTCGCTACCGCGACGACGTTCGCCTCGACTCGCGTTACGCTAAGACAGGGTGGCAGTGGTGTCACGTGCTCGTCTCGGCGTCATTCGTCGCTACCGCGACGACGTCCACCTCGACTCGCATTTCGGTAAGACAGGATGGCAGTGGTGTCACGTGCTCGTCTCGGTGTCCGTCGTCGCTACCGCGACGACGTCCGCCTCGACTCGCATTACGCTAAGACAGGGTGGCAGTGGTGTCACGGGCTCGTCTCGGCGTCCGTCGTCGCTACCGCGACGACGTCTGCCTCTACTCGCGTTACGCTAAGACAGGGTGGAAGTGGTGTCACGAGCTCGTCTCGGCGTCCGTCGTCGCTACCGCGACGACGTCCGCCTTGACTCGCGTTACGCTAAGACAGGGTGGAAGTGGTGTCACGGGCTCGTCTCGGCGTCCGTTGTCGCTACCGCGACGACGTCCGCCTCGACTCGCGTTTCGCTAAGACAGGGTGGCAGTGGTGTCACGTGCTCGTCTCGGCGTCCGTCGTCGCTACCGCGACGACATCCGCCATGACTCGCGTTACGGTAAGACAGGGAGGCAGTGGTGTCACGTGCTCGTCTCGGCGTCCGTCGTCGCTACCGCGACGACGTCCGCCTCGACTCGCGTTACGCTAAGATAGGGAGGCAGTGATGTCACGTGCTCATCTCAGCGTCCGTCGTCGCTACCGCAACGACGTCCGCCTCGACTCGCGTTACGCTAAGACAGGGTGGCAGTGGTGTCACGTGCTCGTCTCGGCGTCCGTCGTCGCTACCGCGACGACGTCCGCCTCGACTCGTGTTACGCTAAGACAGGGTGGCAGTGGTGTCACGGGCTCGTCTCAGCGTCCATCGTCGCTACCGCGATGACGTCCGCCTCGACTCGCGTTACGCTAAGACAGGGTGGCAGTGGTGTCACGTGCTCGTCTCGGCGTCCGTCGTCGCTACCGCGACGACGTCCGCCTTGACTCGTGTTACGCTAAGACAGGGTGGCAGTGGTGTCACGGGCTCGTCTCGGCGTTCGTCGTCGCTACCGCGACGACGTCCGCCTCGACTCGCGTTACGCTAAGACAGGGTGGCAGTGGTGTCACGGGCTCGTCGCGGCGTCCGTCGTCGCTACCGCGACGACGTCCGCCTCGACTCGCGTTACGCTAAGACGGGATGGAAGTGGTGTCATGGGCTCGTCTCGGCGTCCGTCGTCGCTACCGCGACGACGTCCGCCTCGACTCGCGTTTCGCTAAGACAGGGTGGCAGTGGTGTCACGTGCTCGTCTCGGCGTCCGTCGTCGCTACCGCGACGACGTCCGCCTTGACTCGCGTTACGGTAAGACAGGGAGGCAGTGGTGTCACGTGCTCGTCTCGGCGTCCGTCGTCGCTACGGCGACGACGTCTGCCTCGACTCGCGTTTCGGTAAGACAGGGTGGCAGTGGTGTCACGTGCTCGTCTCGGCGTCCGTCGTCGCTACCGCGACGATGTCCGCCTCGATTCGCGTTACGCTAAGATAGGTTTGTAGTGGTGTCACGGGCTCATCTCGGCGTCCGTCGTCGCTACCGCGACGACGTCCGCCTCGACTCGCGTTTCGCTAAGACAGGGTGGCAGTGCTGTCACGTGCTCGTCTCGGCGTCCGTCGTCGCTACCGCGACGACGTCCGCCTCGACTCGCGTTACGGTAAGCCAGGGAGGCAGTGGTGTCACGTGCTCGTTTTGGCGTCCGGCGTCGCTACCGCGATGACGTCCGCCACGACTCGCGTAACCCTAAGATTGACAGGGAGGCAGAGGTGTCACGTGCTCGTCTCGGCGTCCGTCGTCGCTACCGCGACGACGTCCGCCTCGACTCGCGTGGGTGGCAGTGGTGTCACGTGCTCGTCTCAGCGTCCGTCGTCGCTACCGCGACGACGTCCGCCTCGACTCGCGTTACGCTAAGACAGGGTGGCAGTGGTGTCACGTGCTCATCTCGGCGTCCGTCGTCGCTACCGCGACGACGTCCGCCTTGAATCGCGTTACCCCAAGACTGGGTGGCAGTGGTGTCACGTGCTCGTCTCGGCGTCCGTCTTCGCTACCGCGACGACGTCCGCCTCGACTCGCGTTTCGGTAAGAAAGGGTGGTAGTGGTGTCACGTGCTCGTCTCGGCGTCCGTCGTCGCTACCGCGACGACGTTCGCCTCGACTCGCGTTACGCTAAGACAGGGTGGCAGTGGTGTCACGTGCTCGTCTCGGCGTCATTCGTCGCTACCGCGACGACGTCCACCTCGACTCGCATTTCGGTAAGACAGGATGGCAGTGGTGTCACGTGCTCGTCTCGGTGTCCGTCGTCGCTACCGCGACGACGTCCGCCTCGACTCGCGTTACGCTAAGACAGGGTGGCAGTGGTGTCACGGGCTCGTCTCGGCGTCCGTCGTCGCTACCGCGACGACGTCTGCCTCGACTCGCGTTACGCTAAGACAGGGTGGAAGTGGTGTCACGGGCTCGTCTCGGCGTCCGTCGTCGCTACCGCGACGACGTCCGCCTCGACTCGCGTTACGCTAAGACAGGGTGGCAGTGGTGTCACGGGCTCGTCGCGGCGTCCGTCGTCGCTACCGCGACGACGTCCGCCTCGACTCGCGTTACGCTAAGACAGGGTGGAAGTGGTGTCACGGGCTCGTCTCGGCGTCCGTCGTCGCTACCACGACGACGTCCGCCTCGACTCGCGTTTCGCTAAGACAGGGTGGCAGTGGTGTCACGTGCTCGTCTTGGCCGCGACGACGTCCGCCTTGACTCGCGTTACGGTAAGACAGGGAGGCAGTGGTGTCACGTGCTCGTCTCGGCGTCCGTCGTCGCTACAGCGACGACGTCCGCCTCGACTCGCGTTACGCTAAGACAGGGAGGCAGTGATGTCACGTGCTCGTCTCGGCGTCCGTCGTCGCTACCGCGACGACGTCCGCCTCGACTCGCGTTACGCTAAGACAGGGTGGCAGTGGTGTCACGTGCTCGTCTCGGCGTCCGTCGTCGCTACCGCGACGACGTCCGCCTTGACTCGTGTTACGCTAAGACAGGGTGGCAGTGGTGTCACGGGCTCGTCTCGGCGTCCGTCGTTGCTACCGCGACGACGTCCGCCTCGACTCGCGTTACGCTAAGACAGGGTGGCAGTGGTGTCACGGGCTCGTCGCGGCGTCCGTCGTCACTACCGCGACGACGTCCGCCTCGACTCGCGTTACGCTAAGACGGGGTGGAAGTGGTGTCACGGGCTCGTCTCGGCGTCCGTCGTCGCTACCGCGACGACGTCCGCCTCGACTCGCGTTTCGCTAAGACAGGGTGGCAGTGGTGTCACGTGCTCGTCTCGGCGTCCGTCGTCGCTACCGCGACGACGTCCGCCTTGACTCGCGTTACGGTAAGACAGGGAGGCAGTGGCGTCACGTGCTCGTCTCGGCGTCCGTCGTCGCTACCGCGACGACGTCCGCCTCGACTCGCATTTCGGTAAGACAGGGTGGCAGTGGTGTCACGTGCTCGTCTCGGCGTCCGTCGTCGCTACCGCGACGATGTCCGCCTCGATTCGCGTTACGCTAAGATAGGGTTGTAGTGGTGTCACGGGCTCATCTCGGCGTCCGTCGTCGCTACCGCGACGACGTCCGCCTCGACTCGCGTTTCGCTAAGACAGGGTGGCAGTGCTGTCACGTGCTCGTCTCGCCGTTCGTCTGCTACCGCGACGACGTCCGCCTCGACTCGCGTTACGGTAAGACAGGGAGGCAGTGGTGTCACGTGCTCGTCTCGGCGTCTGTCGTCGCTACCGCGACGACGTCCGCCTTGACTCGCGTTACGCTAAGCCAGGGAGGCAGTGGTGTCACGTGCTCGTTTTGGCGTCCGGCGTCGCTACCGCGATGACGTCCGCCACGACTCGCGTAACCCTAAGATAGACAGGGAGGCAGAGGTGTCACGTGCTCGTCTCGGCGTCCGTCGTCGCTACCGCGACGACGTCCGCCTCGACTCGCGTGGGTGGTAGTGGTGTCACGTGCTCGTCTCAGCGTCCGTCGTCGCTACCGCGACGACGTCCGCCTCGACTCGCGTTACGCTAAGACAGGGTGGCAGTGGTGTCACGTGCTCATCTCGGCGTCCGTCGTCGCTACCGCGACGACGTCCGCCTCGAATCGCGTTACCCCAAGACTGGGTGGCAGTGGTGTCACGTGCTCGTCTCGGCGTCCGTCTTCGCTACCGCGACGACGTCCGCCTCGACTCGCGTTTCGGTAAGAAAGGGTGGTAGTGGTGTCACGTGCTCGTCTCGGCGTCCGTCGTCGCTACCGCGACGACGTTCGCCTCGACTCGCGTTACGCTAAGACAGGGTGGCAGTGGTGTCACGTGCTCGTCTCGGCGTCATTCGTCGCTACCGCGACGACGTCCACCTCGACTCGCATTTCGGTAAGACAGGATGGCAGTGGTGTCACGTGCTCGTCTCGGTGTCCGTCGTCGCTACCGCGACGACGTCCGCCTCGACTCGCATTACGCTAAGACAGGGTGGCAGTGGTGTCACGGGCTCGTCTCGGCGTCCGTCGTCGCTACCGCGACGACGTCTGCCTCTACTCGCGTTACGCTAAGACAGGGTGGAAGTGGTGTCACGAGCTCGTCTCGGCGTCCGTCGTCGCTACCGCGACGACGTCCGCCTTGACTCGCGTTACGCTAAGACAGGGTGGAAGTGGTGTCACGGGCTCGTCTCGGCGTCCGTTGTCGCTACCGCGACGACGTCCGCCTCGACTCGCGTTTCGCTAAGACAGGGTGGCAGTGGTGTCACGTGCTCGTCTCGGCGTCCGTCGTCGCTACCGCGACGACATCCGCCATGACTCGCGTTACGGTAAGACAGGGAGGCAGTGGTGTCACGTGCTCGTCTCGGCGTCCGTCGTCGCTACCGCGACGACGTCCGCCTCGACTCGCGTTACGCTAAGATAGGGAGGCAGTGATGTCACGTGCTCGTCTCAGCGTCCGTCGTCGCTACCGCAACGACGTCCGCCTCGACTCGCGTTACGCTAAGACAGGGTGGCAGTGGTGTCACGTGCTCGTCTCGGCGTCCGTCGTCGCTACCGCGACGACGTCCGCCTCGACTCGTGTTACGCTAAGACAGGGTGGCAGTGGTGTCACGGGCTCGTCTCAGCGTCCATCGTCGCTACCGCGATGACGTCCGCCTCGACTCGCGTTACGCTAAGACAGGGTGGCAGTGGTGTCACGTGCTCATCTTGGCGTCCGTCGTCGCTACCGCGACGACGTCCGCCTCGACTCGCGTTACGCTAAGACAGGGAGGCAGTGGTGTCACGTGCTCGTCTCGGCGTCCGTCGTCGCTACCGCGACGACGTCCGCCTCGACTCACATAACCCTAAGATAGATAGGGTGGCAGTAGTGTCACGTTCTTGTCTCGGCGTCCGTCGTCGCTACCGCGACGACGTCCGCCTTGACTCGCGTTATGGTAAGACAGGGAGGCAGTGATGTCACGTGCTCGTCTTGGCATCCGTCGTCGCTACCGCGACAACGTCCGCCTTGACTCGCGTTACGCTAAGACAGGGAGGCAGTGGTGTCACGTGCTCGTCTCGGCGTCTGTCGTCGCTACCGCGACGACGTCCGCCTCGACTCGTGTTACGCTAAGCCAGGGAGGCAGTGGTGTCACGTGTTTGTTTTGGCGTCCGGCGTCGCTACCGCGATGACGTCCGCCACGACTCGCGTAACCCTAAGATAGACAGGGAGGCAGACGTGTCACGTGCTCGTCTCGGCGTCCGTCGTCGCTACCGCGACGACGTCCGCCTCGACTCGCGTGGGTGGCAGTGGTGTCACGTGCTCGTCTCAGCGTCCGTCGTCGCTACTGCGACGACGTCCGCCTCGACTCGCGTTACGCTATGACAGGGTGGCAGTGGTGTCACGTGCTCATCTCGGCGTCCGTCGTCGCTACCGCGACGACGTCCGCCTCGAATCGCATTACCCCAAGACTGGGTGGCAGTGGTGTCACGTGCTCGTCTCGGCGTCCGTCTTCGCTACCGCGACGACGTCCGCCTCGACTCGCGTTTCGGTAAGAAAGGGTGGTAGTGGTGTCACGTGCTCGTCTCGGCGTCCGTCGTCGCTACCGCGACGACGTTCGCCTCGACTCGCGTTACGCTAAGACAGGGTGGCAGTGGTGTCACGTGCTCGTCTCGGCGTCATTCGTCGCTACCGCGACGACGTCCACCTCGACTCGCATTTCGGTAAGACAGGATGGCACTGGTGTCACGTGCTCGTCTCGGTGTCCGTCGTCGCTACCGCGACGACGTCCGCCTCGACTCGCGTTACGCTAAGACAGGGTGGCAGTGGTGTCACGGGCTCGTCTCGGCGTCCGTCGTCGCTACCGCGACGACGTCTGCCTCGACTCGCGTTACGCTAAGACAGGGTGGAAGTGGTGTCACGGGCTCGTCTCGGCGTCCGTCGTCGCTACCGCGACGACGTCCGCCTCGACTCGCGTTTCGCTAAGACAGGGTGGCAGTGGTGTCACGGGCTCGTCGGGGCGTCCGTCGTCGCTACCGCGACGACGTCCGCCTCGACTCGCGTTACGCTAAGACAGGGTGGAAGTGGTGTCACGGGCTCGTCTCGGCGTCCGTCGTCGCTACCGCGACGACGTCTGCCTCGACTCGCGTTTCGCTAAGACAGGGTGGCAGTGGTGTCACGTGCTCGTCTCGGCGTCCATCGTCGCTACCGCGACGACGTCCGCCAGGACTCGCGTTACGGTAAGACAGGGAGGCAGTGGTGTCACGTGCTCGTCTCGGCGTCCGTCGTCGCTACCGCGACGACGTCCGCCTCGACTCGCGTTACGCTAAGACAGGGAGGCAGTGATGTCACGTGCTCGTCTCAGCGTCCGTCGTCGCTACCGCGACGACGTCCGCCTCGACTCGCGTTACGCTAAGACAGGGTGGCAGTGGTGTCACGTGCTCGTCTCGGCGTCCGTCGTCGCTACCGCGACGACGTCCGCCTCGACTCGTGTTACGCTAAGACAGGGTGGCAGTGGTGTCACGGGCTCGTCTCAGCGTCCATCGTCGCTACCGCGATGACGTCCGCCTCGACTCGCGTTACGCTAAGACAGGGTGGCAGTGGTGTCACGTGCTCATCTCGGCGTCCGTCGTCGCTACCGCGACGATGTCCGTCTCGACTCGCGTTACGATAAGAAAGGGAGGCAGTGGTGTCACGTGCTCGTCTCGGCGTCCGTCGTCGCTACCGCGACGACGTCCGCCTCGACTCACATAACCCTAAGATAGACAGGGTGGCAGTAGTGTCAGGTTCTTGTCTCGGCGTCCGTCGTCGCTACCGCGACGACGTCCGCCTTGACTCGCGTTATGGTAAGACAGGGAGGCAGTGATGTCACGTGCTCGTCTTGGCGTCCGTCGTCGCTACCGCGACAACGTCCGCCTTGACTCGCGTTACGCTAAGACAGGGAGGCAGTGATGTCACGTGCTCATTTTGGCGTCCGTTGTCGCTACCGCGACGACGTCCGCCTCGACTCGCGTTACGCTAAGACAGGGTGGCAGTGGTGTCACGTGCTCGTCTCGGCGTCCGTCGTCGCTACCGCGACGATGTCCGCCTCGACTCGCGTTTCGATAAGACAGGGTGGCAGTGGTGTCACGTGCTCGTCTCGGCGTCCGTCGTCGCTCCGCGACGACGTCCGCCTTGACTCGCGTTACGGTAAGACAGGGAGGCAGTGGTGTCACGTGCTCGTCTCGGCGTCCGTCGTCGCTACCGCGATGACGTCCGCCTCGACTCGCGTTATGCTAAGACAGGG
This sequence comes from Triticum timopheevii, assembly GCA_963921465.1. Lineage (NCBI taxonomy): Eukaryota > Viridiplantae > Streptophyta > Magnoliopsida > Poales > Poaceae > Triticum > Triticum timopheevii. The sequence goes on along the minus strand of OY997274.1, from coordinate 185,144,424 downwards.
TGGCAGTGGTGTCACGTGCTCGTCTCGGCGTCCGTCGTCGCTACCGCGACGACATCCGCCTCGACTCGCGTGTCGATAAGACAGGGTGGCAGTGGTGTCACGTGTTCGTCTCGGCGTCCGTCGTCGCTACCGCGATGACGTCCGCCTCGACTCGCGTTACGCTAAGACAGGGTGGCAGTGGTGTCACGTGCTCGTCTCGGCGTCCGCCGTCGCTACCGCGACGACGTCCGCCTCGACTCGCGTTAGGGTAAGACAGGGAGGCAGTGATGTCACGTGCTCGTTTCGGCGTCTGTCGTCGCGAGGGTGGCAATGGTGTCACGTGCTCGTCTCGGCGTCTGTCGTCGCTACCGCGACGATGTCCGCCTCGACTCGCGTTACCCTAAGATAGACAGGGTGGCAGTGGTGTCGCGTGCTCGTCTCGGCGTCTGTCCTTGCTACCGCGACGACGTCCGCCTCGACTCGCGTTACCCTAAGATAGTAAGGGTGGAAGTGGTGTCACGTGCTCGTCTCGGCGTCCGTCGTCGCAACCGCGACGACGTCCGCCTCAACTCGCGTAACCCTAAGATAGACAGGGTGGCAGTGGTGTCACGTGCTCGTCTCGGCGTCCGTCGTCGCTACCGCGACGACGTCCGCCTCGACTCGCGTTTCGGTAAGACAGGGTGGCAGTGGTGTCACGTGCTCGTCTCGGCGTCCGTCGTCGCTACCGCGACGACGTCCGCCTCGACTCGCGTTTCGGTAAGACAGGTTGGCAGTGGTGTCACGGGGTCATCTCGGCGTCCGTCGTCGCTACCGCGACGACGTCCGCCTCGACTCGCGTTTCGGTAAGACAGGGTGGCAGTGGTGTCACGTGCTCGTCTCGGCGTCCGTCGTCGCTACCGCGACGACGTCCGCCTCGACTCGCGTTTCAGTAAGACAGGGTGGCAGTGGTGTCACGTGCTCGTCTCGGCGTCCGTCGTCGCTACCGCGACGACGTCCGCCTCGACTCACGTTTTACTAAGACAGGGTGGCAGTGGTGTCATGTGCTCGTCTCGGCGTTCGTCGTCGCTACCGCGACGACGTCCGCCTAGACTCGCGTTACCCTAAGATAGACAGGGTAGCAGTGGTGTCACGTGCTCGTCTTGGCGTTCGTCGTCGCTACCGCGACGACGTCCGCCTCGACTCGCGTAACCCTAAGATAGACAGGGTGGCAGTGGTGTCACGTGCTCGTCTCGGCGTCCGTCGTCTCTACCGCGACGACGTCCGCCTCGACTCGCGTTACGCTAAGACAGGGAGGCTGTGATGTCACGTGCTAGTCTCGGCGTCCGTCGTCGCTACCGCGACGACGTACGCCTCGACTCGCGTTACGCTAAGACAGGGTGGCAGTGGTGTCACGGGCTCGTCTCGGCGTCCGTCGTCGCTACCGCGACGACGTCCGCCTCGACACGCGTTACGCTAAGACAGGGTGGAAGTGGTGTCACGGGCTCGTCTCGGCGTCCGTCGTCGCTACCGCGACGACATCCGCCTCGACTCGCGTTTCGCTAAGATAGGGTGGCAGTGGTGTCACGTGCTCATCTCGGCCGCGACGACGTCCGCCTTGACTCGCGTTACGGTAAGACAGGGAGGCAGTGGTGTCACGTGCTCGTCTCGGCGTCCGTCGTCGCTACCGCGACGACGTCCGCCTCGACTCGCGTTACGCTAAGACAGGGAGGCAGTGATGTCACGTGCTCGTCTCAGCGTCCGTCGTCGCTACCGCGACGACGTCCGCCTCGACTCGCGTTACGCTAAGACAGGGTGGCAGTGGTGTCACGTGCTCGTCTCGGCGTCCGTCGTCGCTACCGCGACGACGTCCGCCTCGACTCATGTTACGCTAAGACAGGGTGGCAGTGGTGTCACGGACTCGTCTCAGCGTCCATCGTCGCTACCGCGATGACGTCCGCCTCGACTCGCGTTACGCTAAGACAGGGTGGCAGTGGTGTCACGTGCTCATCTCGGCGTCCGTCGTCGCTACCGCGACGACGTCCGCCTCGACTCACATAACCCTAAGATAGACAGGGTGGCAGTAGTGTCACGTTCTTGTCTCGGCGTCCGTCGTCGCTACCGCGACGACGTCCGCCTTGACTCGCGTTATGGTAAGACAGGGAGGCAGTGATGTCACGTGCTCGTCTTGGCGTCCGTCGTCGCTACCGCGACAACGTCCGCCTTGACTCGCGTTACGCTAAGACAGGGAGGCAGTGATGTCACGTGCTCATTTTGGCGTCCGTTGTCGCTACCGCGACGACGTCCGCCTCGACTCGCGTTACGCTAAGACAGGGTGGCAGTGGTGTCACGTGCTCGTCTCGGCGTCCGTCGTCGCTACCGCGACGATGTCCGCCTCGACTCGCGTTTCGATAAGACAGGGTGGCAGTGGTGTCACGTGCTCGTCTCGGCGTCCGTCGTCGCTCCGCGACGACGTCCGCCTTGACTCGTGTTACGGTAAGACAGGGAGGCAGTGGTGTCACGTGCTCGTCTCGGCGTCCGTCGTCGCTACCGCGATGACGTCCGCCTCGACTCGCGTTACGCTAAGACAGGGTGGCAGTGGTGTCACGTGCTCGTCTCGGCGTCCGTCGTCGCTACCGCGACGACATCCGCCTCGACTCGCGTGTCGATAAGACAGGGTGGCAGTGGTGTCACGTGCTCGTCTCGGCGTCCGTCGTCGCTACCGCGATGACGTCCGCCTCGACTCGCGTTACGCTAAGACAGGGTGGCAGTGGTGTCACGTGCTCGTCTCGGCGTCCGCCGTCGCTACCGCGACGACGTCCGCCTCGACTCGCGTTAGGGTAAGACAGGGAGGCAGTGATGTCACGTGCTCGTTTCGGCGTCTGTCGTCGCGAGGGTGGCAATGGTGTCACGTGCTCGTCTCGGCGTCTGTCGTCGCTACCGCGACGATGTCCGCCTTGACTCGCGTTACGGTAAGACAGGGAGGCAGTGGTGTCACGTGCTCGTCTCGGCGTCCGTCGTCGCTACCGCGATGACGTCCGCCTCGACTCGCGTTACGCTAAGACAGGGTGGCAGTGGTGTCGCGTGCTCGTCTCGGCGTCTGTCCTTGCTACCGCGACGACGTCCGCCTCGACTCGCGTTACCCTAAGATAGTAAGGGTGGCAGTGGTGTCACGTGCTCGTCTCGGCGTCCGTCGTCGCAACCGCGACGACGTCCGCCTCAACTCGCGTAACCCTAAGATAGACAGGGTGGCAGTGGTGTCACGTGCTCGTCTCGGCGTCCGTCGTCGCTACCGCGACGACGTCCGCCTCGACTCGCGTTTTGGTAAGACAGGGTGGCAGTGGTGTCACGTGCTCGTCTCGGCGTCCGTCGTCGCTACCGCGACGACGTCCGCCTCGACTCGCGTTTCGGTAAGACAGGGTGGCAGTGGTGTCACGGGGTCATCTCGGCGTCCGTCGTCGCTACCGCGACGACGTCCGCCTCGACTCGCGTTTCGGTAAGACAGGGTGGCAGTGGTGTCATGTGCTCGTCTCGGCGTCCGTCGTCGCTACCGCGACGACGTCCGCCTCGACTCGCGTTTCAGTAAGACAGGGTGGCAGTGGTGTCACGTGCTCGTCTCGGCGTCCGTCGTCGCTACCGCGACGACGTCCGCCTCGACTCACGTTTCACTAAGACAGGGTGGCAGTGGTGTCATGTGCTCGTCTCGGCGTTCGTCGTCGCTACCGCGACGACGTCCGCCTAGACTCGCGTTACCCTAAGATAGACAGGGTAGCAGTGGTGACACGTGCTCGTCTTGGCGTTCGTCGTCGCTACCGCGACGACGTCCGCCTCGACTCGCGTAACCCTAAGATAGACAGGGTGGCAGTGGTGTCACGTGCTCGTCTCGGCGTCCGTCGTCTCTACCGCGACGACGTCCGCCTCGACTCGCGTTACGCTAAGACAGGGAGGCTGTGATGTCACGTGCTCGTCTCGGCGTCCGTCGTCGCTACCGCGACGACGTACGCCTCGACTCGCGTTACGCTAAGACAGGGTGGCAGTGGTGTCACGGGCTCGTCTCGGCGTCCGTCGTCGCTACCGCGACGACGTCCGCCTCGACACGCGTTACGCTAAGACAGGGTGGAAGTGGTGTCACGGGCTCGTCTCGGCGTCCGTCGTCGCTACCGCGACGACGTCCGCCTCGACTCGCGTTTCGCTAAGATAGGGTGGCAGTGGTGTCACGTGCTCATCTCGGCCGCGACGACATCCGCCTTGACTCGCGTTACGGTAAGACAGGGAGGCAGTGGTGTCACGTGCTCGTCTCGGCGTCCGTCGTCGCTACCGCGACGACGTCCGCCTCGACTCGCGTTACGCTAAGACAGGGAGGCAGTGATGTCACGTGCTCGTCTCGGCGTCCGTCGTCGCTACCGCGACGTCGTCCGCCTCGACTCGCGTTACGCTAAGACAGGGTGACAGTGGTGTCACGTGCTCGTCTCGGCGTCCGTCGTCGCTACCGCGACGACGTCCGCCCCGACTCGTGTTACGCTAAGACAGGGTGGCAGTGGTGTCACGGGCTCCTCTCGGCGTCCGTCGTCGCTACCGCGACGACGTCCGCCTCAACTCGCGTTACGCTTAGACAGGGTGGCAGTGGTGTCACGGGCTCGTCGCGGCGTCCGTCGTCGCTACCGCGACGACGTCCGCCTCGACTCGCGTTATGCTAAGACAGGGTGGAAGTGGTGTCACGGGCTCGTCTCGGCGTCCGTCGTCGCTACCGCGGCGACGTCCGCCTCGACTCGCGTTTCGCTAAGACAGGGTGGCAGTGGTGTCACGTGCTCGTCTCGGCGTCCGTCGTCGCATGGTTAAGCACCTCAGTGGAGAAAGCCGAAAACTGACTGTTACAATAAGCGTAAACTGGTCAGCGATTCGATGACTGTGTTAAATGACGGGCCGTTCATAACATTCGCCAAAGTGTTTACGGCTTGACCTCGGCTATCGCTGAACACTAACTAGGGGCTAGTAGCTGGCCTCCCAACTTTAAGCTCCTATGACTAAGTGAAAGTTCTAAAGCCCGCATATCTGATTGCCTCGTTTCAGCTAACACAACTGCCTCCGGGCACCGAGACGTCGGCTAAGGGTTGTCTTGTTATTGCGGAAACACCCTGCGTAGTATTCTACAAAGGGGTAGAAGCCGACGATGGGCCACTTTCAACTAATAAATGGTCGCAACAGAGTCAAAATAAACATATCATCAGCATTTGTATTCAGTATACAAGTGCTGCCTTCCGTAATCATCGTTATAAAGCCATAAATATGCATCAATTTGACTTAAGATTTCGGCCAAGCTGGGTTGCCTGGCTCCTGTGATTACCCCTACATTCCTGATTGTTTAGCTAGGAGGTAAAGGGAGCACCTCTGTGATTGTTACTTTTGGATCATCCGTGTTAGTACCTCAGACTGGGAGAAGCCGAAAGCTAGCCATCTTAAAGAATATAATTGGTCGGCAACGACGGAAACGAAAATTTTGGTCCATTAAAAACCATAGAGTTCGGGAACTTTCCCCATAACTAAATCCTCAATATTTTCCTCCCACATTGATCGGAGTTGAGGTTTCATGATCATAATCAACATGAAAGCCTGGGAAAAGAAACCTATAATGGAACTATTTTTCCAAGAAGATGTCTTATAACATATCTCTCTGTGTACCTTTGTTTATAAAACCGTATGGCCGGATTGCCTTGTTTTCCGTAAATATTTTGCCATTATAAAGGCTTTATAAAATGGGGCAAACACTCCATGGCTACTGGCCGAGGAGTTTGAAGCCGATGGTCGGTTAACAAAGTTTTTTACAATGCGGAACCGAGCATTTATGATGTAAAGTACTTGGGTACATAGAATCACTACACATAAATTGTGAGCAAAAATCAATTTTTTCGCAGCCAACCTTTTAAAGAGTCAATGGCACAGCTGGCATAACACTCTCATAGTTCCTTATTGGCATTGATTTCCTATCTATTAAGCTCCTTGAGGCCAACCTTGGCGATCTCAGCTTTCGTTAGCTCTAACTCCTTTATGAGATATTTATTCTCTTTCTGAGAAGTTTGTGTTAAACACAACAAAATTTTCTGTCAAACGGATATCAATCCTTAATTCGGCCACCCGTGCCCCCATTAAGACTCGGGGGCTACCGGGCTTCGCGCTCATTATTTATAAATATTAAAGGGGCACATCGATCCCCTAATCTGGTGTTGCCACCCGACCAGTGTCTCGGGGGCTACAGCATTGCTTATTCAATGCAGAGAATTCAAAGTGCTCAGTGTTCGGCATGACCTAACTATGGGCAAGCGCGTCTTCGGACAACAATAAGTACCATCTGGGACTTATCCGGCATCAAGCTAATATATCATGGCGACTTCTCACAACCCTCTCTCAGGGGCTTGTCCGCCGATTATTATTTCTAATATATTACACTGCGTTTCTATTCCTACATATGCTGCCGAGCTAGGAGTTGATCCTCAAGCCGATTTTGCAAATCGACCTAAGTCTCAGGGGCTACTAGGATCAGCAATTTTATGTTTTTCTTCAGGTGCATCTCAGGTTTTAGACCGACACACACCTTGAGGGCTATTGGATATACATATACTGGCTATATATCTCGGCAGAGAATAAATTGCACCAATAAAAAATATACTCAAAAAATCAGCCCGCAGTAGGGGTAGTGCACCACCTCGGAAACAGTCCGGCATAAAGCTCGGGCGCCAGTGGCTGGCTCCATAGAGGGCATTTCCGGCATTAAGCTCGGCTGAATTCGTTCAATCTTTTAAAAGACCGAGGTAGTTTACGACACCTCGGACGCTGACCATCGTTGGAGCTCGGATCCGAATGGCTCATTCCATAGAGAACTTTTTAGCGTTAAACTCGGATAACCTCCTTCAAACTTTTTCAAGCCAAGGTGATCTATGACACCTCAGATATAGTCCGGCGTTGGAGCTCGGATATAGTCCGGCGTTGGTGCTCGACTGCAAAAGATATCTCGAATGCAGTCCGGCGTTGGAGCTCGGATGCAAGAGGACACCGCCGCACGGGAGCAACTTCAAACCCGAGGTGTGGTGTAAAAAATAATTAGGCATTGATAAAGGTCGAGAACTTAAAGTGGCTCCTCGGATACCCGACGTGTAAACTCTTCGGATTCACTTCGGCGATCCTCAAGATCGAAGATGAGAAGATTTGTTGAACCAGTTTTCAAGACCGACGACCGAAGATGAAGAACAGTTCGGAAGAATCAAGGAGCGTCCCCAACTTGAAGACCGGTTCAGGGGGCTACTGACGGTGTCCTGGACTAGGGGGTACTCACCACGTCGTCTACCGACCAACTGGATCGGGTCGAGGACCCCCATGGCGGTTCACTCATGGGCCAGTTCGGACAGCCCATGCCGCATACAAGGGATATTCCACAAGACTTGATGATCAAGACAAGGACTCCTTTCCACCTACGTATTCGACTAGGACTCTTGTTATCCTAGGCCTCCAGTATGTTATATAAGCCGAGGCTAGCCTAGTCGATAGATCATGACATTATTCATCATACCCTCAGGTTTAGACCACAACATACGATCTCGAGGTAGATCAACTCTTGTAACCCCTATACTCATCAAAGTCAATCAAGCAGCATGTAGGGTATTATCTCTTCTAGAGAGCCTGAAGCTGGGTAAAATCCCGTGTCCATGTTACCACCGATCCTAAGACACACAGCTTGGGACCCCCTACCCGAGATCTGCTGGTTTTGACACCGACACTGAGCCTCTAAAGAGACTGAATGCTTCTAGTGCAAGCAGAAGTTACACTGAAAGCGCAACTGCAAGAAGTATTTGGCAGATAAGAAGAATGGTTCTTCCGATAAAGATACAGTAATTATACAGAGTTAATGTTATTCTACTTGTGAATTTATGTATATCGTAAGTATTTGATACTGACCGGTTGCTCTTATTTTGCAAACCGATACATGGGCTACAGAAAGCTCACAAGGAGAGAAGAAGTGAAGTCGTGATACAAGTCGGGAATGGTGACGGGATCGCTACGCAGAGACCGTCAAAGTCATGTCTTTAGTTTATCATCAAGATTTATCTTAGAACTAAAATAATAGTTATTTTACTTTAGAGTTATGTAATGCATTATCCTATGGATTATGCGATGGATATTCTTATAAGTTTTAAACAATAGTTGTTCGGCTTATTATGAGAATATGTTTTTTACTAAACCTTTATTTTGAGATGATTTATTCATGATAATCTTGAAGTCTATAACATTAAAGCTAAACGTCTTGAGAAGACGGATGAAACCACTTGTGTATGACATGGTTATATTGAATTATTGATCTTCATATAGATGAAACATAAAAATCTTTTATTTGAATTGACTAAATACGTTGTGATACATCCTAGATACATGTAGCACCTCCTAGATCTGTTCTACTATATAGTGCATGAGTTTCGAATTGTAGTTAGAGCATCAATTCTGGCGGTTGGTTTTCTAAATCTAACAGTTGAGACTTTAAGGATTTGCGGTGAACGGTAGCCGGCAGCTGCATCTGCTGGGTTCTAGAACCATCGCCTCTACCTCCAGCCTTTTGTGCTGTGTGGCATATGTCAGCGTGTCAGGCTGAAATCCAAGTATGAGAGATGTATGGTATAAGAGGAGAAACAAAAGTAAACAATTTGTGGTCTTCATCACGTACATCTTCCAAAAAAAATCTTTGGACATTTCTGAGTGTCACTAGGTGCTAGGAGTTGTATCATATCATTATTTTTTTGTGTGAACCAACTTGTGGTTGGATGATTAGATAGACAGTGGTTTCTTCAACCATTATGATTCAAGTCCTGATACTCACATTTATTCTTAATTTATTTCAGTATTTTCGGCGATACGTGTTCAGTAGGAGGACGTTTCGTCGACTACGAGACGTCTATTGTGACTTCGTAAAATCTCAAGATGATACATCGGCTTAGTCTCTCAGAGGTGCTCACAGAGGTAGGGTATGCATGTGCTCGTTCATAGAGTAAGTGTATGTGTGTATATATAAATGCTTGTGTGCGTACTGTGTTAAAAAAAATATTTCTTTTCTCTGAACTCATTGCAAAGTATTATAGTATAACTTATGTTTCAAAAAATATATTATCGTATATATTTTTTCTTCTTTTCCTATAACATAGGGACAATATTGTTAAGACATGCATGCCACCTACTCCCTCCATTCCTAAATATAAGTTTTTTAGAGATTTCATTATGGACTAGATACGGATCAAAATGAATAAATCTACACTATAAAATATGTCCATATACATCTGTATATAGTTTGTACTGAAATCTCTAAAAAGACTTATATTTAGGAACGTAGGGAGTATATATAACTAGTATATGTAGTACCTTACTCTCCCCACACATGTCAGGTCGGGCCCAACTGCCGCACGTAGAAAACCAGCAGCAGCTGAACGGCAGCGACATGGAGCCGAAATACCACGGCTGGCCGAGGTTGCAAGAGACATGCCAAAGAGAAGAACCCAAAAATGTTTGAAAAATGAATAAAGCCCCTTAAAGCTCCAATAATTATAACCAAGTACTCCCGCTAATGCTCTAAGAGCATCTCCAACGCCGACCTCAAACCTGCCGCAACCATCCGGACCGCGTTGTCCCGACCGCCGAAGCCATCCAACGCGAAACTGTATCGATCCGCGGCGCAGTTCAGACGCGTTTTCTCCCGCAAACGGAGAGAAACGTGGGAAGGTTTGCGGGAGTTCGGACAGTTGTCACGCTCGCTTCTGACCGCCCTGACCCACCCAAACGCCTCCTCCCTCGCCCACGCGCGTTTCGCCCGGCGCTAGCTGTCGTATTCATGCCGCTGTAGAGTGCGCCACTCATTTGAAGACAGCTCAGGGTGGACGCGACCTCTCACTGCCTCCGCCATTGAAGCGGCGCGCCGACCGAAGGCGCTGCCCACTGCACACCCAGCTGAACACGCCTCCTCATTGCATTCAAACGCCTCCATTAGCCCCACGTGGAAGCCCAGAAACCTACTCCGGCCACACGTCGTTTCATGAACAGGCTGGTGTTAAACGCAACGCCGGGCACGCTCCTCTTGTCCGCCCTATAATAAACCAGGCCAGACGTCGGGCAAGAATTGCACCACTCCGCTACTCCCCATCGCCTCCTTTCATCATTTTTTCCAATCTTTCGATGTCATCCGACGAGCTGGAAGAGCAGTTCCCCCGCATGAAAGCCAGCTGCGTGACCTGCCGAGCCGGTCGGATATGAGCGAGGAAGCTCGCTGCTCCACCTCCCTCGCTTAGCTCGATGGAGCTAGTTGACGCTGAAGTCGTCGCGTGGTTCAACAACAACTGGCTCAACAACTCATCACTCGAGGCCAGTTCGAGGAGAAGTGGTGAATTGCTCTACGCAGGCACAACCGGGAGCACGGCGGCACGGGCATCAACGCTTCTGTCTATGCCGTGTTGTCCCGTGTTTGCGACCGCGCCTCCCGCGCCATGCAGGCGGAGACAAAAAGCTAGGTGCGCAGAGGTCGATGAGTCGATGGCCATCATGTCCGCGTCTGCCACCATCATCGAGGAGAAGTAGAACACGGGAGGCTGCCGCCGCTTGGGTCCCATGAAGGCCACCGCCGAGGCATCACCGACATACACAGTCGGTGTCTTGCCCTCTCACCAGCCATCGTCGTCCCCTTATCCAGGAACCAACTTTGGTCCGTGCAGCATAGGGACCCTTCCCATCCGGCTGAAGCATCAGGCGGCGGTTCCACTCTGATGAGCGGTGGGAAGCGAGCAGTCCTTTGCGATAAAGCATATACCTCCAGGGCTCACTGCTACCGGTCATGGGGACAACGTTGGAGACCCGCCGCGCCGGCCGTAGACTAGCCATGTTTCGTTTTTAGTTGAAATATGTCCAAAATCTAACAGTTCTCGTTCGGTTTGTATGAAATTTGGCCTTGTTTGCACGAATTTCATCCGGTTTGTTGAAAAGGAGTTTGAAATGTACGCGGCTAGGGTTGGATGTTGTCCTCCCGCATCTATGCCCCGGACTAGCCCCCTTGTCCGCGGACGGATGAGGGAGGAAATTTTCTGGTTGCCGTTGAAGATGCCCTAATGGATATAGTATCAAATATTCGCATCTTTTAAGATGCGTTCAATTGGTTTCTGTCACGTGCTTGTCGTTTGGAAAAACAAAATGGATGAATATTAAAGAAAATTAGTCGATTCAAATATGAACTGTGTCGGTTCTCACAAATATAAACTCAACGACCGTTTAAATGAAACACACAGAAAACCAATAAAACTTAGCATGTGTTTGGTTAGACTTTTGCAGCCAACTTCTAGCTTTTCAAAGCAAAAGGCTAACCAAAGGTTTTTTTTGGAAGATGAAATTGTAGAAGCCACAACTTCATCGTAGCGTAAAACTCGCAGCTGGCCCAACCCCAACTTTTCCAACTTCTAAACTTTCAGCTGTCCCCTTGATGTTGCATGCTATTTGCCCACCAATGCCACTCCCATGTCAAAAAATGATTCGATCAGATAAGGCCAACGAATAGAGCAATTTGCACCGGCCCATCTGGTCGTGCATGCTCCTGACCCCGACGGTTAGGGTTCCTAACCGCCACAGCCCCCGGCGCCGCTTGCCGCCCTCCGGCGGCACGCGCCGAGCCGACCCTCTGCCTCCGTCTCCATTTCCCTCCCGCCCAGCTTCCCCCGTCGGCCAGCTCCTCCCACCTAGCTGCGCCACCACGTGACATCGATGACCGTCGCAAAGCCGGCGACCTGCGTGACGCCGCAAGGTAGCCGAAGTCCTTCCTCCCTCCTTCCTGTTCTTACTATACTTCTACATTGATTAGTGCATAAGCTAATGTATATTGATTGATAAAAAGTTGTTTAGTGCATGGTACAACAAGTATATGTTTTGAGTGCATGTTGTGTATGGAAAATATGATGATTACTTCCTGTGTATTGAAAGCTCGACGTCGACGGTGGAACCGATGGTGAAGGTTGACACGGATGCCATGGAATAGGTGTTGTGCCGGACGGAGTTGCAATGTGATGACTTGTGTAATGAAAGGGATATCATGGTGTTGTGGATGTTTGCTTGAGTGCTTATCAATTAGTGTACATTGTGTTGTTGTGATGACTGAAGTCATTGCATTTTGTTGCTTGATTGAAGTATGTGCGAGAAGGCAGTATTGGATGATGCAAATGTGAGGCATTTCATTGATATTTTCCATCTACGTTTATAGACAATTCCTATCAAATCCACATTTTCACAGTTGTTTCAACCAAACAACTTTCAGTTTTTCCACAGTTAGAAGCTTATAGCAACTTTCTCACAGCTCACAGCTCACAACAACTTTTTCAGAATCTCCAGGTCAACCAAACACAACTTACTCCCTCTGTAACTTAATATAATAAATGTCTTATATTAAGTTACGGAGGGGGTAGTTTCATACTAAGAAAAAAAGAGAGTAAAACACAACTCATGACCTCGTGAAGACAAATAACCTTTCTCTACCAAGTCTGAAGTTTCATATGCTTTATTCGTTACAAGCACGTTTGCGTGTTCTTAGTACGTGTACGTATGACGTCGAATTTCCATTAGCTAACTCAGTTTAGCTACAATCTTTTGGATCATATTGGCTCTTCCATGCATTGTAAGTGTTTTCTATGGTAATAAGTTCTTGTTTCTTTGTTGGGGGTGTGGATCCTTTGAAATGATCTCATATCTAGAGATGATAAATCCCCTACTTGTGCCGACATGTATTTTGGACAAGGGTAATGCTAGAGAAACGGGGATTACCTTACGAGTTTAACGGACCAACCGATCATGGATCAATAGGATTAAAGATTGGGGGAGGATGGGGCCCACCCCTGCTGAAATTCAGGGGAGGGAAGGGAGAGAAAGATTAGTTGGAAGGAGTCTGTGAAATGCCCAAAAAGACTGGTGCGTTTTAGGATTATTGTTTAGACAATTAGTTCCCTTCTCTTGTTGAATGTTTTGCTCATAGTGCTACCAATGGGGATGTGTAAACAAAATATGGATGTTTCTTTTGCTATGTGCGGGTGCTTCAAATATTGGAGTTGAGCAAGGTACAAACGTCGCGAGGTGGGAACCTACCTTGGTTGACTAGATCAAAATCAACATAATGCAGCTGTTGTTACATGACTAATGATAGAAGTGCATTGTAACTTCTGATAGGTGTGTTCGGGCATGTTTCTTTTCATTGAATTAAAATTGGGGACGTTGGCATGATGCAGTGGCGCGAAGATGATAAAATGGTGAAAATGCGAAGACTTGCTCATGAAGTCGCTAGTTTCATAATACATAGGTGTGTGTGTGCATGCACGCGCGCATGTGAGAGTTTCGATGTGTGAGAGTTCTTCAATGACATTCTGTTCCGCATGTTGGGTTATATAGTAGGCCATTGTACAAATTACCCAATCTCCCCTATAAAACTTGATCTATTTGTAAAAAAATGGTGGGAATTCTACTTTACGTGCAACTAGAGAGTAAATTTTCCAATGAGTCTAAAATCATAGGATTTTCTTTTGTTTTAGCGTCGACAAATTGCATATTGCGGGGTTTCTTTTAACCCTTTTTTTAATTAATTTCTGTATGTTTTTGCTCGAGATGATTAATGGGTATGTTTAGGGCACATCTAGATGTGGCATCGTTATTACACATCTAAATGACTTAATCAAGCATAAAAAGAAAAAGAAAAAAAGGAAATAATCTTCATGTAAGATCAATGAAATATCACTTAGAGTCTTAGACGTGTAATACTTATGACACATCTAGATGTGACTTAACAAAACTGATGATTAATTTCTGTACGTAGGTTTCAATAAAACATGACATGCAAATCCTACCCTGCCCATTAACCCACATCTTGAGAATCCTGGCAAACCAAAAAGGGCCCTTTTGATGGCGAGAGTTCTTCTTGGAAAGCACTCCAATACCGTCTGCTAAATTTAGGTTAGGCGGCCACGAACCCAGGGGCTCACCCGCAAAAGGAGCACGACACCGATCGATCGCATCATAAAACCCCGCGGCGACACGCCCCACCCAACTGACCGCTCCCTGCCCCCCTCCCTCCCTCCCTCCGCCCACAGCATATTCCTCCAAATCTCGCCACCACCCCCACCAACGCCACCTCACCGGCGCATCGCATCGCATCCCATCGCATGGCGGCTGCGGCGGTGGCCTCCAACGGGGGCGCGGCGCCCGTGCCCGGGCGCCTCGCGTCCGTCTACAGCGAGGTGCAGACGAGCCGCATCGCGCACGCGCTGCCCCTCCCCTCCGTCCTCCGCTCCCACTTCACCCTCGCCGACGGGCCCGCCAGCACCGCCGCCGGAAGCCCCGGTGAGTAATGGACGCCCTCTTCCTTTCCGTGGGACGCGTCGCCTCCCGGATCTCGGCCTGCCGGATCGCGGGCTGCGCGGGTTTGAATTTGGGATTTGACGGCCGTGATTCGATCTGCTGCAGATGAGATCGCCAAGCTGTTCCCCTGCCTGTACGGCCAGCCGTCGGCCGCCGTGGTGCCGTCCGCCGAGCCGGTCGAGACGAAGCCGCTCAAGATCGGCGTCGTGCTCTCCGGTGGCCAGGCGCCAGGCGGGCACAATGTGATCTGCGGCATCTTTGGTGAGTGCGAGTGATCTCCACCTGTACGTTTGCGTGATGGAATCCGTGTGAGCCCATTAGCTGAGACCAACTGGAATTGAAATTTGCACTTTATAATTAAATTAAATTAGAGTGATGTTAGTGCCACTGTGCCAGTCTTGTGGAAGATCTGAGGACGACTATGATATTTTGTTGTTAACTTTGATATTTTCAGTCAGTTTCGACACCGAACTTGCACAATAGTAGATCTTGCTAGATTGTGCTATGCTTTTCCTGAGATTTTCTTGTCGTTGACTTGTCATGGTCTCTGTTGGTTCAGATTACCTGCAGGAGCGTGCCAAAGGCAGCACCATGTATGGATTCAAGGGAGGCCCGGCTGGTGTCATGAAGGGCAAGTACGTCGAGCTGACTACTGATTTCGTGTACCCCTACAGAAACCAGGTATGGCAGCATAACCTTTACTGAGCACGCTTATAGAAATTTCGAAGTGTCACGACTTTTATGCAAAACCTAGCTAAGGTTCAGGTGAAGATCGTAAGATAGCTGATACACCTATCATTATTATGATGCTAGGTGGAATTTACTGTTGATTATAAGACCCCTTAACGCTGTTTCTGTTATTACTCCGATGATGCATTATAATCAAGTATGTATAACCTTTTCAATAGGGCGGATTTGATATGATCTGCAGTGGAAGGGACAAGATTGAAACACCAGAGCAGGTGTGTCTTTTGAGTGCATATACGCAAATGCGTGCTGGATCTTTCCATCCCCTTTCTGGATTTGGTGCTGCGTTGACTAACCAGTACTTCACTAGTTTTATCTTTATTTGTAACTCTGTTTGATATTTTTGCAGTTCCAGCAAGCTGAAGACACAGTCAACAGGCTTGATTTGGATGGACTTGTTGTCATCGGTGGTGATGATTCAAACACTAACGCATGCCTCCTTGGTGAATACTTCAGGTTGGCTGCTAAAACGACAACTCACTCTTTTGCTCACCTAAAGGACTTTTTGGTTGCTGTTAACGTCTGAAGCTTTACACTGTTAAATCCTTTTATTTTCGTTCTACAATGGTGTAGCTTCTAATTTAGATTATTTATGTATTCTGTCTTGGAATTATTTTATCACAAGTAATGCTCAATCCAGATTTCACCCTTTCTGCGCCATATTGATAGTTACTCCCGCCTTCTGTAAATTGTAAGCCATATTCTGAGTGGCCACAAAGATTAAGAAGCTTATAAAACCAAGAGACATATAAGAGCAAATGGCAATGGTATCTATTATACTTAAATACACTGGAAACATATTAAGTATTTGTTTGTGAGAGTAGCACATATAAATGCAGGAGAGAGAAGCTGTGTGATAAATAAGGGCAAAGATTGCACATCTTGTGATATGAAATGGAACATCTGCTACTTGACATGTTAATAAAGATGATTCTAAGTCATGTTTTTTGCATCCCAGGGGAAGGAACTTGAAGACTCGCATTATTGGTTGCCCAAAGACTATTGATGGAGATCTGAAATGCAAGGAGGTCCCAACAAGCTTTGGATTTGACACTGCTTGCAAGGTATTGGGTTTTTGCCCTTAGGCATGAAGTCCCTAGTTGTCTGCTAGTGTAGTCTAGTTTGCAGGGATTTAGCTTGTACGGAAACACTCATATTGCCCCGATACGGCGATAAAGCATGTATAGATTAGATATAAAGCGCACTGCGTTGACTATTTGCGAATGGGAAGATATAAATGACTAAATGTCAAGCACATACTATTCTTAACATCTTGGGTGCATGAGTAAAATAGTGAAAGAGGATTGACTAAATTAGAAATCACTCAATCAGTAAACTACTTTCTATGATAACATTTGAACAAATCAGTTGTGTCATCTTCAGTTGAAGGGGCTCAGCGTTTGTCAAATGCATGTATTTGCGCTTCGTGAACTACCGGGCTAGCATAGGTCTGCATGCTTAGATCATTCGCATAGTCTAATGTGGAATCAGGACATTTCGTGCATATAAGATTTAGTGTCATGTCATGACATGAGTTTGTGCTCCTTACAGATATACTCCGAAATGATTGGCAATGTCATGACTGATGCACGGTCAACAGGCAAATACTACCACTGTAAGTTTGTCCACCCATTGTTTCAGCATGCTGAACCATGTACTTTACACTTAACAAAGAGCCCAATAGTTGAAAGTAATCAAGTCTTACCAATACTGTTTGTTACAGCAGATAACTCCTATCAGAGTGCTATTCAGATCTTCATTAATTGAATTATTAAGCACGCGTAGAGAGTATTAAAAATTTGTTGGCAGATTTCTTAGCTAGTTTCTTGGTCTTAGTGTTCACAAAAGGGCCCAGCAAACCTCTGCAACATACTAACCACACCTTATGCAAATTTATTTTTAATCGTAAGTGATTACTTTAGGAGAAGGAACTCGTTAAATGTTCTAAATTTTATTGATTTTTTCTATACATGCATACATATAATGCCAATATTCTCATAGCAGTTGTTGTTCGGCATACTGCAAGTGCAACATATATAATCCATGATACTCCCTCCATTTACTTGTACAAGGCCACTATGAGATATACGTTTTGCATCTATACAAGGCCACAAACAGTAATCGAGGAAAGAATTAATGACATTTCCTCGTACTAGCAACCTGTTTAATATTTGCATGCATGCCAACATAATGACACTAGCTAGTTCCTCCACTCAGTTTCCTTGCATGCATGTTGCGTATTAATGATCCCAGTAAACGAAAAAAATGTTGACTTGCAAAGTATGCATTATTTTACCTTGGTACCTGTAATATGAGTTTGTGGCCTTGTATATAGAAATGGAGGGAGTACATTTTTTTAATCTTTTTTCTTTATCCACTCACTAACATGTACTCTCTATGGTCACTATGGTCATGCAGTTGTGAGGCTTATGGGTCGTGCTGCTTCTCACATTACACTAGAGTGTGCTCTACAAACACACCCTAATGTTGCACTCATCGGTGAAGAGGTTAGGAGCTCATATATGAAGTACATCTGAAGTTGAAATAAAACTATCCCATTCCAGCCTTCTTCTAGTCATATGTACACATAATTTATGTTAATTCAGAATCCAGTTTTATCTTTTCACACCAAACAGTAATCCTTATATGTTGCACATGTTATATGTTCTAAGATTAAGTGTCTAGAGCTACAAGACACATTTTGTTTATTTTTTTAATGTCTTCATTCATGAAGGTTGCTGAGAAGAAGGAAACACTCAAGAATGTCACAGACTACATTACCGATGTTGTTTGCAAACGTGCAGAACTTGGTTACAACTATGGAGTTGTCCTAATACCGGAAGGCTTGATTGATTTCATCCCAGAGGTTTGACAATCTTTGTGCTTTCTCCAATTTTATATACTGTGACCGACTGGGTTACTGATACCATTCTTTCTCTTCTCCAGATTCAAAAGCTCATTGCAGAATTGAATGAAATTTTGGCACATGATGTTGTTGACGAGGCAGGGGCTTGGAAAAGCAAGCTTGAACCAGCATCTAGGGAGTTGTTTGACTTCTTGCCCAAAACCATTCAGGAGCAGCTTTTGCTTGAAAGAGATCCCCATGGCAATGTTCAGGTAAAAACAGGGAAATTTGTTGAACCACCTTAATTTTGTTTATTTCTCTGAAATTGGCCATTTTATATCAAAAAGTTAGCTGACTGGTCTGAAATTCTGTTGTAGGTTGCGAAAATTGAAACTGAGAAAATGCTTATTGCCATGGTTGAAACTGAATTGGAGAAGAGAAGAGCGGCGGGGAAGTACTCTGCACATTTCAGAGGCCAGTCTCACTTCTTCGGGTAAGTATATATTGTTGCATTTTCGCAATTTCCAAATTAACAAACACGCTCTCATGCTTTTGCTTCATAATTTTGCAGATATGAAGGAAGATGCGGACTCCCTACCAATTTTGATTCCAGCTATTGCTATGCATTAGGCTATGGTGCTGGTGCTCTTCTCCAATTTGGCAAGACAGGACTTATTTCGTCGGTATGCTCACT